>CM038144.1:80797297-81160756 GCA_021437245.1 Aegilops speltoides | reverse complement strand
ATATTGATTGGGCGTTGTTGAATGTTGATACTTTTTTGATCAAAGTAGAGATACTTGACTACACATAAAACTTATATGTAAACTAGAAAGGATAGGAGGGAGTATATTGTACGTTCAAAAATGAAACAAACATTGAACACCCTTTATATATGATTAGCGGATGCTATGATCACCGGTTCAAAATTTGGAATCCGCCTTAGGTATCACATGCCCCCACTCGTTCTCTCTCGATTTCATCTCGGGGTCTGGAGATCAATTGAAAGAGGCCTAGGGTGGGTACATGGGAATGATACTCGACGAAATGTTCAAATGACGCATGTGGGAGGATGGACTCGACCGGAGGGAGACATGATCGATGGAGAAGAGGGTTGGAGAGGAATGAGAAATAAGCAAATGCCACATGTGAACGGCTCAAATAAACAATAATTGCTTGGCCTACATAGTGAAAGGCCTAATGCACAAAACGGAGCACTGACGCTCGAATATGGCCGGGAAAACAGGGAAACCAACATGTGGGGCACACCCATCGGGACGACGTAGCGCAGACTAGTACAATGGAGGAGCTGGCCCACGACCTCCTCGCCACCAACAACTGTTCATGTGGGTTGTGGGGGCCGACAACGTGGCGCAGCTCTAGCACCGCATATGGACACGGTTACCGCGGTGAGCGACACGCTCATCGTCACTAGACACGGGCGGTTTCAGTGTGCCGAGGGTGGCGTTAGTGCTGTGGCACGACCAACAGTATGTTTGGTTTGTGCCCAAGGTTGCCCATCAAAGCATTGGGCAGCCAAAATTTTGGTTGAGGTATTGGTTGCCCATGATTTGGCCGACATTGGCAAGAAAAATGAACTAAAGTTGGCTAGAGTTCATTGGCATGCCCCAAAAATGGAAACCATCCAAACAAAGACCAATCTTTGGGTCATGACCAAAATTTTGGTAAGGTGCACTTTGGACACAATCCAAACACACCCCAACACCTGGCTTGTCGAGGATGCACGGGGCGCCGCAACGCGTCCGCGGAGTGGTGTAGCGCGACCAACTGCATCCTCAGGACCTGACACCATGCCGTGTCGTCTTGATTTTTCAATGACATGCCGGGATCGCATGTGAGCAAAGGGCATCTCCAACGTTGCCACGACCGCTGCTGACTACCCTGGCACACCAAAACCCTCGTCCCTCGCGCTGTCGTGCAGTGCATTCCCAGCCGGCGCCAGCTGCCCGCACTCATGCCAGCCGTTCATATGCCGTCGTTAAGAGGCTCGGTGCCCGAGGACCAACTCCGGTGACTTAATGACGCACCCGGACACTTGGCCTCACCGGAATGCGCTACTTAAAGCGGCAACGCCCAGCTAACCTCCACACCATAGCGCATCGTCCTCCTACCTGGCACCACATCCGCCATGACCGCAAGCGCGAATGCTCTGCGGGAGAGCTTGTCTTCGGGGATGAAGCTCGAGGTTGCCGACCTCGCTTGTCGTCGATTCGCGACGCAATAGCGTCAGAGCCGGACGCGACGCGATCAAGACAAGCAAAGGGCCACTCGGGCGCCAATGACGGGAGCACCGTCAGCCACACGTCCTACTTGCCACCGTCCAATGTCCGACACCGTCGAGGTCGGGGACACTCCGAGGATGAGTAGGGCATGGGAGGCGGTAGGGCATGGTGTGCCAACTGGCCGGTCCGTATCCCGTGTTCTACTCTTCCTCGCTGGAGACTGCACCTTCACTTCACGGGTCTTGAACCCCAGCCCATACATAGAGATCGCAGATGGAGGACGTCGGTCGTCGCCGTAGAATAGGTTTAGGGTCGGGTTTCTTTTATTTTTCTGTCCTATAAAGTTCGAAATGTAATGAAAATCTACCATGTTTGCATTAATCTCGGCCGGTGTATATGAACTTTCAGAATAATATAGTATATTGTAGGAGTACTAGCAAGATGCCCGTGCATTGCACAGAAGATCAAGATCTTGTGGAAGAAAAGGATGAACGAGGGAAAGCCTTATCTGCAAATGTGGAGAGGAGTACGGGTAAATTGTCATAGTTTCCTTCCTATCCGTTAGATATAGATCGGACGGCCTATATTGCAGGATGACAGGCACACCATCATCACCAACTCTGCTTTTTATTGAACCGAGACAAATCTAACATGCAAAGTAAAATAAACACATAGGGTCTATACAAACACAATTTATCTTAGGCACTCCAATAGTATGTCCACTACACATTCACGCACTTCACATCTTTCTACATCTACGGGAACATACGAAAGGGTTAACGTAAATTGGCTCTCTCTCTCTCCTCCCCTGATTTTCATGGTGGTGCACCCCTCCCTCCCCCCATCTACAATCAACAGCTCACACGTTTCACATTACGATAATTACATAACTGGGATTATGTAGGTGTAGCATTACTCGTCCTAAAAAACCCAACTAAGCCAACCTCCCATCATATCGCGCAGGAAAAGACCCGGCCGCGCCGTTTTAGTCAGGATTACCAGATTACTAGTGGTAGTATTGATGGATCGCGCGAAGCAACAAGTTTTTGTTGAGGGGGTGAAGCACCTAGTTTAAAAGGAAAAAAGGTGGTACACTCACAGCACTGCCGTCGCGGTCGCATTGCACCCCACACACGTCCGGTCCTGCACAGGGCTCACGCAAACGGAACGCACTTCGGCTTGCCTCTTCACTGACACGTGGTACTGCACTTGGAGAAACTGACCATGCGCCAAACTCCCCCCGCCCACCGAGCGAAAATCCTCCCCCCCACCCAAAAATTCCCCCCAAATCCTATTCAACCGCCCTTCGGCCAACTAGCCAATAATATTCCCCAAACCCCTTCCCCACGCCCTCCACTCCATTCGCCCGCCAAAGCCGCCTCCCCATCAAGGCCGATACGCCGGGCGCCATGTTCGTCGAGGGGACGCACGGCGATCCTCTCGCTCCCATAGTATGCTCTCGGAGACCGCCGTCCTCTAGCCGCGCCGCCACCGCTGGCTACGTTCTTGGGGAGGCGTACAGTGGTCAGCACCACCACCATTGGCGACGTTCGTGTGGAGACGCACGGCGGTCAGCTTCTCCCACGGTACACGCATTCTAGACTGAGGCCCTGTTCATGTCGGTGTAGCGCTGAATGTTAGCTGATAGACACTGTTAGTCTCACTGTTTGCCGAAGTAGTTTACAGTCAATATGCTCTACTTAAGAAGCTTCCTTGCCCTGTTCTACACTCAATCTCCTTAGCTGAGATGGCATGCCAAGGCCGATTAGTTGCTAAAATACCCTGCCATATATTTATTGTGACGTAGATTGCCATGGTCTAGTAGCCAATCTGTTAGGTGAAATAGCTCTACACTGTTTTATACTCGATCTTTGTTGCTGCGATGGCCTTCGATAGTTTGATGGCTGTGTGCTCGGCCTCATTGACTGCTGAAACAGCCTACCATAATTTAGCACTCAATTCTGTTTGCTGAATTAGCTTTACATATATTTCGTTACTTAGATCTGCTCGTCCAAATATCTTGCCATAGCTTTAGACATCGACCTAGGTATTTTTTTCTGGACTTCATAAAAAAGCATATATGTTTTGCCTGTAATATCTAGTAGAAGAACTAATTTGTATGTCTAAATGATGGACAGACTTGATAACTTCGCTCAAAGATTCTCTCACTGCATATGTCGAGGGGGTTGAAAACTTCATGAACTTTATCAGAGCTGAGTACGGTGGTCCAAAATCAGATGTGCTCTTCCCGTGTAACAGTTGTATGAATTCAGTTACAAGACCCCAGTAAACTGTGCAAAATCATCTACACTTGTATGGGATGTCGGTCACATATACTAGGTGGGTTCATCATGGTGAAACTGTGAACGCCAATGTTATTGACTACGTGGAAGCAGCAGATCACCATCTTGATCTGCCTGATGCTCAGGTGGAAGAGGAGGAGGAGGAGGTGGTGGCGGAGCTAGTGAGTTTGACCAATATTGAAACAATGCTACGAAATGCTCGTGCATTCCGTGAACTTTCACCGACAGAAGAAAAATGGTGGGCCTGCATGTTGGAACAATGCAACGTGGCTGTCACCCCAGGAAATAAGTTGTCAGTATTCTCAGCTATGGTCACCTTTCTTCAGGTGAAGACATCTGAGCGGATGACCAACAAATCATTCGATGCGATCTTGGCTGCTTTCCACAAATCTTTCCCAGATGCGTCTGAGCTGCCACACACCTACAGTAAAATGAAGAATTTCCTTCGTGCCGTTGGAATTGGATATGATATGATCCATGTTTGTAAGAATAATTGTGTTCTGTTCCAGAAGGATTATGCCAACTTAAGTGAATGCCCGAAAAGCAAATCATCAAGATGGAAAGATGGCGATGCTGTGAAGAAGATTCCTCATAATGTTCTGAGACATTTTCCAATTATACCAAGATTGCAGAGGTTGTTTCATGATGCTAAAACAAGAGAGGATGTACTGTGGCATTCTAGGAACCAGGAGTACAGAGATAAGAATGTAATCAGCCATCCATCTCATGGTAGTGAGTGGAAAATCTTCAATCATAAAGACAAAAAGTTTGCTGCTGACCGAGAAACATTAGACTTGGCTTAGCTTCAGATGGATTTAACCCATGTGGCCACCAGAGCACCACATATAGCATGTGGCCAGTGCTTGTTATCCCTTACAACATGCCTCCAAATGTCTGCACCAAAGAATCAAACTACATGATGGCCTTTCTCATCCCAGGTCCAAAAAGTCCTGGAAAGGATTTTGATTTTTTCATGGAGCCTCTTATGGAGGAACTTCAACACCTATGGAGGGGTGTTCTCACTCGAGACCTATATACCAGCCCACCAGCTAATTTCTTTCTGCGTGCTGTTATAATTTGGTGCATCCATGATTATTCGGCTTTGGGCACTATGTCAGGACGAATGACACATGGTTACCATGCATGTGTTCGTTGTGGCAGGAATCCACCGTCATACGCAATACTTAGCAAGATCTGTTACATTGGACACTATCGTTTCCTTGCCAAGGACAAGCCGCATCCTAGAAAATACCAAAGACATGTGTTCAATGCAAAGCATGAAAACCGCCATGATGCGCCAAAGAGGCTCACCGCTGATGAGTTGCAAGTGGAACTAGAGAAGGTCAGGCATATTACACCAGGAAACCATCCTGGTAATGGTAGCGGGAAAAGGAAGCGTGGCAGGGCAGAAGAGAGATTATTGTTTAACCGCAGGTCCACTTTGTGGGACCCGGAGTATTGGAAAGATTTGGATCTCGGCATAATCTTGATGTGATGCACATCGAGAAAAATATATGTGACAAAGATTATCGACACACTTCTTAATATTGAAGGCAAGACGAAATATACCTTAAAATATAGGATTGATTTGACACACCTGGGTATCAGACAGGATTTGCCGGTGCAAGATGAAGGTAAATCACGGGATATGGCACCAGCTGTGTATGTCTTGGACAAGGTAAAAAGAAAAGAATTCATGAGGTCCTCCACATGTGAGATTCCCACATGGATTTGCTTCCAACCCCGAAAGGCAAGTCAGAGCAGATGGAAACAAGGTACAAGGGTTGAAAACTCATGACTGCCACGTCCTACTTCAAAGGGTTTTACCTGTTATCCTTAGAGGATTGGGCCGCCCTGACTTATACAGAGCAGTTGCAGAGTTGGGACAATTCTTCAAGGAACTCTGCAGTAGAAATATCAGGATAGATGCTTTGGAGCATCTTAGAGACAAGATACCAACTATCCGATGTGACCTTGAGAAGATATATCCTCCATCCTTCTTTGATGTGATGGTGCATTTGGCTGTTCATCTACCTGATGAGCCACTACTTAGAGGTCCAGTACGATATGGCTGGATGTACCCTATTGAAAGGCAGCTAGGCACTTTCAAGGGCTATGTTAGGAACAGAGCTAGACCCGAGGGTCCATTGCAGAGGCCTACATTGCTACAGAAGCGTTGACATTCTGCTCAAAATACATTGAAACAGTTGATCAGCTTAGTAAAGAGGTGGGTGAAGACAATCCCGGGCTCAATGTTTTCGATTATTCTGTTCAAGTTATAAGGAAGAGTCAACAAGAGGACAAACCTAAAGATTTGGACACAATGGTTTGGTATGTGTTGAATAACTGTCCTGAGATACTACCTTATATCAAGTAAGTGCTAAGTACTGCAGCTTATACATCGTAACCTACTAAACTTGCAGCACATTCTTATATATTTAGATGTTTGACGCGATCACTATGTTGCGCAGCATCTACAAAAAGGAGTTACTGCTGCAAAATCCAAGAAACATTGACAAACCGTTATGGCAGGATTTATGTAAATGGTTCAAGAGCCATGTAAGCTTTTGAATCAGACCGCCGCTTTTTTTAATATATTGAGTACATAAGATGATCAGCTTGTCTATTTTCTAACCATAGGTTAAGAAGATGCGGGAGGATGGGCAGGCAGTTGATGATGCCCTTTACTCACTAGCAATGAGTCCTAATCTCGGGTAAGACATTATGAATCTTGCATTGTTGGAGATGTGTGCTACAACACCCTTGCACGAGAGGAAGGCGGGAAGACACAAAACAGTGCCATCATCAGCACCGATACGTATGACAAAGAGATAACTGAAATGTATGCTAAATAATGTATATTGTTCAGCTTGCAGATATCTCCGCCGAGGATCATCGGTGTGTGGTTCTGTTGTGTTGTCATTGGTATAACCTGTTTTCCAGGATCGCAAAACCCAGAGCTAATGGTTATTTCAAATCCATCAATGTCAAGGCGGCCTACCAAACTAACGAGCCTTTTATTTTGGCAAATCAAGCAACACAGATATTTTTCTTGGAAGACACATTTGCACGTAGTGATGACTGGAGAGTATTGCAAAGGTTTGAGCAGAGGAATTCGTTTAATGAAGTTGCACGACAAGATGATGCTTACACTGCTCCTGATGTACAAGATAACACAAATATTCCTAATATCTTTGAGAACCATCACGTCAATGACGTTGGTGAAAAGATTGTCTGTCGTGCTGTGGACATACAAGAGTTGATCAAGAAGAAGCCAACGTTCGAGGACGTTGAGGACGAAGAAGAAGATGACACCGTGGGGAATTACGATTTAGACTGATACACATGGCGAAGATGTTGACGATGCTGCTGCAGATGATGATTACATTGCTTTTGTCGTATTTGCCTGTCAGAAGACATTTTTATCTACTATGTGAAATTGTGTTTGCTATGACAATTGAAACCTGATGAACATGTTGTTTAGTATTTTGCTGTGAGAACATCACTTGTTATATATGCTGATTTGTGTTTGGTGATTGTATGACGACTAAAGTATGATGACATTGTTGTTTAGTTGTACTCATATTTGGCTGTGAAACTTGAATTTGATGACATAGTTTGCTGTTGGACTTCAATTTGCTCGACGTCTTCGAATGAGAACAAAGCTGACCCGACAGGGCCTCTGCTATTTATTTATTTATGAGCAAAAGGGGATACCCCCTGATTTCTGTTAATAGAAATCATTACATGTTTACAACACTATGCCCAGCCTGCTACACATGTTTCATTCATTACTAGTTTCACCAAAGTGCTCATGTCATAGCCACTGAATACATCACGAGTGCTACATACACTGCAAATAAAGAGACAATCATCCTACAGAGCACATCAATTTTTTCCATTATCTTCACATGCTCTTTCATCTCGTGATTGTTGTCAAGGCCGTTCAGCAGCTGTTGCTTGGCCATGATCAGAGGAACTGCATCTTTAACCTTCGCTCGTGATATTCCTCTTCCGCCGCTCCTTCGCCATTTGTCCAACACCCCAACCTATTGGTATTGGGATTCCTCGGCTAACCAACTAATCAACGTAGTTCCATTCCCCCACATCAACAACTTCCCAAAAATACAAATCACACAAATCTTCCTTTTTCTGCACGAATCAAATTGGAAGATCGTCAACCAAACTATTAAAAAAATCAGCAACTGAAAGCAGCAGAACAACACTTAAACATATTATTACCCCATGATTCGGGCATTTGTAGAAGACTCGACCAGGGTTGAGGATTGTGGTTGAGACACAACGGATGACTCTGCGTGATTTGTGGCAGTGGCACCACACCAACGGCAGCGGGTTGCGATGAGCAATTGGCTGCGGTGCGCGTGCCGGCGAGGGTGTGATGAGACCCACAGGCGATGGTACGGGTGGCGACTTGTCGATATTCGGTTGTTACTCTTTCAAGAGCAGTGGACGAGCAGCCAGCGGACATGGTTGCCGCGCCGAGCTTCGATGCTAGGCGAGTAAGTAGAGAAGAGGAGAAGCTTAACGTTGGATATGTCGGCCATTAATTGCGAGTAGCATAGCACCATATATAGTCATAGTCTAGGTTTGGACTCGAACCAGCTATGTGAGCACGCCTCTTTTTTCTAAAACTCAAGAACGCCTCTTTATCGGGTACACTAGCTTGTTCTCAGTACACCTTCCCAAGTCTTTGATTTTCTTTCCCTTTTTGCAAGGAAGGAAGTAGGACAAAATTGAGAGTTCCTCGACTCAAACTCAAGACCTCTTGGTTGAAAACCAAGGGTGCTAGTCACTTATGTGGCGAATGTTCCCTGGGAGGAGGACGACAGACGAACGCATTTTCCCTGCAGTTTTAGTTGCGACACAAGATCGAACAGTCGCAATTTCGGGAATGTTATTAGGCGAACGAGCCCAGTTTTTCTTTTCTTCCTATATAAAAAAAGTATGCTACTTGGTGTCGTCTTAGTCAACAAACGATTGTGCCAACCTTGACCGTTGGATTGACATTCAATATCTGTCGTGTTTCTTCAGTCTCTTCTTCCTCGAGCCGCCAAAGCCAAACCAGCATTGGCGGGACCGCCTGCTCCTGCCTCCCATGGCTGGTTGTGCTGCCGCGCACGCATCATGGCCACATCGCACCCTAAAACTCTGCGCATCTTCCCTGGATCCTGTTCGTTCCTGTCCGAGGCCTCACCATCCTCCTCCGCCTTGGTTCACTCACCGCGGCGCCGCCCTCCGGTGTTGTCAACATGGTCAACAACCAAGAGGAATAAGGAGATGACTGTACATGGTGAGGATGACAGTAGGGACCCAGCAGCGCGCGCACTAATTTTGTTTTTTTGGGATGGAGAAGGGTATCAATTGCGTTGTGCGAGACGTGTGGCCCGTCTAGAGCAGGCTTTTATTTCATATGTTTAGCACATGACCAACCCAGTTTGTTTTTTCCTTTCTGAAAATGGCTAGCCAGCTATTTTGTTTTGTGCAGAATAACCAACGTATGCCTACTTGCTTTTCTACGCCCTGCTGGGCCGAAAATCTTTCAAGACGAGGAGGGATGCATTTAGCCCAGAAAATGGGCAATAAGTAATAAGAAATGGGATATAAGTAATAATAAGTGGGCTGTAAAATGAAAAAATACAGCAAAGAGACAATTACTTCCAAAATACATTTTTCTTTCGGATTTTGATATTTTAAATTTCATTTTTTTTGTGCGGGTAAAATTTCATTGAATTTAAATTAAGGTATATTTAGATTTAAAATTAATTTGAATCTGGCTAGAAATTTCGGGTTGTATGCTGTTTAGGACAGATTTGGAGGCTATAGCGACCAGACCTCAAACAGTCTGACCTCTGTGCATCATTGTCATCCCTGGATCAGTAATGCTGACACGCACAGTACTTGGAGGATTTATAACAGAGTAGCAATCACAGACTTATTACATCGAATGTCTCAAAAGACAACTTATTACAATAAATATGGCTTAAGGCCATTTAAATACGATAACAACGGAAGGCTTGGAAGATAAAGTGAGTCCATCAACTCCAACGGCATCACTGAGTGAAAGATCACGACCTAAGGCACCTTACTCGTCGTCTGAAAAGTCTGCAACATGAACGTTGCAGCCCAAAACGGGTCAGCACATGGAATATGCTGGCAATGTAACACATAGAGAGTAATGAACAGAATAATGCTATCACTACATTCATATATGGCTGGTGGAAAGCTCTATGGTTACAGTTTTGCATAAAGCCAATTTTTCCCTACAACAAAGGAATAAGTTTTATTTAACTATCATGGTGGTTGTTAAATATTGAGAAGGTACACCCAACTCAATCCCAATTAAGCATCATCATTAAACCCAATCAAATTATATTAAGAGTGATGAGATCCACATGATAATCCAAGAACTAGATACTCAAAACGTCCATAACCGGGGACACGGCTAACCATGATTAGTTTGCACACTCTGCAGAGGTTTGCGCCCTTTTCCCCACAAGACTCGAATACATCCATGGTTGGAGAAACGAGACACATTCCTTCTGAAACAATAACTCTTTACTCTGGGTGGATAGTTACACCTACTATCCCCTACATCTACTAGCCCACCACTGAAAGAGGTCTTGCAATGTACTCAACTACGCTAGAGCCCATAATAGCTTCTGGCTGCACATGGAAGTTTCTAGCATGAATAATCTTATGATCCCTTTGAGTCTGGGTGGCGGTCCATAGGAGAATCACACGGTACCCCGGGATTTCCAAAAATACAGGCAACACTGGGTTTCCCAGGTGCCTCAGTCCACCAAGATGTGTATTAAAGTAGCCACCTTAAGTTAACCATTAAATAACAATACTCACATCTATCATGGATACACTCACCCAATCCACGTATACAAGCATAGCATAGCAATATAAGCAATGTAGAAGTAACTCCCAAAGGTTTGATAATAAACAAGACAATAGGTACTACCCTATCTACTTCCCAAAACCCACATATTAATCAAATCCTAACCGTGCAATTATTTGAGGACTGATCTAATGCAATAAAACTGGGTAATAAAGAGGTATGATCAAAGTGTTACTTGCCTTGTTGATGATCCGTGAAACCTAGAGACTCGTAGTAGCACACTTCGCACTCTGGGTACTCTATCGCAAACAAACAAGCATACAATAAGCACTCAACTAGAAGCACGGGTAAAACTCAAAATAAGAGATCTAACCAGAAAGTTCAACTTAAGAACTCCGGTTTGCAAAAAGAATCAAATCAAATGAAGCAACGAAACTCAAACTGTCAAAGAAACAAGCTCCATTTACTAATCTGTACTTAAGTAAAATTTTACAGTAGCAAAAACCTGTTTAAGTTGGTTAAACAGAAAGAGGGCTTTGAGACGAAACTCTAGGCGCTTGAATCGCCCGATTCCGATAAACAGGCGAAAAGATAAACTAAAACGAAAATCAGGGCAAAAATCACGATCTAAAATAATCACGGAAAAACCCTGGAAAAAGAAAAACTGACGAACAGGCTAACGAACGAACGTTCGCTGTCTGCGGCTAACGAGTAACACCGTTCGTTAAAACGAACGTATGGACGAACATCCGCTAAATGACTAAACTAAAAAATAAAACCAATCTAATCTAAAAAAACGAAACTAGGGTTTAAATAAAACCGGTCGGTTTTTATCTAAACAGGAAAAACCGGCGGCGGATCGGATCGGATTGGGACCGGCGGCTCCGGTTGCGTCTCCGGTGGCGTCTTCGGCGAGGCGGGGCACTACAGCGGCGGCGGATCCGAGGAGGTGGTCGGCGACAGCGGCGGACGGGCGAGAGACGCTGCTGGCTCGTGGCGGGCTGGGGTATTTAAAGAGCGGGGGAGTCCGGTGGCTTGGGGAAGGGGGCGAAGAGGAGGAGTCCTCCCCGGACTCGGTGGCGGCGACGTGCTCCGGCTGGACTCCGATCGGAGTCGGTCGGGCGGGGCGGAGCCGGCGAGGTCGGCTTGCCGGTCTGGGTCACTGCCCACCAAGCACATAGTTTTTAAATAAGATTCCACCAAAATAAATCCTAGAAAAATAAATAAAATCTTAAAATGCCAAAACAAATTTTCACCGTCTAAATAAAATATTTAGAACAAGATGAACATTTTCTTGGCCTAAAAATGCAATTTTGAAAACGTGCAATTTTTCTAATTCAAATAAAATTGCAATAAAATCCAAATAAAAACATTTATTTGATTTTAATATTTTTCCTCTAATATTTCATTTATTTTGGAGAAGTCATTTTATCTCCTCTCATATATTTTTATTTCAGAAATATTAGGAAAGAAAAATAATCAAAACCAATTAATCCTTTTTTTCAAAATTTGAGAAAACTCAAATATGGAAATAACGAAATCCCCAACTCTCTCTGTGGGTCCTTGAGTTGCGTAGAATTTCTAGGATCAAGCCAAAAATGCAATAAAATATGATATGCAATAATGATCTAATGTATAACATTCCAAATTGAAAATTTGGAATGTTACAAACCTACCCCCTTAAGATGAATCTCGCCCTCGAGATTCGGATTGGCTAGAAAATAGGTGATGGTGGTCCTTCCGTAGGTCTTCCTCTCACTCCCAGGTGGCTTCATCTTCGGTATGGTGGCTCCACTGAACTTTGCAGAACTTGATAACCTTGTTGCGCGTGACTCGGCTGGCAAACTCAAGAATCTTCACTGGTTTCTCCTCGTAGGTCAAATCGCTATCCAACTGAATCGGTTCCATTGGCACTGTATCTCTCAGAGGAATATCGGCTATCTCTGTGTGGCACTTCTTCAACTGGGAAACGTGGAACACATCGTGAACTCCTGACAATCCTTCTGGCAACTCCAACTTATAAGCAACTTCTCCCATACGTTCCAAAACTTTGTATGGTCCCACAAAACGTGGTGCTAACTTTCCCTTAACTCCAAAACGCTTAACTCCTTGACGTGGGGACACTCGAAGATAAACTCTATCTCCGACTTCGTAAACTGTCTCCTTGCGTTTAAAATCCGCATAGCTCTTCTGCCTGGACTGGGCTACCTTGAGCCTATCGCGAATCATCTTAACCTTCTCTTCAGACTCTTTAATCAAATCTGGTCCAAACAACTAACGGTCTCCAACTTCATCCCACAACAACGGTGTCCTGCACCTCCTTCCATACAAAGCTTTGAAAGGGGCCATCTTCAAACTTGCTTGATAACTGTTGTTGTAAAAGAACTCTGCATAAGGAAGTTATCGTCCTAACTAGATCCATAATCTAGCACACAAGCTCTCAACATGTCCTCCAGAATCTGATTGACCCTCTCAAACTGTTCATTTGTCTGTGGATGAAAGGTTGTACTAAACTCTAGCCTGGTACCCAAAGTTTCGTGCAACTGATTCCAGAACTTTGAGGTAAACTAGGTTCCTCTATCTGATACAATGGTCCTCGGAACTCCATGCAGACATATGATCCTGGTCATGTATATCTTTGCCAACTTAGCATAGGTATAAGTAGTCTTCACTGGGATGAAATGAGCTACCTTCGTCAAATGATCGACTGCTACCCATATTGAGTCATAGCCTGAACGAGTCCAAGGCAATCCCGTGATAAAATCCATGCCTAGCTTATCCCACTTCCATTCGGGTATCGGCAATGGCTGTAGCAATCCAGCTAGCTTCTGATGCTCTGCCTTCACACTCTGACATACATCACAGACTGCTACATACTCTGCAATATCCTTCTTCATTCCGGTCCACCAGAAACTATCCTTCGAATCCAGATACATCTTGGTATTTCCTGGGTGAATCTAATACGGCGAATCATGGGCCTCCTGCAGAATCAACTTCCTGATCTCCTGATCATTGGGTGAAGGAAATATGCACTAGAGGCAATAATAAAGTTATTATTGATTTCCTCATATCTTGATAAATGTTTATTATTCATGTTAGAATTGTATTAACCGGAAACATAATACATGTGTGAGTACATAGACAAACATAGTGTCACTAGTATGCCTCTACTTGACTAGCTCGTTGATCAAAGATGGTTGTGTTTCCTAGCCATAGACATGGGTTGTCAATTGATTAACAGGATCACATCATTAGGAGAATGATGTGATTGACTTGACCCATTCCGTTAGCTTAGCACTTGATCATTTAGTATGTTGCTATTGCTTTCTTCATGACTTATACATGTTCCTATGACTATGATATTATGCAACTCCCGTTTACTTGAGGAACACTTTGTGTGCTACCAAACGTCACAACGTAACTGGGTGATTATAAAGGAGCTCTACAGGTGTCTCCGAAGGTACATGTTGAGTTGGCGTATTTCGAGATTAGGATTTGTCACTCCGATTGTCGGAGAGGTATCTCTGGGCCCTCTCGGTAATGCACATCACTATAAGCGTTGCAAGCAATGTAGCTAATGAGTTAGTTATGGGATGATGCACTACGTAACGAGTAAAGAGACTTGCCAGTAACGAGATTGAACTAGGTATTGAGATTCCGACGATCGGATCTCGGGCAAGTAACATACCGATGACAAAGGGAACAACGTATGTTGTTATGCAATTTGCCCGATAAAATCTTAGTAGAATATGTAGGAGCCAATATGAGCATCCAGGTTCCGCTATTGGTTATTGACCGGAGACGTGTCTCGGTCATGTCTACATAGTTCTCAAACCCGTAGGGTCCGCACGCTTAAATCGGTGACGATCGGTATTATGAGTTTTTGTGTTTTGATGTACCAAAGGTAGTTTGGTCTCGGATATGATCATGGACATGATGAGGAGTCTCGAAATTGTCGAGATGTAAAGATCGATATATTGGATGACTATGTTCGGACACCGGAATGGTTTCGGGCATATACCGAAGTATCGGGGGGTTACCGAAACCCCCCGGGGGGCTTATTGGGCCTCATGGGCCCTAAGTGGAGAAGAGGACGGGCGGCCAGGGCAGGCCGCACGCCCCCCTCTAGTCCGAATAGGACAAGGAGTGGGGGGCGGCGCCCCCCTTTCCTTCCACTCCTCTCTCCCTTCCTTCCCCCTCCTATTCCAACTAGGAAAAGAGGGAGTCCTACTCCTGTGGGAGTAGGACTCCTCCCTGGTGCGCCTCCTCCTGGCCGGCCACCCCCTCCCCATTGATCCTCTATATACGGGGCAGGGGGGCACCTCTAGACACAACAATTGATCTCTTGATCTCTTAGCCGTGTGCGGTGCCCCCTTCCAGCATATTCCACCCCGGTAATATCGTAGTGGTGCTTAGGCGAAGCCCTCCGTCGGTAGCATCATAGATACCGTCATCACACCATCATGCTGACGGAACTCTCCCGCAAAGCTCTTCTGGATCGGAGTTCATGGGACGTCATCAAGCTGAACGTGTGCTGAACTCGGAGGTGCCGTACGTTCGGTACTTGATCAGTCGGATCATGAAGACGTACGACCACATCAACCGTGTTGTGCTAACGCTTCCGCTTTCGGTCTACGAGGGTACGTGTATGACACTCTTCCCTCTCGTTGCTATGCATCACCATGATCTTGCGTGTGCGTAGGATTTTTTTTGAAATTACTACGTTCCCCAACAGTGGCATCCGAGCCAGGTTTTATGCGTAGGTCTTATATGCACGAGTAGAACACAAGTGAGTAGTGTGTGATACAAGTCATACTGCTTACCAACATGTCATACTTTGGTTTGGTGGTATAGTTGGATGAAGCATCCCAGACCGACATTACGCGTACGCTTACGTGAGACTGGTTCTACCGACGTGCTTTGCGCATAGGTGGCTGCCAGGTGTCAGTTTCTCCAACTTTAGTTGAACCAAGTGTGGCTACGCCCGGTCCTTGAGAAGGTTAAAACATCACTAACTTGATGAACTATCGTTGTGGTTTTGATGCGTAGGTAAGAACGGTTCTTGCTCGGCCCATAGCAGTCATGTAAAACTTGCAACAACAAAGTAGAGGACGTTTAACTTGTTTTTGCAGGGCATGTTGTGATGTGGTATGGTCAAGATGTGATGCAATATTTTATTGTATAAGATGATCATGTTTTGTAACCGACTTATCGGCAACTAGCAGGAGCCATATGGTTGTCGCTTTATTGTATGCAATGCAATCGCCCTGTAAATTGCTTTACTTTATCACTAAGCGGTACCGATAGTCATAGAAGAAATAGGTGGCAAAACGACAGTGATGCTACGATGAAGATCAAGGTGTCGCGCCGGTGACGATGGTGATCATGACGGTGCTTCGGAGATGGTGATCACAAGCACAAGATGATGATGGCCATATCATATCACTTATATTGATTGCATGTGATGTTTATCCTTTATACACCTTATTTTGATTTGATTAACGGTAGCATTATAAGATGATTTCTCACTAAATTTCAAGGTATAAGTGTTCTCCCTGAGTATGCACCGTTGCGAAAGTTCTTCATGTTGAGACACCACGTGATGATCGGGTGTGATAGGCTCTATGTTCAAATACAACGGGTGCAAAACAGTTGCACACGCGGAATAATCAGGTTAAACTTGACGAGCCTAGCATATACGGATATGGCCTCGGAACATTGAGGCCGAAAGGTTGAGCGTGAATCATATAGTAGATATGATCAACATAGTGACATTCACCATTGAAAACTACTCCATCTCATGTGATGATCGGACATGGTTTAGTTGATTTGGATCACGTGATCACTTAAATGATTAGAGGGATGTCTATCTAAGTGGGAGTTCTTAAGTAATATGATTAATTGAACTTTAATTTATCATGAACTTAGTACCTGATAGTATTTTGCTTGTCTATGTTTGTTGTAGATAGATGGCTCGTGCTGTTGTTCCATTGAATTTTAATGTGTTCCTTGATAAAGCTAAGTTGAACGACGATGGTAGAAATTACACGGACTGGGTCCGTAACTTGAGGATAATCCTCATTGCTGCACAGAAGAATTACATCCTGGAAGCACCGCTGGGTGCCAGCCCTACTGCAGATGCAACTGACGACATTAAGAATGTCTGGCAGAGCAAAGCTGATGACTACTCGATAGTTCAGTGTGCCATGCTTTATGGCTTAGAACCGGGACTTCAACGATGTTTTGAACGTCATGGAGCATATGAGATGTTCCAGGAGTTGAAGTTAATATTTCAAGCAAATGCTCTGATTGAGAGATATGAAGTCTCCAATAAGTTCTATAGCTGCAAGATGGAGGAGAATAGTTCTGTCAGTGAACATATACTCAAAATGTCTGGGTATAATATTCACTTGATTCAACCGGGAGTTAATCTTTCGATGATAGTGTCATTGATGTAATTCTTCTATCATCGCCACCAAGCTACAAGAGCATCGTGATGAACTATAATATGCAAGGGATGAACAAAACTATTCTCGAGCTCTTCGCAATGCTAAAAGTCGTGGAGGTAGAAATCAAAAGGAGCATCAAGTGTTGATGGTCAATAAGACCACCGTTTCAAGAAAAGGGTAAAGGGAAGAAGAAGGGAACTTCAATAATAACGGCAAACAAGTTCTGCGCAAGAAGAAACCTAAGTCTGGACCTAAGCTCGAGATCGAAAGTGCTTCTACCGCAAAGGGACTGGTCATCGAAGCGGAACTGCCCCAAGTATTTGGCGATAAGAAGGATGGCAAGGTGAACAAAGGTATATGTGATATACATGTTATTGATGTGTACCTTACTAATGCTCGCAGAGCACTGGTATTTGATACTGGTTTCTGCTAATATTTGCAACTCGAAACAAGGACTACGGATTAAGCGAAGATTGGCTAAGGACGAGGTGACGATGTGTGTGGGAAATGGTTCCAAAGTCGATGTGATCGCAGTCGGCACGCTACCTCTACATCTACCTTCGGGATTAGTTTTGGACCTGAATAATTTGTTATTTGGTGCCAGCGTTAAGCATGAACATTATATCTGGATCTTGTTTGATGCGAGATGGTTATTCATTTAAATCAGAGAATAATGGTTGTTCTATTTATATGAGTAATGTCTTTTATGGTCATGCACCCTTAAAGAGTGGTCTATTTTTGTTAAATCTCGATAGTAGTGATACACATATTCATAATGTTGAAGCCAAAAGATGCAAAGTTGATAATGATAGTGCAACTTATTTGTGGAACTGCCGTTTGGGTCATATTGGTGTAAAGCGCATCAAGAACTCCATACTGATAGACTTTTGGAATCACTTGATTATGAATCACTTGGTACTTGCGAACCATGCCTCATGGGCAAGATGACTAAAACGTCGTTCTCCGAAACTATGGAGCAAGCTACAGATTTGTTGGAAATCATACATATTGATGTATGTGGTCCGATGAATATTGAGGCTCACGGCGGGTATCGTTATTTTCTCACTTTCACATATGATTTGAGCAGATATGGGTATATCTACATAATGAAACATAAGTCTGAAACATTTGAAAAGTTCAAAGAATTTCAGAGTGAAGTGGAAAATCATCGTAACTAGAAAATAAAGTTTCTACGATCTGATCATGGAGGAGAATATTTGAGTTACGAGTTTGGTCTACATTTGAAACAATGCGGAATAGTTTCGCAACTCACGCCACCTGGAACACCACAACCTAATGGTGTGTCCGAACGCCGTAATCGTACTTTACTAGATATGGTGCAATCTATGATGTCTCTTACTGATTTAACGCTATCGTTTTGGGGTTATGCTTTAGAGACGGCCACATTCACGTTAAATAGGGCGCCATCAAAATCCGTTGAGACGACGCCTTATGAAGTATGGTTTGGCAAGAAACCAAAGTTGTCGTTTCTTAAAGTTTGGGGCTGCGATGCTTATGTGAAAAAACTTCAACCTAATAAGCTCGAACCCAAATCGGAGAAATGTGTATTCACAGGATACCCAAAGGAGACTATTGGGTACACCTTCTATCACAGATCCAAAGGCAAGACTTTTGTTGCTAAATTTGGAACCTTTCTAGAGAAGGAGTTTCTCTCGAAAGAAGTGAGTGGGAGGAAAGTAGAACTTGATGAGGTAACTGTACCTGCTCCCTTATTGGAAAGTAGTTCATCACAGAAACCGGTTCCTGTGACGTCTACACCAATTAGTGAGGAAGTTAATGATATTGATCATGAAACTTCAGATCAAGTTACTACCGAACCTCGTAGGTCAACTAGAGTAAGATCCGCACCAGAGTGGTACGGTAATCCTACTCTGGAGGTCATGTTACTTGACCATGGCGAACCTACGAACTATGAAGAAGCGATGATGAGCCCAAATTCTGCAAAATGGCTTGAGGTTACGAAATCTAAGATGGGATCCATGTATGAGAAAAAAGTATGGACTTTGGTTGACTTGCTCGATGATCGGCAAGCCATCGAGAATAAATGGATCTTTAAGAAGAAGACTAACGCTGATGGTAATGTTACTGTCTACAAAGCTCGACTTGTTGCGAAAGGTTTTCGACAAGTTCAAGGGGTTGACTACGATGAGACTTTCTCACCCGTAGCGATGCTTAAGTCTGTCCGAATCATGTTAGAAATTGACGCATTTTATGATTATGAAATATGGCAAATGGATGTCAAAACTGCATTCCTGAATGGATTTCTAGAAGTAGAGTTGTATATGATGCAACCAGAAGGTTTTGTTGATCCAAAAGGTGCTAACAAAGTGTGCAAGCTCCAGCGGTCCATTTATGGACTGGTGCAAGCCTCTCGGAGTTGGAATAAACGCTTTGATAGTGTGATCAAAGCATATGGTTTTATATGAGACTTTTGGAGAAGCCTCAGATTTACAAGAAAGTGAGTGGGAGCTCAGAGCATTTCGATATTATATGTAGACGACATATTATTGATTGGAAATGATATAGAATTTCTGGATAGCATAAAAGGATACTTGAATAAAAGTTTTTCAGTGAAAGACCTCGGTGAAGCTGCTTATATATTGGGCATCAAGATCTATAGAGATAGATCAAGACGCTTAATTGGAGTTTCACAAAGCACATACCTTGATAAAGTTTTGAAAAAGTTCAAAATGGATCAAGCAAAGAAAGGGTTCTTGCTTGTATTACAAGGTGTGAAGTTGAGTCAGACTCAATGCCTGACGACTGCAGAAGATAGAGAGAAAATGGAAGATGTTGCCTATGCTTCAGCCATAGGCTCTATCATGTATGCAATGCTGTGTACCAGACCTGATGTGTGCCTAGCTATTAGCTTAGCAGGGAGGTACCAAAGTAATCCATGAGTGGATCAATGGACAACGGTCAAGAATATCCTAAAATACCTGAAAACGACTAAGGATATGTTTCTCGTTTATGGAGGTGACAAAGAGCTAGTCGTAAATGGTTACGTCGATGCAAGCTTTGACACTGATCCGGACAATTCTAAATCGCAAACCGGATACGTGTTTATATTGAACGGTGGAGCTGTCAGTTGGTGCAGTTCTAAACAAAACGTCGTGGTGGGATCTACATGTGAAGCGGAGTACATAGCTGCTTCGGAAGCCGCAAATGAAGGAGTCTGGATGAAGGAGTTCATATCCAATCTATGTCGGTGTACTAAGGTAGGGGTACCTCAGTACCCCAACTTGTGCACGGGCAGTCGCAGCTCCTCGCAACAGGATTTACCACGTGCTCGCCGGAGACCTTCCTGCTCCACGACAAGCCATTCAAGAACAAAGTATACAAGACAGAAGATTGAGACCCCGGCAAGTGGAGCTTGCCGGGAAGGCCGTCCCAGGCTCAAGGTTACATCACTCACGCAAAGCCCTGGCGAGAGGAGCTCGCCGGGAAGACTAGAAGATTACGCCATAGAAGACACGCCTCGGCGCTATATGCGTCCCGGCGAAGGCCCGGGGAGCGACAAGTTACAGAACCCGGCAAGCCCCCGGGCCCGACAAGACCAAGACCCCGGCAAGGTGCTTGCCGGGAGGGCTGCGCTGTGTGCCTGCGCTCCAGCTCATCGCCCACGCCGCGCCAGGGCCTTTCAGGCAGCGTGGCGGATGGCTGTGCAGCCTGGGGGACACGGTGGCACTTCACGGTGGTAGATCCATCACCGTGGCAGACGGAGACGCAAGGGCGGGAGCTTTTGGGGTCGACGGCGACGGGCATTAAATGTCCTTGTCCCCCTCTGTCAAAAGTAGGTAGAAACCATTGTACACGCTTTGTAGCTTCACTGTTCCCGCACTGTTCCAACTACCACCTCTTTTACGCTTTTACCCCTTTCTCCTACGTTGCCACCTATTGGCGCCCCCTTTCGACTATAAAAGGGAGGCCCATGCGCACGTAGAAAGGATTCGGTTCCGAGATTCGGCTGATTCGACGCCACAACACCACCATACGCTCGCTCTCTTGAGCAAGATCAAATACAAACCCAAGGCAGCAGTAGGAGTTTTATCTCTCCGGAGAGCTCCGAAGCTGGGTAAAATCCGCCCGCGTGCTCGCCTCGATCTGCTCTCCGTGCCTCCTCCGCCCTCGTACCGCACTCACGAAGGGGCCCCGGCCCCATAGGTGTCCGCGGCGGGCAGGATTCCCCCCGGCATCTTTGGCGCGCCAGGTAGGGGGCGTCGAGGTTGTGCGGACCTGATCCGGCGTCCGCGCGGGCGCGATCATCATCAACCTCTCCAATTTCGTCAGCAACTTCGTCAACAATCGCGCCATGGCCCCAAGAAGAAGGCTTCGGGATCGCAGGTTTGCTCTGCGTCTCTTCCGCCGCCACCGAGCCAGCGGGCGGAGGAGACGCCGACGGAAGGATGGTCGCCGGCGAGACACTCGCGGGCGCCACGAATAAGGACAAGACGGATGACCGCGCCTCGGTCTCCGTGGACATTCGCGCCCATCTCGGCAAGACGACGACCCAGCAGCACCGTACCACGGAGGTGGTACCGCCGCTTGGGCAAGAACACCCCGGAGGCTCGCGGGATGTTCCGGACCAACGTCCGAACGAAAGCAAGCGAAGGCGCCGGGCAGGACCCGCGCCTTCTAACACCGTTAGAGTCCGAGCCTACCCGCGCCTCGCACCGCCGCGCTCCGCTCCCCTCCACTCCGGCGAAGCGCTTCGTAAGGGCACAATCGCTCCTCGACTTCCCTCCAGCGCGGACAAGGCAAGACCGAGGGCTACCATCAAGAGCACGGTCGCCGCCAACAACGACCCTTCACAGCAGCGGCGACCTCGCGCCGCGCAAGCTGAGAAGACGAAGGCCAACGGCGACAAGACCGCCGGGGGTGCAACCACCGAGCACTCCCCGCCGCAGAAGCAAAAGACGCCGTCCCGCGGGAACAACGCCGACGACGGCTCCACGGCGTCGTCGGATCCGCGGGCCCGTCGGGACCAACGCCAGGTCCTCGACGACCGGCGACAAGAAGACGCTCGGACCACGATCGAGCGCCGAGAAGCTTCGACGACAATCAGACGAGAGCTGGAAACGCTGCCGACGTCTGCGACGCCGGTGAACGAGCGACTTGTCAGACGCGGCAGGCTGCCCTGCGCTCACCCGTGAGCTGCGCGGCGTCGATGGCTCCAGATGAAGAACTTCAAGCCCGACGCATCGGAGAAGTACGACGGCAAGACACACCCTCTGAGTTCCTCGGTGTCTACACCATCGCGGTGCAAAGCTGCCGGGGCGCGACGACAAGATTCGGCGAACCATTTCCGCTCGTGCTTAAGCCGAACGCTCGTTCTTGGCTTATGCACTTGCCGAAAGGTTCGTTCTTCTGGGCCGACCTTTGCCATCGGTTTGTTGGCGCCTTCATCGGCGCCACAAACCCCACGGCCAGAGAGCGATCTCCACATTTTGGCCCGAAGGAAGGAGAATCCTGCGCAAGTATATCCAACGCCACCGTGTGCGGCACAATATCCTCGATGTCCACCTGCGCCATGTTATCGCTAGCGTTCACCGTAACGCGCGTGAATCGCCAGATGCGTGAAGAGATGGCGATGACCAAGATTCGGGATGTCACGAGCTCTATGCTCGTCGACAAGGCGCTGCGCTGAAGAGGGAGGAGACTCCCGGGAGGATGTTGGCGCAGGAGAAAGCGGCAATGACGACACCGCCCGGCAAACAAGAGCCGGCGCGAACAACCGGGGAAGAATAAGAAAGAGGTGCTTGCCGTCGAGAAGTCCGCAAGGAGGCTCCCGCCAAGCAAACGCAGGGTTGCTTCTCCGCAAGGAGCTGCCTCAGAAGCGGCAGCCGACAAGCGTGGCGCCTCCGGACAAGCAATCTTGCAAAATCCACCGCACTAAGGGCCACGATCTACCAACTGCAAGCGTTGCCGAGTACCTCGTCGAACAGCAAAAGCTGAGTACGAGGCGCGACAAGGAGAGGGCCCAAGGTGGCGGAGGAGAACCGAGCAAGCGGCCGCTCAACGGCCGGGGAGGACGCCGCGACAAGGCCAAGCAGCGGCAAGGTGATCGACCTCCCCGGGGCCGCGACAAAGATGAAGAAGATGACGACGAAGAAATGGAGGATGAAGATGGCAGCAAGCGGGGAGTTCCGTAAGGCGCGGAGGTCCTGTGGCGTCGACGGTGGCGCCTCTCGCACACCTCCCACCGCAGCTAAAGCATGGGTGCGTGAGGTGAATGCAAGTGGAGCCGCCGTGGAGTCGCAGTGGCTCCTCAAGTGGTCCGCACGCCCATCATTTTTGATCTTGAGGATCACCTCGACCGCACCACGCGGTCGGGTGCTTGCCGATGTTAGTCTCACCCACCATCCGCAACCTCGTGGTCACTAAAATGTTGGTTGACGGCGGGCCGGGCTGAACTTGATCTCCTCTCACAGATCAAGAAACTCCAAATCCCAGATGGTGAGCTCAAGAGACCGGTTCTTTCCAAGGAATCAACCCGGACGGAGTAAGCCCAAGGAAAGATCACTCGCTGCGGTGACCTTTGGCGGGAGCTCAATTTCAGGATCGAAGCGATCACTTTCGACGTCGCCGATATTCCGCTGCCATACAATGGAATACTCGGCCGTCCTGCCCTCGCCAAGTTCATGGCAGCTTCCCACTATGCTTACAACGTACTCAAGATGCCAGGGCCGATAAGCATCATCACTATCCACGGCGACAAGAAGGATGCGCTTATCTGCGCCGACAAGATCTACCGGGATGCGGCAGCTGCGGCCGACAAGAATACACTTGCCGCTGAAGCTCCCGGGGGGAAGAAGACGAAGACCAAGTCCGGCAAGTACTCTGGTGCCTGCTCCGGCAAACGCACCTCTCCGGAGTGCTGCGCCGCCGTCGAGGACGTACCATCGAGCTCCAAAGAATGCACTAAGCCCGCAAGAACAGCTCGGTGCTCGCCCGCAAGCGCACCTCTCCGGAGTGCTGCGCCGTCGCCGAGGACGTGCCATTGAGCTCCACCGCCAAGAGGGCAAGGAAAGCAGCAAGAACAGCTCGGTGCCTACTCCGCGAAGCGCACCTCTCCGGATCTTTGTGCCGCCGCCGAGGACGTGCCATCGAGCTCCACCAGCCAGTTTCAAACTTTTGAGTTGTATTCCTGAAATTTCAGACCTTTGTATGGAGAACCCGCTGGCGTGGGGGTCGAAGTCGTAGCTAAGTTGCGCCCCGATCTGTTTCGAGTCCGCTTAACGATGAAGGCGACCGCAGCTAGCCCGACAAGTTCTTCTGCGGAGGCAGACCGCCAAAGAAGTCGCGATGTTCCGCGACTCAGCGAGTGTGTTTATGCCGGCAGGTTCCCTGAAAGCGTAAGGGTGAAAACGTACAAGGGAGGAAATCAAGGGAGAAGTACGGCCTTGCCGGATCGCAGAAGACGGAAAAGCTAAGTCGTCCGAGCTTTTGTGCATAGCACTCCTTAGTTCCATGCATTTTTATGTTATGTCCCTCGTGCGTTCGTCCTTTGTACGCGAAACCTGTGCGCGGAGGAACCTACCCGTGGGCAGCCGCACCCTTATCTTGTTTCGAGCACGCTCAACAGTGAGCTGCGACAAGCCTCGCGCCCTTTGTTTTCGAGTCTGCTCAACAAGCTAAGTGCGTCGCGACTAGCCGCGGCAAGGTTGCTTGCCGGAAGCAACACCGCCAGCAGGCTGCTGATGTTCCGCACTCAGCAAGTGTGTTAGCACCGACAAGTTCCCCCAGAAACGTAGGGTAAAAGCGCACAAAGGATGCAAAGTAGAGGGTGTAACGTAGCAAGCCCTGCCGTGCGATGTCTTTCGTATGAGAGACTTGTGCGCGAGAGGAGCCAAGTCGTGGTCCAGCTGCGCCCTTGCCTTGTTTCCGAGTCCGCTCGGTAAACACAAGTGCTTGAATCGCCCGCAAGGTTGCTTGTCGAAGCAACACCGCCAGCTGGTTGCCGATGTTCCGCGACTCAGAAGCGTGTTCAAGACCGCAAGCTCCCCGAGAGCGAGAGTATAAACATACGAAGGGCAAGGCACGGCATTGTATTGCAAAGTCACATAGAAAGGATTTATATGCATATATGTGTAAATAACGAAACTGTTGCAGACCTGTCTCAGCTGTTTTCATGACTGAAATTACAGCAACAAGGAGAAACCAGAAGAGCACACCAGTACCTGGATTTTGGCGGAGCCAGAGTTGCCGGGGGCTGCGAGTGTCAAGATTCCTTCCCGGCAAGCCAGAGTTGCTGGGGGCTGCGGAATCAGATAAGTTTTCCATCCTTCGTCATGCATCCTCTCATGGACCGGGGAAGGCGGGGCTGCGTCTTGAACGAGCGTGTCTTGTAAAACCCATACGCGGAGGAGCCAAGTCGTGGCCCAGTTGCGCCCTTGGTTTGTTTTCGAGCACGCTCAACGGTTAAAGTGAGTTGCGACAAGTCTCGCGCCCTTGTTACATTTCGAGCACGCTCAACAAACACAAGTGCGCTGCAACTGGCCCGGCAAGGTGGCTTGTCGGAAGCAACACCCGCCAGCGGGCTGCTGATGTTCCGCACTCAGCAAGCGTGTTCGCGCCGGCAAGCTCCCCGAGAGCGTAGGATAGGAACATACAAGGCACGAAGTCAAGACTCGGTCCGGCAAGCTTTCCCCTCTTTTCATTAAAAACATCCTAGTTTCATACAAGTCCATAGAGGATGAAAAACATGACAGAGAGGATTGCAAGTTTTAAATGCAGCTAAGGCCCGAGGGCTTACAAATTAAAAGATAAGATACCCGTGACCCTTCTCCTGTTTCTCTGTTCAGGAGTTCAGGAGGTAGGTCAAGGAGGCCCCGGCAAGAGAAGCTTGCCGGGGAGGGCGAAAGGGGCGCCTAGGAGAGCTACGGGCGCCAGAAGACACCAAGAGAACACCCTGGGGCCGCCAGAGCTTGGCGAGACAGGCGCTGGAGGCAGAGCTTGAAGACGGGTGGTGGGACGTCCAAGACGCTGACGGGCTCCTCGCCCTCGATTCGACATGACGGCCTTGCCGCCACCCCTCTTCCTCTTCCGCAGCCTCCCTACGCCAGCCGCCCAAGGAGACGGCCCGGGGGGAGTTCGAAGGTCGGCGACCGGATGATGAGGTCGCCCGGTGGCGCGACGGGCAGCATCCGACGCCTAGTCGGACCTGTCATCCCCTCGCCGCTGCCACCCTCCTCGCACTCTCGCCGAGGAGGGACCTTCGCATCGGAGGAGCTGTCACACAAGATCTCGCCCGGTCCCGAATCTCAAGACCTTGACGGCGAGAAGGTCGCCTCCATTAACTTGAAATGGAGGGTAAACCCCGCCGCAAGCTATGGATCCGGCGAACGCCTTCCACCCCGGTCGAAGTATATCACGCCAGGCTGGGGACACGACACTCACTCGAAAGTGCCGCTGATCCCACAGCCCTCGCGCGCAACTCCATCATCTCGGCGGATCCGTTCCATCGCGCCGCGAACGGGCCGGCAGCCGAGGCGAGGTCGAGGCGCCGGCGAGCTTGATGAAGAACTCCCAGGATCGTCTCAAAGATGGATCGCCTCGAGGACGGAGCCGCCGGAGGAGATGGGGAGGCGCGTCGCCACGACCGCCTCTCCCACCACCTCGACCACGCCTCGGCCTCGCCCACGGCCTCGCCCCTCCCTCTCCCCTCGTGGCGGCTCCGCCACGGGAGCGGATAGGGAGAGGTGCGCGCCTGAGGCGACCCGCTGCCACCGCTGAGGAATCGATTTCTCCTTCCATGGCGTAAAGAAGAATGTGAAGTGAAGATGAAGAGAGAAGAGGAAGTGTGAGGCCATTGTGCTCCCTTTTCCGCCTTTTAAAGGGCGAGGTGGGGGCTCAACCGCCTGCCCACCAATCAGAAGCGAGGAGGGCAGAGGATCGGGCCGACTCACCATCTCCACCGTGACGGCTCGGTCTCCCACCTTCGCCGCTACGACCCCGTGCATGAGGGCAGCGTGTATAAAAAAGCGAGCCGAGCGACGGGTGAAGTGACCTCGCTCTACACCACGATCACGGTGTGGACGCCATAAAGACCGTGATCGCCGCCCACGCCTCCCACGACGCCGCAATCAACGCGTGCGTTGCTACGGGAGGGATGCGGCGAGGCGAGGTGGATTCGCACGCCATGGGGGCGCAGGTGCTGCAGACTGCTTTTGGGCCTGGCCCAACAGCGCTCGGCACCATGTGTGGCCCAGCCCGGGGCTCTGCCGGTGTACTAAGGTAGGGGTACCTCAGTACCCCAACTTGTGCACGGGCAGTCGCAGCTCCCCGCAACAGGATTTACCACGTGCTCGCCGGAGACCTTCCTGCTCCACGACAAGCCATTCAAGAACAAAGTATACAAGACAGAAGATCGAGACCCCGGCAAGTGGAGCTTGCCGGGAAGGCCGTCCCAGGCTCAAGGTTACATCACTCATGCAAAGCCCTGGCGAGAGGAGCTCGCCGGGAAGACTAGAAGATTACGCCATAGAAGACACGCCTCGGCGCTATATGCGTCCCGGCGAAGGCCCGGGGAGCGACAAGTTACAGAACCCGGCAAGCCCCCGGGCCCGACAAGACCAAGACCCCGGCAAGGTGCTTGCCGGGAGGGCTGCGCTGTGTGCCTGCGCTCCAGCTCATCGGCCCACGCGTCGCCCTGGGGCCTTTCCAGGGACGCGTGGCGGATGGATGTGCAGCCTGGGGGACACGGTGGCACTTCACGGTGGTAGATCCATCACCGTGGCAGACGGAGACGCAAGGGCGGGAGCTTTTGGGGTCGACGGCGACGGGCATTAAATGTCCTTGTCCCCCTCTATCAAAAGTAGGTAGAAACCACTGTTTACGCACTGTAGCTTCACTGTTCCCGCACTTTCCAACTACCACCTCTTTTACGCTTTTACCCCTTTCTCCTACGTTGCCACCTGTTGGCGCCCCCTTTCGACTATAAAAGGGAGGCCCATGCGCACGTAGAAAGGGTTCGGTTCCGAGATTCGGCTGATTCGACGCCACAACACCACCATACGCTCGCTCTCTTGAGCAAGATCAAATACAAACCCAAGGCAGCAGTAGGAGTTTTATCTCTCCGGAGAGCTCCGAAGCTGGGTAAAATCTGCCCGCGTGCTCGCCTCGATCTGCTCTCCGTGCCTCCTCCGCCCTCGTACCGCACTCATGAAGGGGCCCCGGCCCCATAGGTGTCCGCGGAGGGCAGGATTCCCCCCGGCAATCTAGGTGTCATACCTAGTGCATCGGGACCAATGAAAATCTTTTGTGACAATACTGGTGCAATTGCCTTGGCAAAGGAATCCAGATTTCACAAGAGGACCAAGCACATTCGGAAGCCGCAAATGAAGGAGTCTGGATGAAGGAGTTCATATCCAATCTAGGTGTCATACCTAGTGCATCGGGACCAATGAAAATCTTTTGTGACAATACTGGTGCAATTGCCTTGGCAAAGGAATCCAGATTTCACAAGAGGACCAAGCACATCAAGAGACGCTTCAATTCCATCCGGGACCAAGTCCAGGTGGGAGACATAGAGATTTGCAAGATACATACGGATCTGAATGTTGCAGACCCGTTGACTAAGCCTCTTCCACGAGCAAAACATGATCAGCACCAAGGCTCCATGGGTTTTAGAATCACTACTGTGTAATCTAGATTATTGGCTCTAGTGCAAGTGGGAGACTGAAGGAAATATGCCCTAGAGGCAATAGTAAAGTTATTATTTATTTACTCAAATCATGATAAATGTTTATTGTTCATGCTAGAATTGTATTAACCGGAAACACAATACATGTGTGAATACATAGACAAACATAGTGTAACTAGTATGCCTCTACTTGACTAGCTCGTTGATCAAAGATGGTTGTGTTTCCTAGCCATAAACATGGATTGTCATTTGATTAACGGGATCACATCATTAGGAGAATGATGTGATTGACTTGACCCATTTCGTTAGCTTAGCAGTTGATTGTTTAGTATGTTGCTATTGCTTTGTGAATGACTTATACATGTTTCTATGACTATAAGATTATGCAACTCCCATTTACCGGAGGACACTTTGTGTGATACCAAACATCACAACGTAACTGGGTGATTATAAAGGAGCTCTACAGGTGTCTCCGAAGGTACATGTTGAATTGGCGTATTTCGAGATTAGGATTTGTCACTCCGATTGTCGGAGAGGTATCTCTGGGCCCTCTTGGTAATGCACATCACTATAAGCCTTGCAAGCAATGTAGCTAATGAGTTAGTTATGGGATGATGCATTACGTAACGAGTAAAGAGACTTGCCAGTAACGAGATTGAACTAGGTATTGAGATACCGACGATCGAATCTTGGGCAAGTAACATTCCGATGACAAAGGGAACAACGTATGTTGTTATGCAGTTTGACCGATAAAGATCTTCGTAGAATATGTAGGAGCCAATATGAGCATCCAGGTTCCGCTATTGGATATTGATCGGAGACGTGTCTCGGTCATGTCTACATAGTTCTCGAACCCGTAGGATCCGCACGCTTAAAGTTCGGTGACGATCGGTATTATGAGTTTTTGTGTTTTGATGTACCGAAGGTAGTTCGGAGTCCCAGATATGATCACGGACATGATAAGGAGTCTCGAAATGGTCGAGACGTAAAGATCGATATATTGGATGACTATGTTCGAACACCAGAATAGTTTTGGATGGTTTCGGGCATATACCGGAGTACTGGGGGGTTACCGGAACCCCCAGGGGGCTTATTGGGCCTCATGGGCCCTAAGTAGAGAAGAGGAGGGGCGGCCTGGGCATGCCGCGTTCCCCTCCCCCTCTAGTCCGACTAGGACAAGGAGGGGGGCAGCGCCCCCACTTTCCTTCCTCTCCTCTCTCTCTTCCGCCTCCTACTCCAACTAGGAAAAGAGGGAGTCCTACTCCCGGTGGGAGTACGACTGCTCCCTGGCGCGCCTCCTCCTTGCCGGCCGCTCCCCCCTTGATCCTTTATATACGGGGCAGGGGGGGCACCTCTAGACACAACAATTGAACTCTTTATCTCTTAGCTGTGTGCGGTGCCCCCCTCCACCATATTCCACCTCGGTAATATCGTAGCGGTACTTAGGTGAAGCCCTGCGTCGGTAGCATCATCGAAACTGTCATCACACCGTTGTGCTGACGAAACTCTCCCACAAAGCTTTGCTGGATCAGAGTTCGTGGGACGTCATCTAGATGAACATGTGCTGAACTCGGAGGTGTCGTACGTTCGGTACTTGATCGGTCGGATCGTGAAGACATATGACTACATCAACCGCATTGTGCTAACGCTTCCGCTTTTGGTCTACGAGGGTACGTGGATGACACTCTTCCCTCTCGTTGCTATGCATCACCATGATCTTGCGTGTGCGTAGGAATTTTTTTGAAATTACTATGTTCCCCAACATTGGGCACATATACGCGGTCCTCAAACCATAAGGTATCGTGCTCATCCTCACAAAATCCCTTAGCTTTTCCTTTGCTCATCCTTTCCTTTATCTCGGCAATCTCCTTGTCCGTCTTCTGAGCTTCTCTGATCTTATCCATCAAAGTAGACTGAATCTCCAATGCTGCTACATAGCCTCTCGGAACTATTTCCAAACATAGCTCGCGAAGATTCTCTGCTAACTCCTTGGGTAACTCTCCGGTCATGAGTGTGTTGACATGGCTCTTGCGGCTCAACACATCTTCTACTATGTTATCCTTTCCTGGATGATAATGCAACCTCATATCATAATCCTTAATGAGCTCCAACCATCTCCTTTTCCTGGGATTCAACTCCTTCCGCGTGAAGATATACTTCAAACTCTTGTGATCCGTGTACACCTCACAATGGTTTCCGATAATAAAATGTCTCCAAGTCTTCAACGCATGCATTACAGCTGCTAACTCCAAATCATATGTAGCATAATTCAACTCATGGGGTTTAAGTTGTCGTGAGGCATATGAAACAACTCTTCCCTCCTGCATAAGCACTGCTCCAAGTCCTCGATGAGAAGCGTCGCAATACACCTGGTAATCCTTGCGCTGATCTGGTAGAATCAACACTAGTGATGTAAACAAACGTTTCTTCAACTCTTGGAAACTAGCCTCACATTCCTCAGTCCATTTGTACTTGGTGTCCTTCTTCAACAACTCCGTCATGGGTTTTGCAATCTTCGAGAAGTTCTCGATGAACCTCCGGTAGTATCCTGCGAGTCCAAGAAAACTCCAGATCTCTCCAACTGACGTGGGCGCTTCCCAATTTGTCACAGTGACAACTTTGGTGGGGTCTACTGCTATTCCTTCTCCGGATATAGCATGTCCTAGGAATCCAACATCCTTCAACCAAAACTCACACTTGCTGAACTTGGCATATAACTGATGTTCTCTGAGCTTCCCAAGCACCAAATGCAAATGCTCCTTATGCTCCTCTTCATTCTTCGAGTAAACCAGAATATCATCAATGAACACCACGACAAACTTATCCAGAAACTCCATAAACACCTTGTTCATCATGTTCATGAAATAGGCAGGTGCGTTAGTCAGGCCAAATGACATAACGGTATACTCATATAGCCCGTACCTTGTGGTAAAAGCTGTCTTAGGTATATTGTGCTCTCGAATCTTCAACTGGTGGTATCCTGATCGCAGATCAATCATGGAAAATACTTTAGCTCCTTGCAACTGGTCAAACAAATCATTGATCATCGGCAGTGGATACTTGTTCTTGATTGTTACTTCATTCAATCCTAGATAATTAATAACCATCCTCAATGATCCATCCTTCTTCTCCACTAGAAGCACTGGTGATCCCCAAGGTAATGAACTTGGGCGAATATAGCCTTTATCCAATAACTCCTTAATCTGCTTCTTAATTTCCTCCAAATCCTTGGCAGGCATCCTGTACGGTCTCTTAGATATTGACCCTGTGTGTGGCAAAAGCTCAATCAAAAACTCCTCTATCCGGTGGCATGCCTGGCAACTCTTCTGGAAATAGATTAGGGAAATCCTTCACCACTGGTACTTCCTCCTGTACAACTCCTGATAAGGAATTCACTTGAGTCCTCTTCAGCACATGCCGGGATACATACTTAATCCTTCTTCCTTCTGGGGTGGTGAGCAAAATCGACTTACTGGCGCAATCGATGTTTCCTCCATACATCGATAGCCAATCCATACCCAGAATCACATCCAAACCTTGTGACTCCAAGATTATCAGGTCTGAGGGGAAAACATACCTACCTATGGTCAATGGCGTCTGAAAACATCCTTGGCTTGCCATATACTCCGCTCCTGGCAAGCTTACTAACATAGGTGTTCTAAGAACTTTGGTGGGCAGTTTATACTTATCCACAGATCCCCTTGATATGTATGAATGCGATGCACCAGTATCAAAAAGAATGATTGCAGTAAATGATTTAACCAAAAACTTACCTATTACTTCATCTGGCTGTGCTTCAACCTCCTCCACTTTAATGTGGTTCACTTGTCCCCTGTTGAAAGGGTTTGGCTTCTTCCCAGAGCTTCCATTGTCATTTCCATTCTTAGCTTCAGGACATTCATTGGCATAATGTCCAGTCTTCTGGCACTTGTAGCAAGTAATGTGGCTTAGATCCTTCTTGGCGGGTGTTGCTGGGTTGGAACGGTTCTGTCCGTTGCTTCCTCCATTACCATTCCCATTCTTGGGGCCACTATGGTTGTGCGAACTTCCTCCATTGTGGTTGTGACCTCCATGGATATGCTGAAAAGGTCCTCTCGAGTTCGAAGTAAAACGGGGCCTCTGTTGAGCTCCAGAATTGTACTTCCCTTGTCCACACTTCCTATTGCGGTTGTCAATCTGCTGCTGCTTCCCTTCATTCATCAGAGCTCTATCTACCAACTCTCGGTAGTTGTTGAAGGTTGCCACCATCAACTGCATGCTCATCTCATCATTCAGTCCTTCCAGAACCTTCTCCTGCTTAGCTGCATCCGTAGCAACGTCATCTGGGGCATCATGTGCTAACTTACTAAAATCATCCACATACTCACCAACTGTGTGTCCTCCTTGGTGCAAGTTGCAAAACTCACGCTTCTTCATGGCCATAGCTCCTGCTGAAACATGGGCAGTACAGAAAGCCTGCTGAAACTGGTCCCATGTGATAGTGTCGATGGGGTAAGTGGCTGTGAAAATCTCCCACCATGATGTTGCGGGTCCAACAAGCTGATGTGCGGCAAAACACACTCTCTCCGCATCTGTGCATCCTGCAGTGGTCAACTCCCATCCAATCTTGCGGAGCCAATCATCTGCAACTATCGACTCGGTGCTACTGGAGAACACCGGCGGATTCAGCCTCAAGAAATGGGCTAAGTGATCAACAAGTGGTGGTGGTGGTGGGTTGTTGTTGTTGTTGTTCCCCTGATTCTGATTCTGGACTAGTATCTGCATCAATGCATTCTACTGCTGGATCAACTGAGTGAGCTCTGGTGGGAAAGCAAATCCATTGTCGTGTCTCAGAGGCATGAGAGGGTTTAGAAAAGATGAGAAAATAGAATAGAATGAGGTCTAGAGAGAAAAACACTACCCATATGCACATGAGACAAACACAAACATATCACTTCAATCAATTCAAACAAGGGAATACGACGGTCTAACTATCGTTACAAAAGTGCTCGGACTATGCTATATACATGGGGGAATACTACTACTCTTATGGTGGTCGACTAGAAAAATTGATCGGTCAAAGACTCCATGATATCTGCTCCAGCTTCATCAACATAGTCATCATCTCTATCATCAGGGTCCGAGTCGGTGTCGTCGATGATGATGTAGTTCTCCGGGCAAGTGGAATCGTCGTCATCTCCTCCTGGCGCGGGGTCTCCCATGAATATTCCTAGCTTCTTCTTCAGATCATCATTCTTCACCACGAGTATCGTCGTTTCCTCCTCATATCCGTCATGTGTAGACTTGGGTTCTTCCTCCAGCTCCGTGATCCTGGTCATTGCCTTCTTCAGACCTATCATGCCTGCGCACATCTGGTTATCCTGGCGTTGAATGTGCTGGTTTAACTCCTGGATGAAAGCTGCAATAGATCTATCCTTCCTGGTCCTGATCATCTCCCATTGCTCATCTTGGCTCCCACAAATCTAGTAGATAGTATCCTTGAGATCCTTGTGGTAAACTTCTCCAATGCGTCCCATGATGATGTGGGCTGCCATGCTCTTTCCTAGACTCCAGGTTGGTGCATCAAAGGAAAACTCTATGGGCTCAGTGACTGGCATGAACGTCCTTCCTGGAACATGAACTCGAATCATCCAACACTCCTCTTCTGGTAAAGTGGCGATGTAGGTCCCTGTCGTGGATTTGTCACGGCAGATGTCCTAGCGTAAGGACTTAGTCGTGGAGCCATCGCTATGGGTTTACTTGCAGGGGTTAAAGCGGACACAAATACAAGGGTTTTATACTAGTTCGGCCCCTTCGATGAAGGTAAAAGCCTACGTCTAGTTGTGGTGGAATTGATGTAGTCTCGATGGCTAGGGAGCAAACAAGCTTCGCCTAGGCTCGAGTTGTGGTTGTCTGTCCTTGAACCGTCGCCGGGTCGTCCCCTTATATCACGAGTGACGCCCGTCGGTTCATAGAGTCCCGACCGGTTCATACTCGTATCCCGGTTGGTATCTCTCTATTCCTAACTTACAATACAAGTTATACATCAGGCCGATTTATGGCTACAAGCTCTAAACCGACTATAGGCCTTGGGCCTTTCTCTTCTTATACCACTAACGGAGCTAATCCGGCCCAAGCTGGCCGGTTTACACCTAGTGGTAATATCCCCAACATTAGGCCCCAGATTGATTTGAACTGGTTCATGTCAATCCTTCACAAAGCTTGTATCTTGGACATCTTCTATTGTTTGGTAAACCGCCATGTCGTCGTTACTTCTGGCCACTGTAAACCGGCATGACGTCGTTGCTTCTGGTCACTTTAAACCGGCATGACGTCATCTTGAAATTTGATCCTTTGTAACGCCTTCTTTAATAGCAGTCCCTGGATCCACGCGCTTGACCTAGCTTTGCTGCCTTATAAATAGGACCGAAGGGTCACTTCTTTCCTCCCTTCGCTTCCTCTTCTTCGTCTTCCTCGCGCCGCTGCTCTTGGAGCTCCGCCATTGTCCTCGATTGCTTCGTCCTAGGCGCTGATCGACTGAACGTTCGTAACACCGCGCCTCTCTCCGCATCTTCTCCATTCCCGGTAAGCTTCTTACCCTTCTTAAATCTGTTCTATACTTAGATCTGTTTTTAGGGTTCCAGCTTCATACCGTGTTCTTCGTGCTTTCCTGTTTATCCTTTTAACTAAGAACCACGCTGTGAATCTTGTTCTGTACCAATGGTGACTCTTGCATATCCGCTGTACTTTCTCATTTTAATCCCATGGATCTTCTGCATATATATCTGCCTTATGGTCCACTTCTGTTTCTTCTTTTACCTCTGCGAAATATTTCCTGTTTTCTGAAAATCCGCGTTTGATCCGTAGTAATCATGAGATCTTGTGAAACTTGTTTCTGTAAACTGGTCATAGCGTCAATTATCTCCAAGGCCTAGATTAGGCGGTTTAACTCACCATAAGAAAAAGCTGATAAACCGGCACAGGCACACCATTAGTCCCCTTGTTGAACCGCCAGAACTCATCATATCTCAATGAACCGATTTATAGACACTGCCTCCGGTTTATCATAACCTAGATCAATCACTTTGTAACAAACACGCTCTTGAACCGGATCCGTTACTTTTGTAGATCTTATCATGGCCAAACAAGTGTATGAATGCAATTGGGTTCCTTCTCGCGTCTCCGAGACACAGCTGAATGAACTGGTATCAATTGGTGCTTTAGATGACAAAGACACAGTCCACTGGAGGGTTCCTGGAGAGGAATGTCCTCCCACTCCTTAGGGAGGGGAAGTTGTAGTTTTCGCGGATCACCTGGCCCGGGGCTTCAAACCGCCCGGTTCAAAATTTTACCGGGACGTGTTGGCCAATTTTCAGCTCCGTCCCCAAGACATTGGCCCCAACTCCGTCACCAACCTGTGCCACTTTCAAGTGCTATCCGAAGCATATCTGCAAGAGGAACCTTCGTTGAACTGTTTAGAGATCTCTTCCATCTAAACCGTCGTACTGAATTCACCGACGGCCCCAATACAGAATTGGGCGGTATGGCTATTCAGAAAAGGAAGGAAATCACCTATCCCCACGTCAAACTCCATACTCACCCCAAAGAGTGGAATGCGACTTGGTTTTACTGCAAGGATACTTCTCTGAAGGTGAAAATCCTTTACGGCTTTTGTCGGGAGGCTAAGCAATACTCATCCCTTTCCTCAAAGATTAAGTGCCAAAGAGAGAAGCAAATATGCCCCACAACTGTCCAAGCTCCGAGCCTTTATGGCCAACGGTTTGACTGGAATTGATCTTGCACGCTGTTGGTTATCTTGGGGCATACTGCCTTTGAGCCGGCGTTCCGGTTTGATGTGTCAATATACCGCAGCGTCGACGACCCACTCCGACACACAAAACTTGAACTTTCTGATGATGAAATTCTGGACTCGAGAAGAAGAATGCTGAATGAACCGGAGCATCTCGTGCTCAAACCGCTTGGCTCCTCATCGCACCACCAACACACCACTGCGGTAAGTCTCGATCTGCGCCATCATTAAAACCTGTTATTACTTCATGTATCCAACAATTAATTATTTCGATCCAGGTGATAATCCGTTTTGGAGCAAGAAACTTTCCCAAGACAAAGCGGATAAAGTGGGCGGCCAAACCGCCCAAAACAAAAGTTGTCAAGAAATCAGCCCACAAGAGAAAGACCTTCGCTTCATCCGACCCGCCATTGGCGATGATGTGGGTAATCCGAACTTGATTCTCTTGGCTTGCTTTTTACGCCTTTATTGATGATGATGCTTGTCGATGACGCTGGCCAAAGAACGCAGGATGTGCTGAGGTAACCATTCTTTCTTCCGATTCAACAAATTTGCCTTCACCAAAATTTCGCCAGCAAACCGGAAAGTTAACTTTTTCACCCTCTTGCTTACTTGGATCCCAAACTTCTTATGAAGACGCAGCAACATGAAGCGCCGCACAACCCTAAGATGGTCGGTAGTTACTCTGCCGGTTTACCAAACAGCCCGTTCGAAGCGCCGCACCGAGGTTTCCGACCCTTTTATTGCTTTAAATTTCAAAGCGGGTTTCTTCCGTCAACCTCTTAATCCGTCCGACTCCGATTATCAGGTTACTTCCCATTCATCCTCTGGCGAATCCTCAGCCACTCAGCTACCGCCATTGAAAATAGCTGCCGGGTAAGTCAATACGGCCATATGCTTTCTGATATCTTCTGTAATGGATATGCTTTTTTCCTGACTTTTATCTCTTCAGAACCAAACCGAAACCCAGCAAGAAGGCCCGCTTGGACAAAACAGTTGAAGAGGCTGCCGCTTTAGATCATGAAAGAGCGCCGGATCTTGAAAACTTTGCCTCTGATGATATTCCTAATGACCCTCCGGTTCAAGAGGAGGTTATTCCTGAAGAGAGGCCTGTCAATACTTCAACCTCTGCTGATCCACCTGCCAACACCGTCCGGTTTGAGAAGCCTCGCAGTCCTTCTAAGACAGCCGTTCCCACACACTCCGTCGAGTCGAAAGATGATGACGTTGTGATTACTGGTATGGGCCGCTCTGAATCGGGGAACCCTGCAACCTTAACCCGGCATACTGTGAAAGAGGATTCTTCCGCTTTGAATAAAGGAAAATGGGATGTCGAGCTGGAAACATATGCCGCTTTAAGCGCCCAAGACCTTCATTCTGGATATTTGAACCGGCTTTACAGTAGCCGTGATTATGAAGCTGGCCTGGTCAAATTAATGAGGGACAAGTTTGAGGTAACTCACTCCTTTCCTTATCACCAGTATATTAGTCCTTGTAGCCCCCAAGGGCCGGTTTGTAATCTTGATCAAACCGGGACTTGATTATTTTCTTGATCCATTTTGAAATATACCCGCATAACCACAAGGGCCGGTTTAACTCTGCATACTTAAACCGGTACTTCAATAAAAACTGCCTGACGAAACGTTGGTAAAATCAAATAGTCATTAGCCCCCAAGTGCCAAGTTGAATACTTGTATTGAGCTTGGGACTTTGCCATGTAGTAGCAGTAGAAAAATTGAAGGTACATTAGCCCCCAAGTGTCAAGCATATAACTGTGTTGTGTGGTTGGGACTTTGACTTGAATTGCTGGCTGAACGTACTGTCAATGCGCAGGCTGAGGTAAAAATCAGAGATGATCGGATTGCCGATTTACAAGCAGCTTTGAAAACCCAGCAGGCCGAAACAGAGAAGGCCAAGAAAGAGTTAACCAGTGCCTTGACCGCTGCTGAACAAGCGAAGGAAAGTATGAAGAAAGAGCAGGCAGTCTGGGCCACTGAAAAGGCCAATTTGATCAAACGGGCAGAAAATGCTGAAGCTGCCCTTAAACCGGTGGTAGATGATCTGACAGCCGTAAAACGGCAAGTACATTCTATGACTGCCGCAATCTTTGGTAAGTCTCTTTGAACAGTTGTTATCTGTTACACCTGTTGTGTCATAGCTCCGGTTTGAACTAACCGTTTACTGTTGTAGGCACGCGCTGGGCACCTAGGAAATGATGTGCGGAAGAAACCAAGGCTGTCTATACCTTGGTAGAACAGCTGTATACCGAACCCAATAAGATCATCACGCAATGTCACATAACAATCCAGCGCCTTCCCCGATTCAAGATACTCGAACGGTTGTCAATGCTTCCGCCCGGATTGAAGAGGTGAAGAAATCTGCTGACGAACCGAGCCATCAACGCTTTGATCCGAGCCAAGGCATGGGTACCAGACATTGATCCCGTGGAAGCAGCTCAAGGCTATCCCAGTGTGAAAGAAGATGGCTCTGACTTCAGTGAAGAAGACTTACGGGCGATAAACCGTGCGGTACGCCCGCTGGCTTGTCAATTGGCCGAAGAAGCCGACTTGGAGCATTACCAAGCACAATATAATGATCAAAACAAGCGAGTGTCTGCCCCAACCTTTGAACCGGAAAACCTGATCCCTCCAATCCGTAAGCATACTTACGCACCCGATATTGAACCGTCTTCTTTGATCCACGAAGAGGCTGTTTTCCAAGCGTTAATGGGAATCGACTGGACCACTGTGGATTTCCAGCCAATGGGTAGGGATGAAGAGGCTGAAGCGGCGGAAGATGAAGAACAGGCTTGAACCGGTAGCCGGGTTAAACATCTGTTGTGGGCGGTTTGCCCAAAGAACAATGATCTCATTTCGGCACTGTGTTGCCTTGTAATAACTTTAGTTAAAACTTTTGTGCTTGAATATGCCTTCGTGCATAAGTTGTGAAACCTTTGCGTGATTCGTATATCCTGCAACCAGAAAAAGTCAAACCTTGGCGGCGGTGATACCACCAGCCGGTTTATGGTATTCAAATAGATATATAAGAATTCCAATAAATACGTGATACAAATACCTGCCGTATCTGGACATGAAGCTGGCGTAGCCAAACTTAAAGCGGAGGCTTTAAAAACCATGACCGTCTGGGGAGAAAATAACTCCCATATAAACCGTGCTGAATCAGCATAAGCCCCCTTGTTATTCAATGATGATTAACAGGAAGAAGGTAAACCGGGCAGAGAAAACTCCGGCGTAAAACCGTGTCCTGTCAGTTTGTAACTGACCGTTGAACCGGATAAAAATATTTGTCGGGTTAAAAAACGCAACAACAAAAAATCGAATACCAATTATGTGAAAACATGGCAACAAAGGCAATAACTCTTTGCAAAAGAAAAGCTTCATGGAGCTGGTCAGATGGCATTACCATGGTCGACGCAACCAAGCCCCCGAAGGCGTAGCGATGGTGCTAGTCGGCCGAGTCCCCAAAGACTCTTGGCGAGTACGCCGCCAAGTGGCATGACATTGGTTCGGTTCGACCAAGCCCCAAATGACTCGCCCTATTGGTCGACCAAGAGGCGTGACGGTTCAGACGTGACCGTGTCCCCAATGATCTGGTGGCTTTCGCCTATCAAGAGGTGTTGCATTGGTTCGGACACCGACCAAGCCCCCAAGTGATAAATATAAATGTCAAGGGTAAACCGAAGCCGCTTTAAAAATGAAGCACTCCATGTAACCACGCATGATAAGAAAGACAGAGACCCGCTTTAGCCGAGGCTTCGGTTTGTATTATATCAAGATAATATATACATTGTCATGATATGTACATAAACCGAGCCGATGACTCAAGTGTAGTAAGGTCAAGATGAGCTATATTCCACGGCCTATTGGTCTCCTCCTCTCGACGACGTGAGTCTTGACGCCTCGAATATCAATCGATAGTATGATCCGTTGTGTAGATTCTTGCTGACCACAAAAGGTCCTTCCCAAGGTAGGGATAACTTGTGCATATCTGTCTGGTCTTGGATGAGATGAAGCACCAAATCTCCTTCTTGAAAGGCTCTGGTTTTAACCCGGCGACTGTGATAACGACGAAGATCTTGCTGGTAAATCGCCGAACGAGCAGCTGCCATATCACGCTCTTCATCCAATAGGACCAAAGCGTCCTGCCGCGCCGTCTCGTTGTCCGCTTCGACATAAGCCGCTACACGGGGCGAATCATGCCGGATATCACTGGGGAGAACTGCCTCCGCTCCGTAGACCATGAAGAAAGGTGTATATCCAGTGGATCGGTTTGGCGTAGTATTGATACTCCATAACACCGATGGTAGCTCTTCAACCCAGCACCCTGGTGTTCTATGTAGCGGAACCATAAGCCGAGGTTTGATGCCTCGTAAGATCTCTTGATTGGCTCGTTCTGCCTGCCCGTTGGACTGGGGATGTGCCACTGACGACACGTCAAGCCGGATGTGCTCACGTTCACAGAACTCTTTCATAGCCCCCTTGGATAGATTAGTGCCATTGTCAGTAATGATACTGTGTGGAAAGCCAAACCGGAAAATCACCTTTTGATGAAGCGCACCGCTGTTGCCGCATCACACTTGGCGATGTGCTCGCTTCACCCACTTGGTAAATTTGTCCACTGCCACCAACAGGTGGGTCTTCTTATCCTTGGATCGCTTAAAGGGTCCAACCATATCCAGCCCCCAAGTCGCAAACGGCCACGTTATTGGGATCATCCTCAATTCTTGTGCCGGTATATGAGCACGCCTGGAAAATTTCTGACATCCATGACACCGTTTAACCAAGTCCTCCGCATCAGCGTGGGCAGTCAACCAGTAAAATCCGTGACGGAACGCCTTCGCCACCAAGGACTTTGAACCGGCGTGATGTCCACAATCCCCTTCATGGATTTCTCTTAAAATTTCACAGCCTTCCTCAGGGGAAACACAGCGTTGAAACGCCCCTGATACACTGCAATGATGCAACTCACCGTTAAGAATCGTCATAGACTTGGAGCGCCGGATTATCTGTCTGGCCAGAACCTCATCTTCTGGCAACTCCCCTCGAGTCATATACGCAAGGAAAGGAATCTTCCAATCCGGAATAGCATGTAATGCTGCCACCAACTGAGCCTCCGGATCAGGAATAGCCAAATCCGCTTCACCAGGGAGCTGGACTGACGGGTTGTGCAAGACGTCCAAAAAGACATTAGGCGGGACCGGTTTACGGTTGAGAACCCAACCGGCTTAAAGCGTCTGCCGCTTCGTTCTTCTGGCGATCCACATGATCCACTTGATAGCCCTTGAAGCAACCTGCGATATTATCCATTTCTCGACGATATGCGGCCATGAGCGGGTCCTTAGAGTCCCAAGTGCCAGATACCTGCTGAGCCACCAGATCCGAGTCACCAAAGCACTTAACCCGCTTAAGTTCATCTCCTTAGCCATCCAAGACCATGGAGCAAGGCTTCAGTACTCAGCTGCATTATTAGTACAAGGGAACATTAAACGGAGAACGAATAAAACTTATCACCTCGTGGGGAAGTTAAACGACTCAACCCCGAGCCTTCCAACCGCCTGGATCCGTCGAAATGAATAGTCTAGTATGTGTGATCCGCTTCTCCTCCGGCGCTTGTAACTCGCGTCACGGTCATTAATGAAATCAACAAGTGCTTGTGACTTCACCGCTTTGTGCGTGGTATATATTTTAGTCCATGCGCCCAAGCTCGATGGCCCATTTGCAATCCGCCGATCGCCTCCGGTTTTGTATGATATCACCCAAAGGAGCTGAACTAACCATCGTGATAGGGTGCCCTTGGAAATATTGCTTGACTTCCGACCGCCATAAAAACACCATAGACGAGCTTCTGCCAATGCGGATACCTTTGTTTGGACTCAATGAGCACCTCACTGATATAATAAACCGGCCGTTGAACCGGATACTCCTTGCCTGCCTCCTTGCGCTCTACCACAATGGCCACGCTTACTGCTCGAGCATTGGCTGCCACATATAACAACAGCGGTTCCTTGTCAACCGGAGCCGCAAGAACAGGCGGATTGGCCAATTGCCGCTTTAGATCCTCAAATGCCTCGTCAGCAGCCGGACTCCAGACGAAATTATCTGTCTTCCTCAGCATCTGGTATAAGGGGATGGCTTTTTCTCCGAGGCGGCTGATAAACCGGCTCAACGCAGCGATTCTGCCCACCAAACGCTGAACATCATTGATACACTTCGGTTTGGCCAAGGAAGTAATAGCTGTAATTTTCTCCGGATTAGCCTCAATTCCTCTGTTAGACACTAGAAACCCCAATAACTTGCCTGCCGGAACACCAAAAACACACTTGGCCCGATTAAGCATCATCTTATAAATGCGCAAGTTGTCGAAGGTTTCCTTCAAATCTTCCACCAGTGTCTCCTTTTGTCTTGATTTCACCACAATATCATCAACATAAGCATGTACATTGCGGCTGATCTGTGTATGTAGGCAATTCTGTACACACCGCTGATAAGTAGCCTGGGCGCTTTTGAGCCCAAAAGGCATAGATACATAACAGAAGGCTCCAAAGGGAGTTATAAATGCTGTCTTCTCCTGGTCCTTAACTGCCATTTTGATCTGATGATATCCAGAGTACGCATCCAAAAAACTTAAATGCTCACATCCTGCCGTGGCATCAATAATCTGATCAATGCGGGGGAGGGCAAAAGGATCTGCTGGACAAGCTTTGTTAAGATCTGTGTAGTCCATAGACATACGCCAGGTGCCATTTTTCTTAAGGACCAGCACCGGATTAGCAAGCCACTCTGGATGAAACACCTCAATGATAAAGCCAGCCGCCAAAAGCCTGGCTACTTCCTCTCCAATGGCTTTGCGCCTTTCTTCGTTAAACCGGTGGAGGAACTGTTTCACCGGTTTATACTTAGGATCCACATTAGTGTGTGCTCACGAGTTCCTCGGTACACTGGCATGTCGACGGCTTCCATGCAAAGATATCCGGTTCTCACGGATGAACTCGATGAGCGCTTTCCTATTTGGGATCCAGTTGGCACCGACAATGAACTGCTTGGACGAATCGCCTGGCACAAAGTCAACAAGCTTGGTCTCAGCTGCCGATTTAAACTTCAGATCTGATTCATGCTCCGTAGTTGGTTTCTTCAAAGGGGTCATATCTGCCGGATCAACATTGTCCTTATAGAACTTCAACTCCTCCGTGGCACAGACCGCCTCTGCATAAGCTGCATCGCCTTCCTCACATTCCAAAGCAACTCGGCGGCTTCCATGCACCGTTATCGTTCCTTTGTAACCCGGCATCTTGAGCTGCAAGTAGATATAACAAGGTCGTGCCATGAATTTAGCATAAGCCGGCCGCCCAAACAAGGCATGATATGGACTCCGGATTTTCACCACTTCAAAAGTTAGCTTTTTAGACCGGGAATCGTGCTCGTCTCCAAAAGCCACATCCAGGGCTATCTTACCAACAGGATAAGCAGATTTGCCTGGTACTACACCATGGAACACCGTATTGACGGTGCGAGATCCTTGTCCGTGAGACCCATGCGACGGAAAGTTTCATAGTATAATATATTGATACTGCTTCCTCCATCCATAAGCACCTTAGTAAACTTATAGCCCCCTACCTGAGGGTCTACCACCAATGCCAGCTGACCCGGATTATCAACCCGGGGGGGATGGTCCTCTCTGCTCCACACGATAGGCTGCTCTGACCAGCGTAAATACCGCGGCAAGGCCGGTTCAACAGAATTTACTGCCCGTTTGTGAAGCTTCCGATCTCGCTTGTCCAAACTGGTCGTGAAAACATGATACTGCCCATTATTCAACTGCTTTGGTTGGCTCGATAACTCGATCTTTTCTGCTGCTGTTGGCCACCCTGATTATTCTGACTATTGTGATTGCCTTGATTAGGCCCTGAACCGGAAGCTCCATCCTGACCCGGCCCATGGAAACCGGAGCCTGAACCGCCACCTGACCCCTGGTCATACCGGAAAGCATTGGAGTTTTTGAACTCCTGGATAATATAACATTCTTTCCAGAGATGGTTCGATGGGGACTCCTTCGTCCCGTGCTTGGGGCAAGGTTGATTCAACAAGTAATTCAAACGGCTTGTATTAGGATTTTGACCCCGATTCGCCTTGCCTCTGCGCCGCGGGCCTCTGTCCTGCGCATTAGTGTTGGCTACGAAATCCAGGTTGCCATCGGCCTTGCGCTTGCACCCGTTTCCATGACCCGCCGGTTTGTACTGCTGCCCCTTGGAGTTGTCGTTCTTCTTTCCCTTCCCTGCTTCGTCATCATCGGCCGAGGATCCTTGGTACTGTCCGAATCGGCATACTTTACAAAGCGCCATGATGGTTCCCATATCATTGCAGAACCGCTTCATACGTCCCAATTTTAATTTCAAAGGCTCAAACCGGCAGTTGCCTTCTAATGTTAAGATCGCCGAGTCAGCGTTGATCCGGTCAGAAGAGTGCAAAATCTCGGACACACGGCGTACCCAACGGGTTGTTGACTCCTTCTTCACGGACGCAAGCCGCCAGGTCTACTATGGACTTGGGCTGCTTACACGTATCCTTGAAATTCTGGATAAACCGGGCCCGTAACTGGGCCCATGAACTGATAGAATTGGGCGGTAAGCTCTTCAACCAAGTACGGGCTATGCCTTCCAGCATCATGGTGAAGTATTTTGCACATGCGGTCTCGTCAACATCTAACATCTCCATGGCCTTCTCATAACTTTCAACCCACGCTTCAGGGGACAGATCTGCGGTGTAATTCGGCACCTTGCGTGGGCCCTTAAAATCCTTAGGCAGACGCACATTGCGTAAAGCGGGGATTAAACAGGGCACCCCAAAGCGGATCGACTCGCCCAGCGAAGGTGGTAGGGCGAACGGTGTGTGTTGACCCGCATCATCTGTCGGCCGCTAACTTCGGCCTCCTGCGTGCGGCCCGATCCACCACCTCCTGAGCATCACGAATGCCGCCTATCTGGTGATTGCCTCGGGCCGCTTCACGGTCCCGCGCGTTGCTTGATAGGGCCGGTTCATCCATACGCCTGCTGTAGCTCCGGCTTGGACGGGGCGTAGAGTGAATCCGATCACGGCTGTATGAATACGCTTCCTGCTGGATCAGTGCAGTCCGGAGAAGCTCCTTAACCCGGCGTGTCTCAACTGCTTGTGGGGAATCTCCTTCGACTGGGATCGCCTCCAATCGTGCGGCGGCCGCAACAAGGTTGTCCATAGGATTAGAATAATGACCTGGGGGTGTCTGCACCGGCGGAGGAACCACCATGTTTTGCTGTGGAGGCTCCATTAGGCGCGGCTGGACCGTCGCTCCTGCTCTGGTGCCTCAAACGGTTTACCTCCTGTCTTTGGGGCGGGTTATCGGGTCCGGCTCCGGTGCAGAAAAGATTTCTAGGATCAAATCCTGACGGCAGGCGCGATCTATACTTCCGCTTCAACACCTCTTGCGACGCGCTCTGGTCAAGCATGAGTTTGTAAGCTTGTGCGTCTAGAGCGGCCCGCTCTGCGGCCATATGCTCCTTCTCTGACGCTAGATCCGCTTTGGCTTGCGTGATGTGCTCTTTCACCTTTGCAATTTCTGCATTATGAGCTTCCTGATCCGCTGGGTTGTCCTCCGCCATAAGCGCTGCTAGTGCATCAAACAAATCTGACAGAACTTGAACCGGCAAAGACCTGGGCCTCTGTCCTCCTGCTGCGCCGCTTGCCGCCGCCGAACCGGAAAGCATCGCTGCTGCGGTTGAAGAGTGGTTTGCTGCTGCGCATCGCCATGAATACTCCAACCGGTTTAAGCGGCTTGGGGGTCCGGAATCTTGTCACCGTCGGAACAGCCCCGATCATATCGCCTGCAGCTGGTACAATGACTCGGTCTCTCTGTTGAAGATTCATCGCCGGAATAAGCGACGGTCTCACTACCGTGTTACGAACGGCGTCGTACTCTCCTCCATGGGTGACTCCAACGAAGACATGCTTCACGGCGGTTTAGCTGGGCAGGTCGCGACGCTGAGCCGTCTCGATGAGGTCGGTGCGGATGTCGGCTCAGCCCAGTTCCCGATCTTGCCGATGAAAACGTGTATGCCGCGAAGGGGACCCGGTATCCATACTCGATTGAATCGGCCTCGGGACCCCATCCGGCATCGTCGATGTAGATCCGGCCGCGACGACTCTTGGTCATACGGCCCACGACGTAGCCTTCGAGTCCTTTGAGCTTGCCCTCCAAGATTGTCAAACCATCGTGCGATAGCCCCACGGTGGGCGCCAACTGTCGTGGATTTGTCAAGGCAGATGTCCTAGCGTAAGGACTTAGTCGTGGAGCCATCGCTATGGGTTTACTTGCAGGGGTTAAAGCGGACACAAAGACAAGGGTTTTATACTAGTTCGGCCCCTTCGATGAAGGTAAAAGCCTACGTCTAGTTGTGATGGAATTGATGTAGTCTAGATGGCTAGGGAGCAAACAAGCTTCGCCTAGGCTCGAGTTGTGGTTGTCTGTCCTTGAACCGTCGCCGGGTCGTCCCCTTATATACACGAGTGACGCCCGTTGGTTCATAGAGTCCCGACCGGTTCATACTCGTATCCCGGTTGGTATCTCTCTATTCCTAACTTACAATACAAGTTATACATCAGGCCGGTTTACGGCTACAAGCTCTAAACCGACTATAGGCCTTGGGCCTTTCTCTGCTTATACCACTAACGGAGCTAATCCGGCCCAAGCTGGCCGGTTTACACCTAGTGGTAATATCCCCAACAGTCCCTGTGAAACTTGGTAGTCCGATGTTCAGGTATCTAGTAACTTCCTTCAAATGTCGTCCAAAAGGTGTATCTTCATCCGGTTGAGTGAACTTGTTCCTTGCATCCGCCATCCCAAAGAGTAGAAAAGGGAGAGGAGTTAGAAATGAGAAGAGAGTAGTGATCTAGGGCTTTAGCTTAGTGGTCGTGTCCTACAGTGAGCGTGTGCTCTGATACCATCTTGTAGTGACCAGACCTCAAATAGTCTAATCTCTGTGCATCAGTGTCATCCCTGGATCGGTAATGCTGACACGCATAGTACTTGGAGGATTTATAACAGAGTAGCAATCACATAGTTATTACATTGAATGTCTCAAAAGAGAACTTATTATAATAAATATGGCTTAAGGCCATCTAAATACGATATCAACGGAAGGCTTGGAAGATAAAGTGAGTCCATCAACTCCAACGGCATCACTGAGTGAAATATCACGACCTAAGGCACCTTACTCGTCGTCTAAAAAGTCTGCAACATGAACGTTGCAGCCCGAAACGGGTCAGCACATGGAATATGCTGGGAATGTAACACATAGAGAGTAATGAATAGAATAATGCTATCACTACATGCATATATGGCTGGTGGAAAGCTCTATGGCTACAGTTTTGCATAAAGCCAATGTTTCCCTACAACAAAGGGATAAATTTTATTTAACTATCATGGTGGTTGTTAAACATTGAGAAGGTTCACCCAACTCAATCCCAATTAAGCATCATCATTAAACCCAATCAAATTATATTAAGAGTGATGAGATCCACATGATAATCCAAGAACTAGATCCTCAAAACGTCCATAACCGGGGACACGGCTAACCATGATTAGTTTGTAAACTCTGCAGAGGTTTGCGCACTTTTCCCCACAAGACTCGAATACATCCATGGTCGGAGAAACAAGACACAGTCTTTCTGAAACAATAACTCTTTACTCTGGGTGGACTATTACACCTACTTTCCCCTACATCTGCTAGCCCACCACTGAAAGAGGTCTTGCAACGTACTCAACTATGCTAGAGCCCATAATAGCTTGTGGCTGCACATGGAAGTTTCTAGCATGAATAATCTTATGATCCCTTTGAGCCTAGGTGGCGGTCCGTAGGAGAATCACACGGTACCCCGGGATTTCCAAAAATACAGGCAACACTAGGTTCCCCATGTGCCTTAGTCCACCCAGATGTGTATTAAAGTAGCCACCTTAAGTTATCCATTAAATAACAATACTCACATCTGTCATGGATACACTCACCCAATCCACGTCTACAAGCATAGCATAGCAATATAAGCAACGTAGAAGTAACCCCCGAAGGTTTGATAATAAACAGGACAATAGGTACTACCTCATCTACTTCCCAAAACCCACATATTAATCAAATCCTAATCATGCAATTATTTGAGGACTAATCTAATGCAATAAAACTGGGTAGTAAAGAGGTATGATCAAAGTGTTACTTGCCTTACTGATGATCCGTGAAACCTAGAGACTCGTAGTAGCACGCTTAGCACTCCGGGTACTCTATCGCAAACAAACAAGCATATAATAAGCACTCAACTAGAAGCACGGGTAAAACTCAAATAAGAGATCTAACCAGAAATTTCAACTTAAGAACTCCGATTTGCAAAAAGAATCAAATCAAACGAAGCAACGAAACTCAAACTGCGAAAGAAACAAGCTTCGTTTACTAATCTGGACTTAAGTCAAATTTTACAGTAGCAAAAACCTGTTTAACTTGGTTAAATAGAAAGAGGGCTTTGAGACAAAACTCTAGGCACTTGAATCGCCTGATTCCGATAAACGAGCGAAGAGATAAACTAAAACGAAAATCAGGGCAGAAATCACGATCTAAAATAATCGCCAAAAAACCCTGGAAAAAGAAAAACTGACGAACAGGCTAACGAACGAACGTTCGCTGTCTGCGGCTAACGAGTGAACACCATTCGTTAAAACGAACGTACGAACGAACATCCGCTAAATAACTAAACCGGAAAATAAAACCGACCTAACCTAAAAAAACGAAACTAGGGTTTAAATAAAAACCGGTCGGTTTTTACCTAAACCGAAAAAACAGGCGGCGAATCGGATCGGATCGGGACCGACGGCTCCGGAAGCGTCTCCGGCGAGGCGGGGCGCTGCGACGATGGCGGATCCAAGGCGGGTCGGACGGGTGGCGGGCGGCGAGGGCGGCGGCGCAGGCGACGACGCTGCCCGGGCGGCGGCGGCTTAGGCAGCCAGTCTTTGTGGTGGCGGGGGTGGTGGTGAGGCGGCAGGGCTGGGTTATTTAAAGAGGGGGGTCCGTGGCTTGGGAAGGGCGAGATGAGGGTCCTCCCGGACTGGATGGATGGCGGCGGCTCGGACGGACTCAGGTCGAGTCGGTCAAGGGGGGGAGGCTGGCGAGGCCGGCTCGGCTCGGCTGTTTCGCTGGCCTAGTCGGGCTCACAGAGTTTTTTTAAATAAGATTCTGCTGAAAACAAATCTTAGAAAAATAAATAAAAAATTAAAAATGGCAAAACAAATTTTTGCCGTCTAAATAAAACATTTAGAACAAGATGAACATTTTCTTGGCCTAAAATTGCAATTTTGAAAACATGCAATTTTTCTAATTCAAATAAAATTGCAATAAAATCCAAATAAAAACAATTATTTGATTTTAATATTTTTCCTCTAATATTTCATTTATTTTGGAGAAGTCATTTTATCTCCTCTCATATATTTTTATTTTAGAAATATTAGGAAAGAAAAATAATCAAAACCAATTGATTCCTTTTTTCTTGAGAAAACTCAAATATGAAAATAACGAAATCCCCAACTCTCTTCGTGGGTCCTTGAGTTGCGTAGATTTCCTAGGATGAAGCCCGAAATGCAATAAAATATGATATGCAATAATGATCTAGTGTATAACATTCCAAATTGAAAATTTGAGATGTTACAGAGGCTGACTTGTGGGTCTACTAGGTTGACGTGTATGAAAGGCTTTGTCAACTTAGTCCACAAACGATTCTAGCAGCAGTGACCGTTGGATGTTAATCCAACGGCCATGCTGTATCTTCAATATCTGATATTTTTGCTCCAGCCGCCCAAACCAGTGCAGCGGGACTGCCTGCTCCCGCCTCGCGTGACCGGCTGTGCTGCCGATAGGCCGCACCACCCCACCCTACTTCATTGCTGGCCAGGCCATTCCTCTACTCATCCACACCTCCTGTTATTTTCTGACGATGGCAGTCGGACCAGTAAACCCACCGCATGGGCAACCATTGTCAAGTCTTCCCCGGCTCCGTGTCGTTCCCTTCCTAGGCCTCGCCGTCGTCCACCGCCATGGTGCTCTCGGCGCGGCCTGGTCAACGTGGTCAACGAACGACATCCATCGGACATGGACTGTACGTGGAGAGGCTGACAGCTGGGTCCATGGCTGCACACAAGGAAATGCCTCCTTATTACGCGCAAAATAATGATTCCTCCACCTGACAGCTAGGACCCACCGGAAGGGTGAGGGAGTCCTGGATTAAGGGGTCCTCGGACAGCCGGACTATATACTTTGGCCGGACTGTTGGACTATGAAGATACAAGATTGAAGACTTTGTCCCATGTCCGGATGGGACTCCCCTTTGCGTGGAAGGCAAGCTTGGATATTCGGATATGTAGATTTCCTTCTCTGTAACCGTCTCTGTGTAACCCTAGCACACTCCGGTGTCTATATAAACCGGAGGGTTTAGTCCGTAGGACAACAACAATCATAATCATAGGCTAGCTTCTAGGGTTTAGCCTCTACGATCTCGTGGTAGATCAACTCTTGTAATACTCATATCATCAAGATCAATCAAGCAGGAAGTAGGGTATTACCTCCATCGAGAGGGCCCAAACCTGGGTAAAACATTGTGTCCCCTGCCTCCTGTTGTCATTAGCCTTAGACGCACAATTCGGGACCCCCTACCCGAGATCCGCCGGTTTTGACACCAACATTGGTGCTTTCATTGAGAGTTCCACTGTGCCGTCGCTCTGAGGTTTGATGGCCCCTCCATCATCTTCAACGATGCGGTTCAGGAGAAGGTTTTCCTCCCCGGACAGATCTTCATATTTGGCGACTTCGTACTGCAGGCCAACTCACTTGGCCATCTGGAGCAGATCGATAGCTACGCCCCTGGCCATCAGGTCAGGTTTGGAAGCTTAAACTATACTGCCGACATCCGCGGAGACTTGATCTTCGACGGATTCAAGCCCACGACAGGTGCGCCGAACAGTCACGACGGGCATGACTTTGATCTACCGTCGGACAGTATTCGGGAGATCGCACCACGTTGGCTCCGGGAATTAATCCAGAGCAGATCGTGCCTTCCGAGGACGGGTGGATGGACCCCACCACGGAGGCCACAGACTCATCAGCGTCAGAGCCGAACATTGATACCACTTCCTGTGAGAGTGGTGTCATCGGACCCTCGGACTCGTCTCTGGCTATAGGATCCGAACCGCGTGCGTCCGTGCCTGTCGAATCTGATTGGGCACCAGTCATGGAGTTCACTGCCGCGGATATTTTTCAGCACTCGCCCTTAGGCGATGTGTTGAACTCATTAAGGTCTCTCTCCTTGTCAAGAGATTCCTGGCTGAACTATGTTCGGCTCGAGAGGGAAGCGGACAACAAAGAAATTCGTTCCCCACCCACCACCCACTTCATAGCCACTGTCGATGACTTAACCGACACGCTCGATTTCGACTCCGAAGACGTCGACGGTATTTACGACGATGCAGGAGAAAAATAGGAACCACCGCCCACTGGGCGCTGGACTGCCACCTCATCATATATATATATATATATATATATATATATATATATATATATATATATATATATATATATATATATATATATATATATATATATATATATATATATGGTGGACACACCAAAAGAAGGCGATGGTGACGATACAATGAAGGGTAATCCCCTCGATAAGCCACCAAAGCGGCGCCATGGACGCCGCTCTAAATCCCGCCATGGTAAAAACTGCGACAACAGCCCAAGAAATAATAATACCACGGTTGATTCGAAAGGAAACAACGACCCCATGGACCCAGCAATGGAGCAGGGTGAGCCAGTGGACGGTGAAAACAGTTCGGAGCCGACGTCAGATAACGCCGATCCCGAGGGTAAAATTCAACAACCTGTCTCCGAAGAGGAGAACAGCCCGGACGATGATGCACTCATCATCCCAGAAAAACCCTTGGAACAAGTGAACCTCCACAGAAGGCTTATCGCCACCGCGAGGAGCCTAAAGAAGCAGAAGCAAAGGCTTAAGGCCGCGCAAGATACGCTCAACCGCACGTGGAACAAAGTGCTCGACACAGAAGAAAAATGCGGTGACGATCGTCACACAAAGAGCTATCCAAAACGCAAGCTGCTGCCCGAATTCGATGACGAGGCCGTAGAGCCCATTCAGCCAAAAATGATTGATCAGCCGGACCGACCGCCCCATGGCCGTGACAAGATGACTGATGATGCCGCACACAAGTCAGCACACGATTTACATGAGCTCCTGGACAAGGGTATGGCCAGATCCATCTACGGATCTAGGAAGGGCGCTCCGACACAGGATCAGAGCTACCGAAACTATCGCATTGATCGAACACCAGCTAGGAATCAGAACCGAACACAACAACCGTTGACAGCATGCCACGACACGACCAAATACAGGGGTGCCGCACACCCCCTGTGCTTCATCGATAAGGTGCTGGATCATGAATTTCCGGAAGGATTTAAACCAGTGAATATAGAGGCATACGACGGAACTACAGACCCTGAGGTCTGGATCGAGGACTTTATCCTTCATATCCAAATGGCTCATGGAGACGATCTCCACGCCATTAAATACCTACCCCTCAAATTAAAGGGATGCTTTCAAGGCCAATTTTCAAGGGACCTATGTCCGACCTCCGGATGTAGACGACCTAAGTCACATTATTCTACAGCCCGGAGAGTCAGCCCGAAAGCTCTGGAACAGATTTCTCACGAAGAAGAATCAAATAGTCGATTTCCTGGACGTCGAAGCCTTAGCGGCTTTCAAACACAGTATCCGGGACGAATGGCTTGCCAGACACCTCGGCCAAGAAAGGCCGAGGACAATGGCAGCCTTAACAAGCCTTATGACCCGCTTTTGCGCGGGCGAGGACGGCTGGCTGGCCCGTAGCGGCACCAGCGACCCAAGCACATCCGATGTCAGGGATGGCAACGGGAAGCCGTGACGCAACAAAAACAAGCGTCGAAATAATGATGACAGCCCAGAGAACACGACGGTCAACGCCGGATTCAGGGGCTCTCGACCCGATTAGCGGAAGAAGCCATTCAAAGGCAGCAAAGATGGACCGTCCAGCCTAAACAAGATTCTAGACAAATTATGTCAGATTCACGGCACCCCCGAAAAACCTGCAAACCACACCCACAGAGAGTGTTGGGTTTTCAAGCAGGCCGGCAAGCTGAATGCCGAACAAAACGGGAGGGAGACACCAAGTGAAGATGAGGATGAGCCTCGTTAGCCGAACACTGGAGGACAGAAAAAATTCCCACCAGAAGTCAAAACAGTGAATATGATTTACGTAACTCACATTCCAAATAGAATGCGCAAACACGCACTCAGAGACGTATATGCTGTTGAGCCCGTCGCCCCCAAATTTAATCCCTGGTCGGCCTGCCCGATCACCTTCGATCGCCGGGACCATCTGACTAGTATCCGGCACGGAGGATCGGCTGCGTTGATGCTCGACCCGATAATTGACGGATACCGTCTCACACGAGTCCTCATGGACGGCGGCAGCAGTCTAAACCTGATATATCAAGACACTGTCCGCAAAATGGGGATAGACCCTTCAAGGATCAGCCTAAGTAACACTACCTTTAAAGGAGTGATACCTGGCGTCGAGGCCCATTGTACGGGCTCTCTAGTACTAGAGGTTGTATTCGGTTCTCCCGACAACTTGAGAAGCGAGGAATTAACCTTTGACATCGCTCCATTCCAGAGTGGCTATCACACACTACTCAGACGAACGGCCTTCGCTTGTTTTAATGCAGTATCGTATTACGCCTACCACAAACTTAAGATGCCCGGTCCACGCGGCGTCATCACAGTTAGCAGAAACACAGAGCGTTCCTTACGCACAGAAGAATATGTGGCGGCTCTAGCAGCTGAACACTGAGCGGTCCCTCCAACCAGGACTAGTGGCCGGTCGTCAAGACCACGGACACGGTTAGACGAGTCCGGCGCTCCACCCAATGTAACAGCCCAGTTGGGATTTCCCCACAAAAGATGCTAGGGGCTGCTCGCAAAAAGAGCCCATAGTTTGGCTCGACCCTATCAATACAATAGCATATTGCATTTTCATGGTTCATTCAGACTAATGAACACCTCGCACAAAGTCTTTCACCTGGGTTTTCTCTTTTACAGATGATCATCGTGCTACACCCTTCCAGGATACGGCACAATGGAGATAAAGGCACAGACGTGCAGCAGGGCCCCGCACAAATGTTTCTTTTTAGATTAAGACCCTGCGTAAACCTTTCTAATATCTCTTGTTGCTTCTTCCCCTCCGGAAACTTTATACAACCGGGAGGGATACTGGCGTTTTCGGCATTTTTGTCACACCAGACTACTGCTCATACCTGGAAACTCAGGGCTTATTGTCAAGGGCGTTATTCAGCCCAGTACACATTATAAAGTCCGAATACCTTAGGGAGTGTTCGGCATCGCGAGTTTGGCCTTATATGTATCAGCTCCGAATCATGTCTTTGGTCAAATGTTGGGTTTGCCTGGCTCCCGTGTTTTGCTACCTTACGTTCCGTTCTATCGGCTAAGGCGGCACCGGGAGAACTACTGTGATTGTGCCCCGGTTCACCTGGACGAGCACCTCAGTAGAGAAAGCCGAAAACTGATTGTCATGATACAGCGCGAGACTGGTCTACCACTCGATGACCCAGTGGAATCTTCGCGATTCCTCCGCATTAACGAAGGACCGGTTTCCCGGTTACGTACATACGCACACCATATCCGGCTGAACACGAAAGTACTAGGGGCTATATAGTAGCCCCACCGTCAAACTCCTATGGCTAAGTGAAAGTGTTAAAGCTATACAGTCCGATTGCCTGGTTCGCCGCGCTATCACCTCCTTAATGGACCAAGACGTTGGATCAAGTGTGACTACACGTTTTCTCGAACACCCCCGCATTATATGCGTGGGGGCTAAAGCTGACGACTGCAAACTTTCAGGATATATATACATAAACGGCCGCACAGGAGGCATTATAATACATTTGGGCAAAAGTATAAAAACAGACTTTATAATCAAAAATAGCATTGTCTTTACAATCGCGATACATGTCATTCGAACATGGCACTCTTCGAGCACTGAGCCTCTATTAAATGGTCGCCTTCTAAAACTTCTTTGATATAGTGCTCGGCCGGGTCCTGGCTGTCCGCCGCACTCCGGGTTGCAATAGAGGTGGCTTCCATCTTAGCCCAGTATGTTTTAACACGGGCAAGAGCCATCCGCGCACCCTCTATGCATGTCGACCTCTTCACAGCATCAATATGTGACACAGCACCAAGGAATTGTTGCACCAATCCAACATAGCTGTCCGGCCTTGGTCCTTGTGGCCAAAGATGATCCATGACAGACCTCATAAAATTTGATCCGCAACAGATAGGGCTTTCCAGCCACGATATCTCCGGCTTCACGAAGCTCCTCCCTCATCCCCTCATTTCAGAGTGGGTTTCCTTGGCTGCCTCTAGGGCCTTCTTCATGTCAGTCGCTTTTGCTTTATTTTCCTTTTCAAGGAGCTCACAGCAGTTGGCGGCATCTTCCAACTCGGTAGCCATTTGGGCTATCTTTCCTTGGCTCCAGTGATGAGCAGCCTGTTCGGCTCTTAACTCCTCGACCGCCTTCACAACGGCCGCATCACTTATCCGGGCTTGCCCCTTGGCTCGAGCAAGCCCCGCCCATAGGGTCTCCACGGCAGCAGCTCCATCTGCAGTCACATCATATTATAGATACTAGCATCATGCTCCTCTTAAATATTTGCTAACAAGCCGAATATACATACCCTGGGCCTCGTGAAGCCGCTTGTTAACAAGCGCGATGTCGGCATCGGGCACGTCTAGCTGCCGCTTTAGTTCAGCAAAATCAGCAGATCGGTCGGCTGCCGGACCCTCAGCCACCTGCACATAAAGTAGCGCAATTATTATCAGAGAGTACGATCCTCTGTTCACCATGTTGATGGCAACCAGAGTCTCAGGGGCTACTATCTATACAGAGCACACTTAGTATGTGCGGAACCATCAAAAATGCATTTTTTGCGTACCTCAAAGACTCACAGTAGACTCGTAAAAGCTTCATTCAAACCACTTTTCGCGGATGAAATCCTCTCAGCCACCGTGCCCATTAAGGCACGATGTGTCTCTGAGATGGCCGCCCGCTCCAGAAGGCCCATTAGCATGTCCGGCTATGTGCCGGACAATCCCGGAATCCTCCTAAAGCTCTCTTTGTGAGCCGGATACTCCAGACTCCGGGCAGCCGAAGTGTCAACTTCTGGCCTTGGTGGATCAGGAGAAATCCTCCGTGACGACACCTTGGGGTCGTCCGCCCCATGTGACGGGAAGGCAAGGGGAGGCGTCTCGCTCTCCATCATCTCCGAAGGAAGATTCCCTGAGGACGAACTCTGTGGAGAAGGGCTACGAGCCGGACTGCAACAAATATGTTTCGGTCATTACCCTCAGAGACAAAATGGGATATGTTCACCAAAGTACTCTTTTACTTATAGCTCGGTGGAGGGATGGCCCCCTTGCGGGCGCTGCGCGGTAAGGACGCCCCTCGGGGCAGGGCCCTCTGGCGAGGGTTTCTTCCCTCGTTTGGAAGCCTTCGTTTCCAAGTCTTTAGAGGCGGCCCTTTTCTTACCTTGAGGAGAAGGGATTTTAGATTCCCCTCCCCGATTATCCTCCTTCACGGAGGCACCTAATCCTCCAATCTGGATGTGTAAAAAATGAGGCCCATCTATGGCTTCTCTATTCCTCCCCTCATCCTCTCTTGATGGCACCAAATACGGCGCGCGGTCAAGCATCCTGGTCAACAAAGGATTCGACGAGCCTTCGAGAAGAGGGGCCGGACACCTAATCCTCTCCGCCTTCTTTAGCCAGTCTTGGCAGAGAACAATTTTTTAATGATGTTACAATAAACATAAAGGATGGTGTGTTCGATAGCGGAATTACTTACTTGGGTATCCGGGCGGTCGCAATTGAGACTCGCGTCCTCGATTGTGTCCCGACACTTTATTCGTGATCCGAAGAATGATTCATACATCTCTTTGAGCGTCAGGCCGAAGAATTGTTGAATGGTTCGCGGTCCTTCAGAGTTGAACTCCCACATATGGAGAGGACGACGTTGGCAGGGCAGGACTCGACGAACCAGCATCACTTGCATTACCTTGACAAGACTGACGTCCCTCTTGAGAAGGTCTCGGATGCGGCTTTGCAATGTCAGCACATCGTTAGCCGGCCCCCAATCCAGCCCCTTGTTGACCCATGACGCCAGTTGCGGTGGAGGGCCGAGGAGGAACACTGGAGCGGCCACCCGCTTTTGTACCTCGGGGGCGGTGATGTAAAACCACTCCCGCTGCCATAAATCAGAAGTCTCCACGAAAGAACCCTTTGGCCATGGGGCGTCGGTGCATTTGCTTATTATAGCACCTCCGCACTCCGCGTGACGCCCGTCGATCACCCTCGGCCTCACATTGAAGGTCTTGAGCCATAGGTCAAAGTGGGGGGGTGATGCGGAGGAAGGCTTCACACACGACGATAAACGACGAGATGTGAAGGACGAAATCCGGAGCTAGATCGTGGAAATCTAGTCCGTAGTAGAACATGAGCCCTCTTACGAAGGGATCAATGCTAAAACCTAGCCCTCGGAGAAAGTGGGAGATGAAAACAATGCTCTCGTTGGGTTCGGGAGTGGGCACGACCCGCCCTTGAGCAGGTAGCCTGTGCGGAATCTTGGCGGTGAGATACCTGGCCTCCCTCAGCTTCTGGATGTCCTCCTCTGTGACGGAGGAGGCCATCCACTAGCCTTGATTGAATCCGGACATGGTCGAAGGACCGAAGTGCTTTAGCTTGAGCCTTGGGTGTTGGAACTCGAGGTGCGGGAGGGGAAGGATCGAGCGTGGAAAGAAAAGGACATGCCTTGGCCCCATTTATAAAGAGGACGAATATAAAGCGTCCCCCGCGTGACCGTTTGGGACTTGCCTAAAATCGAGGAGTTGTATTAAACAAACACGGTTGGGTTACCCACACCTATATTGATGAGAATCCCGTGATAAGGGGGACACGATCTTTACTTCGACAAGACGTGCCAATAAAACCGCATAGTGGCTGGCTATGAAAATGGTTCGGATAAAGACCGGACCATGGCGTGATGTCGTAAAAAGCTGTGAGCAGATTAGATTGGTTGAATATTATACTCTCTATGGTGGTATGTGGAATTTATTTTGCAGAGCCGGACATGATCCTTGTTCTAATTCTTCTATGGAGTATTCGGAGAAGGAACCCGCCTTGCAATGCCGAAGACAATCTGCGTGCCGGACTCATCGTCATTGAAGCCTGGTTCAAGGGCTACTGAGGGAGTCCTGGATTAAGGTGTCCTCGAACAGCCGGACTATATACTTTGGCCGGACTGTTGGACTATGAAGATACAAGATTGAAGACTTCGTCCCGTGTCCGGATGGGACTCTCCTTTGCGTGGAAGGCAAGCTTGGATATTCGGATATGTAGATTTCCTTCTCTATAACCCCGACTCTGTGTAACCCTAGCCCCCTCCGGTGTCTATATAAACCGGAGGGTTTAGTCCATAGGACAACAACAATCATAATCATAGGCTAGCTTCTAGGGTTTAGCCTCTATGATCTCATGGTGAATCAACTCTTGTAATACTCATATCATAAAGATCAATCAAGCAGGAAGTAGGGTATTACCTCCATCGAGAGGGCCCGAACCTGGGTAAAACATCGTGTCCCCTGCCTCCTGTTACCATTAGCCTTAGACGCATAGTTCGGGACACACTACCCGAGATCCGCCGGTTTTGACACTGACAAAGGGCCTCTGTATTTCGTGAAAAAAAGTCCCCCCCGCTGACAGGTCGGACCGACCAGCTATATCTTCACACGTAAGGAAGTGCCTCCTTATTACGCACAAAAAAAATGAATACCCCCTGCTAGCTGGGACCCACCATAGTGGGAGGATGACTTGTGGGCCAACTAAGTTGACGGGGACGGAGGGCTTTGTCAACTTAGTCAATATGAACGATTCTAGCTCCAGTGACCATATGATGTCCATCAAACAGCCATAGTGCTTCTTCAACCTCTGGTCTTCTTGCTCCAGCTGCCCAAACTAGCGCCGGTCGTGCCGCGTGTTCCTGCCTCCCATGGCCAGCTATGATGCCGCAGAGGCCTCATCGCCCCTACTACTCCCACCACTGGCCAGGCCATCCCTCTACTCACCCACACCCCCTGTTATTCTGCGGTGACATCAGCCTCACACTGCAGCCGAACCAGTGAACCCTCGTACTCCTCTTCGCGTGGGCTTCCACTTCCGCGTCTTCCCCGGCTCCGTGTCGTCACCTTCCTAGTCCTCGCCATCGTCCACCGCCCTGGTGCTCTCGGTGTGGCATGGTCAACGTGGTCAAGGAATGACTTCCATCGGAAGAGTACTATACGTGGAGAGACTGACAGCTGGGTCCATGGTGGCCGCAAGGAAGTGCCTCCTTATTATACACAAAATAATTATTGCTCCACCTGACAGCAGGGACCCACCGGACGGGCCACCATATTTCGTGAAAAAAACGTTTCCCCCCGACTGCTGGGACCCACCAGCTACATCTTCGCACGCAAGGAAGTGCGTATGAAAAAAATGATTCGCCCCCTGACTGCTGGGACCCACCAGCTACATCTTCTCACGCAAGGAAGTGCGTCTGGGCAAAAAAATGATTCACCCCCTGACTGCTGGAACCCACAAGCTACATCTTCGCACACAAGGAAGTGCCTGACAGTCGGGACCCACCTCGTCGAAGCGTACGTAGCGTTGTCATTCTGGTCGCGAACGTGTACGTACATACTAGTCGATGTAGAGGCACGCACGTGTCGTAGTAGAGGTGCGCATGTAGCATGTACACGGAGCGGCCAGTGTGCAAGAAAGAAAATACGGCCACGTACGTACATACGGGCGGGGTCTCGAACGCCTACTCGCGCATACGTATGGCGAGGGCTCGTGTACATGCCTGGGTCGAAACGGAGAAACTGTGTCATCGATGTGTTCACGGGGAGGCAACGGAATGCGTCGTGTTCATCGGGAGGCAACGGAACACGTGGGAGCCAACTGGCTTGGACGGAACAGGTGATGGAAATGAGGCCTGGTGTACCACAGAACGGAGGAAACAGCCTAGTGTTCGACCGGCCACATTCAAAACGGGATCCTATTCATCGGGAGAGGTCTGGCGTACCGCAAAACAGAGGAAACGGACTTCTGTTGGACCTCCTACGGTCGAAACGGGGTCCTGTTGATCGGGAGGGGTGTGGCGTACCGCAAAATAGAGGAAACGAACTTGTGTTGGAGCTCCACGGTCAAAACTGGGGTCTTGTTCATCGGGAGTGGTGTGGCATGCCACAAATCGGGACTCCACGGGATACTGTTCATCTCCACCGTCGACCTCCTCCAGCCTCCACGGGCTACTGTTCATCCACAGTCGACCTCCTCCAGCCTCCACCTGCGACTGTTCATCCAGCCTCCACCGCGCTCTACTCCACCGGCTACTGTTCAACCACCCCTCTCCACGGGCTCCTATTCAACCACCCCTCCACAGGCTACTGTTCATCCATTCCTCCACCATCTATTGTTCATCCAGCCCTCCATGGGGTCGTCCTGTTCATCCAGCCCTCCATGGGGTGCTGTTTATCCAGCCCCAACCGACTCGATCGATCGGGGTCCTGTTCATCCAGAGGCAACACCACGGGTCTGTTCGCCGACCCCACCGCTCATTGTTCATCAAACCCCCCGCAGCGCTCCTTTGTTCATCTAGGGGCAGCATCAATCGGCTTCAGTTAGCAGCAGTAGCGAAGGAATCGCTCGATCGGGCTCAGTTAACAGCCAAGGAATCGCTCGATCGGGTTCAGTTAACAGCCATCGATCGATCGCTCGGGTTCAGTAACGCGTAGCCTGTAGTGCAATCGCTCGGGTTCAGTTAGAGCCCAATGTCTCACTCGGGTTTAGTTAGAGCCCAACGCCTCGCACACACGCGCGTACGCGTATGAGAGAAACACGCGTTGCTCGGCCCCGACCACCCACCGTAACCGGGAGCACCCCAATATTTTCCTCGCCCTCGCTTCTACCATTGTTTTTTCCGTCATGGACGGCCCAAAGAATGTCATGCAGCTGCGTCTCCGGCCTGACCAGGACGGAAAGCCCATTTTCTGTCATGATTTTTTGTCATAGAAGTAGGATCCCACCACATCTATGATGATACCGGGTTTTGTCACAATTATCGTCATAGAAGTGTCATAAGTATGATAGAAAAAAATTCGTTCGGCCCAAAATGTCACGGATGTGTCTTTTTTTTGTAGTGTTGGGGTTTCCCTCGTTGTCGTGCTCACTGCTGCCCTGAACCTTGTCTGACTCTGCCGGTTTCTATTCACTCTCTGCTTCATCCACTTCTCACTGTGCCACCAAGGCTGCACTGACCACTTGGTTGGTTGCCTCTAGGTATAGTAGCAGCGGCTCCTGGGGTTTGGGAGAAACCAAGGTAGGCACGGAAGATAGGTAGGCCTTCAACTCTTGCAAAGCTGCATATGCTTCTGGGGTCCACTTCATAGGACCTACCTTCTTCAAATTTTTGAAGAATGGCAGGGCACGCTAGGTAGACTTGGAGATGAATCTGCTTAGCGCGGCAACACATCCTGTCAGGCGCCTTACATCCTTAACTGTCCTCGGTGCTTGGATCTGCTCAATGGCCTTGATCTTGTCGGGATTAGTTTCGATCCCCCTGTGGGACACGAAGTACCCAAGCAGCTTGCCAGAGGGAACACAAACACACACTTCTCTGGGTTGAGCTTCAAGTTGATCTTGCGTAGATTCACAAATATCTCCTCCAAATCCTGGACGAGAGTTGCTCTGTCTTTGGTTTTGACCACAATATCATCCATATAAGCTTCAATGTTTCTATGTAGTTGAGGTTCAAAACCAATCAAGACTGCCCTTGCAAAGGTGGACCCAACACCCTTTAGTTCGAATGGCATGCGGACAAAGTAGTATGTACCACATGGAGTGATGAACAACATATTTTCCTCATCTTCTTTGGACATGAAGATCTGGTGATATCCATATTAGGCATCCAGAAATGAGAGCAAATCATAGCTTGAAGTGGAATCCACAATCTGGTCAATACGCGGCAAGGGAAGCGGGTCCTTCGGGCAGGCCTTGTTGAGATATATGAAATCAATGCACAACGTCTACTTCCTGTTTGGCTTCCGGACCACCACTGGGTTTGCTAGCCAAGTGGGATGTAGCACTCCTCTGACAAAACTAGCGGGCTCAAGTTTCTTGATCTCTTCTGCAATAAACTACTGCCTCTCCAAGGCCTGCTTCCGATTTTGCTTAACAGGTCTGGAGTGTGGGCAAACATCAAGGTGGTGCTCGATTACCTCCCTGGGAACACTAGGGATATCAGATGGTTGCCAGGCAAACACATTGATATTTGCCCGCAGGAAGGCAACAAGCGCGCTTTCCTATTTGTCATCGAGGGTGGCGCTGATAGTGAAAGTACCATCAACGCTAGCCAGCCTTGCCGGGACCTTTTTCACTAGTGGTGCAGCAACATTGGATTTCTTGCTGTGGGAGCACTCCGGCACGTCGTCAACGGGTGACGTGCACTCGGTGGGGAACGCTTCCCGGACTCTTTGCCAGAGGTCCTACAATCCTCTTTCTTTCCTTTTCTTTCCTTGGCGGGAACTGCTGCTATCACTGCCTCTGTCGCGACCGCGTCCCGATACATCTTGTCCGCATAGATGATGGCATCCTTCTCATCTGATGTGATGGTGAGAACTCCCAGGGGGCCAGGCATCTTCAAGGTGGTGTAGGCATAGTGGGATGCCGCCATGAATTTAGCCAGAGCTGGGCATCTAAGAATCCCATTGTACGGCAGGTGGAGATCAACCACGTCAAACACAATCTTCTCAGTCTGGTAGTTCAGTTCTCCCCCAAACGTTACCGGCAACGTGATCTTTCCCTTAGGATGACTCCTGCTGGGATTAACTCCTTGAAACGTGCCGGTAACCTCTATCTCCTCCTCTGCTATCTGAAGCTTGCTGATAACCGCTGGGGAAACCATATTCAGCCTGGCCCGCCGTCCACCAACATCTTTATGACCTTGAGGTTGCGAATTGTTGGAGAAACCAACAATGAAAGCACCCTACCGTAGTGGTACGGCTAGGATGATCCTCCTTGTCAAATACAATGGGCGTACATGACCATTTGAGTGGCTTCCGGGCCTCTGGCGCTGGTTCCACGGCATTGACTTCTCGCGCCCACCGCTTGAGTTGGTGGTGAGAGGTGTGCAGAGACGCACCCCCATCAACGCACAAGGCGTCAGTGGCTTTCTGAAACTTTTTCCCACTGGTTTCCTCTTCATCTCCTCTATCACTCTCATCATCACAGGGTTCCTTCTCTCGACCCCTGGCGGGTTTTCCTTGTTTCTGAAGGGGCTTGCTGGGGCGATTTACTTCACCACCTCGGCCCTTACCGCCAGCAACATTCTGACCCTTTTCCTTATCACGCTTCTCATATTTTCCTCTTTGTCTCTTGACCAACTACTCAACCTGATAGCACTCTTGGAGGTCATGGCCCTTGATTCGATGGATCTTGCAATACGGTCCATCGCCCTTCCCACCTTCTCGGCAGCCGCAGCCTCCTGGCAAAGCGCACACGGCAGTCTCCTTGCCGGGGACCACAGCCTTAGTGATCTTGCTGGTACTAGGGGTGCCTGATCCTTCAACAGTCATCACTGCCTTATCCTTCTGCTTCTTACTGCGCTTCTTGCTCTTCTTCTGACTGGTGGACTCATCATCATCCTCTGAATCCACATAGATACAATCTTCCTTTTCAGGAAACTTCCTTCCGTCCTCCATCCGAGCACACTTATCCACTAGAATGTACAACTCCTTCACAGTCTTGGGCAACCGTACGTTCATCTTAGAACAAATAAGACAGTTGCGCACACTGGACAAGAAGGCAGCTATCACAGCTGTTGGATGGATATTTGGGATATTTCTATAAAGTTTTCTGAATCTCTGTAAATACTTACGGAGGGTTTATCCTTCCTTTTGTTGGAGAAGCTACAGGTCGTTGGGCCGGCCCGGCTACTGGTGGCCACCGGTGAAGGCACCGACGAACTCGTGGCACATGTCTGCCCATGACGAAATGGAGTTCTCCAGCAGGTGCATTGATACTTCTCCAACGTATCTATAATTTTTGACTGTTCCATGCTATTATATTACTTGTTTTGGATGTTTATGGGCTTTACTTTACACTTCTATATTATTTTTGGGACTAACTTACTAACCAGAGGCCCAGCCCGAATTGCTGTTTTTTTGCCTGTTTCAGTGTTTCGAAGAAAAGGAATATCAAACGGAGTCCAAACGGAATGAAACCTTCGGGAGCGATCTTTTTGGAACAAATGTGATCTAGAGGACTTGGAGTGGAAGTCAAGAAACAAAGGAGCCGACCACGAGGGTGCCCGGTGCGCCCCCTATAGGTGGGCGTCCCCCCACCCTCGTGGGCCCCTCGAGCATCCACCGACCTACTTCTTCCTCCTATATATACCCATGTACCCCGAAAACATCAAAAGTGACCATGAAAAACTATTTCCACTACCGTAACCTTCTGTATCCACGAGATCCCATCTTGGAGCCTTCGCCGGTGCTCCACCGGAGGGGGAATCGAGCATGGAGGGCCTCTACATCATCTCCAAGGCCCTTCCGATGAGTTGTGAGTAGTTTACCACAGACCTTAGGGTCCATAGTTATTAGCTAGATGGCTTCTTCTCTCTCTTTGAATCTCAATACAAAGTTCTCCTTGATCTTCTTGGAGATCTATTCGGTGTAACTCTTTTTGCGTTGTGTTTGTCGAGATCCGATGAATTGTGGGTTTATGATCAAGTTTATCTATGAGAAATATTTGAATCTCCTCTGAATTCTTTTATGTGAGATTAAGTTATCTTTGCAAGTCTCTTCGAATTGTCAGTTTGGTTTGGCCTACTAGATTGATCTTTCTTGCAATGGGAGAAGTGCTTAGCTTTGGGTTCAATCTTGCGGTGTCCTTTCCCAGTGACAGCAGGGGCAACAAGGCACGTATTGTATTGTTGCCATTGAGGATAAAAAGATAGGGTTTATATCATATTGCATGAGTTTATCCCTCTACATCATGTCATCTTTCTTAATGCGTTACTCTGTTCTTTATGAACTTAATACTGTAGATGCATGCTAGATAGCGGTCGATGTGTGGAGTAATAGTAGTAGATGCAGGCATGAGTAGGTCTACTTGTCACGGACGTGATGCCTATATACATGATCATGCCTAGATAATCTCATAATTATTTGCTTTTCTATCAATTGCTCGACAGTTATTTGTTCACCCACCGTAATACTTGTGCTATCTTGAGAGAAGCCACTAGTGAAACCTACGGCCCCCGGGTCTATCTTTTATCACATAAGCTTTCAATCTACTTTTATTTGCATCTTTACTTTTCCAATCTATATCATAAAATACCAAAAATATATTTATCTTATCATATTATCTCTATCAGATCTCACTTTCGCAAGTGGCCTTGAATGGATTGACAACCCCTTTATTGCGTTGGTTGCGAGTTCTTGTTTGTTTGTGTAGGTGTGTGGGACTTTTAAGGAGCCTCCTACTGGATTGATACCTTGGTTCTCAAAAACTGAGGGAAATACTTACGCTACTATTGCTGCATCACCCTTTCCTCTTCAAGGAAAACTAACGCAAGCTCAAGACGTAGCAAGAAGAATTTCTGGCGCTGTTGCCGGGGAGGTCTTCGCTCAAGTCAAGAAATAACAATCAAGTACCCATCACAAACTCATCTCCCTCGCACTTACATTATTTGCCATTTGCCTCTCATTTTCCTCTCCCCCACTTCACCCTTGCCGTTTTATTCGCCCTCTCTTTCCCAATCTCCTCTCTTGTTCGCTCGCCTTTTGTGTGCTCGTCGTTATGGCTAGTCCTCCTCTTATCATTAATACTCCCGATCATGAAGTTCTCAATTTTAAACAAAGGGAGGGAGAAAATTTGAAAGATGCTTGGCATAGAATTTGCAATGCTCAAAATAGATCTACTAGGAAGCAATCCACTTCCGTTCTTCTTTGCAATTTTTATGTGGGCATTACTCCTGGAATAGATATATCCTTGATACCATTACCGGATGGAATTTCTTGGGTAGCCATACTTTTGATGCTTATAATGCTATGTTAGATTTGTTTGGTCCACCCCCCTCTTTTGGTTAATGGAACTGTTATAACATTGGAACATGTGATGCAAAGGCTTGAAATTATTGAAAATAAAGTTGCCACAGTTGAGCTAATTGAAAATTTGGATAAAAAGATCCACAATCAAATCACCTACTATGGGTCTAGGGTTGGAGTTACCTTGAATTTTTTTTAAAGAAAAAGAACCTATAGTTAATGAAAGAATGGATTTAGATTCTACAAGAATTGGTAAACTGGAGGACATTATCACCAACTTAGGGTCTGCCTTTTCATCTGTGAAAAATACCCCAACTCCTCCTACCAAATTTGCCAAGGTCATGTACGTTCCTAAAAATAAGGGTGAATCTTCTAGTAAAGGAAGTGCCGATCTCAAATCAATTAGTGTTTACCCCAATTTTCTTGCTATCATTAAGGAACCTTTTCCTACAAACGAATTTCTTGATTTCTTGCCTAGGAGCTTAATAATTACTAAAAAGAAAGAAACTCCTAGGGATTATAAGTGCTCTATTGAAGAATTAAATGCCAAAGATGGCACTACTTAGATCTATCCTCGCTTTTATGCCTAGCTAGGGGCGTTAAACGATAGCGCTAGTTGGGAGGCAACCCAATTTTATTTTTGTTTTTTTGTTTTTTGCTTTTGTTTAGTAATAAATTTTTCATCTGCCTTCTGTTTAGATGTGTTTTTATGTTTTAATTAGTGTTTGTGCCAAGTAGAACCTATAGGATAACCTATGGTAATAGTTAATTTGATTCTGCTGAAAAACAGAAACTTTGCACGCACGAAAATAATTTTAGTAATTCACAGAGACAAGCTTTTGCGTTGATTATTTTTGATGTAGATCAATAGACAAATTTCCCAGGACTTCCTATTTTTGTAGGATTTTTAAAGTTTCATAAGTATTCGAGAGTTACAGATTGCCTCAGACTGTTCTGTTTTTGACATATTCTGTTTTTCGTGTGTTGTTTGCTTATTTTGATGCATCTATGGATAGTATGTAGGGTATGAACCATAGATAAGTTGGAATACAGTAGGTTTAACACCAATATAAATAAATAATGAGTTCATTACAGTACCTTATGTGGTGGTTTTTCTTTCTTGCACTAACAGAGCTTATGAGATTTCATGTTGAGTTTTGTGTTGTGAAGTTTTCAAGTTTTGGGTAAAGATTTGATGGACTATGGAATAAGGAGTGGCAAGAGCCTAAGCTTGGGGATGCCCATGGAACCCCAAAACATTCAAGGATAACCAAAAGCCTAAGCTTGGGGATGCCCCGGAAGGCATCCCCTCTTTCGTCTTCGTCTATCGGTAACTTTACTTGGAGCTATATTTTTATTTGCCACATGATATGTGTTTTGCTTGGAGCGTCTTGTATGATATTGGTTTTTGCTTTTTAGTTTTCCACAATCATCCTTGCTGTACACACCTTTTGGTAGAAGCCCACTTGATTAGAATTTATTAGAATACTCTATGTGCTTCACTTATATCTTTTGAGCTAGATAGTTTTTGCTCTAGTACTTCACTTATATCTTTTAGAGCACGGCGGTGGCTTAATTTTGAATAAATTGTTGATCTCTCATGCTTCACTTATATTATTTTGAGAGTCTTTTAGAACAGCATGGTATTTGCTATGGTTTTAAATTCGGTCCTAGAAGATGAGCATCCAAGTTGGGTATAATAAAAACTATCATAGAAAGTGCATTAAACACTAGGATCAATTTGATGCTTGATAATCATTTTGAGATATAAAGGTGGTAATGTTAGAGTCATGCTAGTTGGGTAATTATATAATTGAGAAATACTTGTGTTGAAGTTGGCAAGTCCCGTAGCATGCACGTATGGTAAAAGTTGTGTGACATATTTGTTGCATGGGGTGCTCTTTTAATTGTCTTCCTTATGAGTGGAGGTTGGGATCGCGCGATGGTTAAATCCTACCAACCCTTCCCCTAGGAGCATGCGTAGTAGTACTTTGCTTCGAGGGCAAGTAGACTTTTGCAATAAGTATATGAGTTCTTTATAACTAATGTGAGTCCATGGATATACGCACACTCGCCCTTCCACTTTGCTATCCTCTATTATGCCGCACAACTTTCGCCGGTATCATGCACCCATTATTTACCTTCCTCAAAACAGCCACCATACCTACCTATTATGGCATTTCCATAGCCATTCCGAGATATATTGCCATGCAACTTTCCACCGTTCCGTTTATTATGACACGTTCCATCATTGTCATATTGCTCTTTGCATGATCATGTAGTTGACATTGTATTTGTGGCAAGGCCACCTTCATAATTTTTCGTACATGTCACTCTTGATTCACTGCATATCCCCGTACACTGCCGGAGGCATTCATATAGTCATATTTTGTTCTAAGTCTTGAGTTGTAATTCTTGAGTTGTAAATTAATAAAAGTGTGATGATCTTCATTATTAGAGCATCGCCCCAAGTGAGGAAAGGATGATGAAGACTATGATTCCCCCACAAGTAGGAATGAGACTTTGGACTTTAAAAAAAGAGAGGCCAAAGAGCCCACCAAATAAAAAAAAGGAGAAAGGCCAAATAAAAAAAGAGAAAGGCCAAACAAAAAAAATGAGAGAAAAAGAGAGAAGGAACAATACTACTATCTCTTTTCCACACTTGTGCTTCAAAGTAGCTCCATGATCTTCATGATAGAGAGTCTCCTGTGTTGTCACTTTCATATACTAGTGGGAATTTTTCATTATAGAACTTGGCTTGTATATTCCGATGATGGGCTTCCTCAAAATGCCCTAGTTCTTCGTGAGCAAGCGAGTTGGATGCACACCCACTTAGTTTCTTTTGTTGAGCTTTCATATATTTATAGCTCTAGTGCATCCGTTGCATGGCAATCTCTACTCACTCACATTGATATATATTGATGGGCATCTCCATAGCCCATTGATACGCCTAGTTGATGTGAGACTATCTTCTCCTTTTTTGTCTTCACAACCACCACCATATACCACATATAGTGCTATGTCCATGGCTTGCGCTCATGTATTGCGTAAGAGTTGAAAAAGCTGAAGCGCGTTAAAAAGTATGAACCAATTGCTTGGCTGAAATCGGGGTTGTGCATGATGGGAGTATTTTGTGTAATGCCTAACTATATGATTTTGTGGGGATAAACTTTCTTTGGCTATGATATTTTGATAAGACATGATTATTTGTTAGTATGCTTCGAGTATTACTATTTTTATGTTTTATAAGTTTTTATCTTGAATCATTTGGATCTGAACAATCATGCCACAATAAAGAAAATTACATTGAGAATTATGCTAGGTAGCATTCCACATCAAAAATTCTGTTTTTATCATCTACCTACTCGAGGACGGGCAGGAATTAAGCTTGGGGATGCTTGATACGTCTCCAACGTATCTATAATTTTTGATTGTTCCATACTATTATATTACTTGTTTTGGATGTTTATGGGCTTTACTTTACACTTTTATATCATTTTTGGGACTAACGTACTAACCGGAGGCCCAGCCCGAATTGCTGTTGTTTTGCCTATTTTAGTGTTTCGAAGAAAAGGAACATCAAACGGAGTCCAAATGGAATGAAACCTTCGGGAGCGATCTTTTTGGAACGAACGTGATCTAGAGGACTTGGAGTGGAAGTCAAGAAACAAAGGAGGCGGCCACGAGGGTGCCCGGCGCGCCCCCTACAGGTGGGAGCGCCCCCCACCCTTGTGGGCCCCTCGAGCGTCCACGGACCTACTTCTTCCTCCTATATGTACCCATGTACCCCGAAAACATCAGAAGCGACCACGAAAAACTATTTCCACCGCCGTAACCTTCTATATCCGCGAGATCCCATCTTGGAGTCTTCGCCGGTGCTCCGCCGGAGGGGGAATCGACCACGGAGGGCCTCTACATCATCTCCAAGGCTCTTCCGATGAGTTATGAGTAGTTTACCATAGACCTTCGGGTCCATAGTTATTATCTAGATGGCTTCTTCTCTCTCTTTGGATCTCAATACAAAGTTCTCCTTGATCTTCTTGGAGATCTATTTGATGTAACTCTTTTTGTGGTGTGTTTGTCGAGATCCGATGAATTGTGGGTTTATGATAAAGTTTATCTATGAGAAATATTTGAATCTCCTCTAAATTCTTTTATGTGTGATTAAGTTATTTTTGCAAGTCTCTTTGAATTATCAGTTTGGTTTGGCCTACTAGATTGATCTTTCTTGCAATGGGAGAAGTGCTTAGCTTTGGGTTCAATTTTGCGGTGTCCTTTCCCCGTGACAATAGGGGCAGCAAGGCACGTATTGTATTGTTGCCATCGAGGATAAAAAGATGGGGTTTATATCATATTGCACGAGTTTATCCCTCTACATCATGTCATTTTCTTAATGCGTTACTCTGTTCTTTATGAACTTAATACTCTAGATGCATGCTGGATAGCGGTCGATGTGTGGAGTAATAGTAGTAGATGCAGGCATGAGTCGGTCTACTTGTCATGGACGTGATACCTATATACATGATAATGCCTAGATAATCTCATAATTATTCGCTTTTCTATCAATTGCTCGACAGTAATTTGTTCACCCACCGTAATACTTATGCTATCTTGAGAGAAGCCAATAGTGAAACCTATGGCCCCCGGGTCTATCTTTTATCATATAAGCTTTCAATCTACTTTTATTGGCATCTTTACTTTTCCAATCTATATCATAAAATACCAAAAATATATTTATCTTATCATATTATCTCTATCAGATCTCACTTTCGCAAGTGGCCTTGAATGGATTGACAACCCCTTTATTGCGTTGGTTGCGAGTTCTTGTTTGTTTGTGTAGGTGCGTGGGACTTTTGAGGAGCCTCCTACTGGATTGATACCTTGGTTCTCAAAAACTGAGGGAAATACTTACGCTACTATTGCTGCATCACCCTTTCCTCTACAAGGAAAACCAACACAAGCTCAAGACGTAGCATGCATCAACCAAGACATCACATTGGACTTGAGGGCCAACGGGAGGTAGTTGGCGAACACCTTCTCATCCCTTCCCCCGACAGCCTGAACAGCGATGGTGTAGATGTTCAGGAACTCTGTTGGGTTCAGTCTCCCATCTTACTTCTCAGGTATCTCTGGCTTGAATGTGTGAATGGACGGCCAACGGACTTGCCGCAGCTCACGGGTAAAGGCAGGGCAGCCAACCTCGAAAGGTAGGGGGCCGCCAATACCGAGAACGGGCTTGTCGACGTCGGGGTCGTCGCACCCGTCGGTTCGGCGGAGGTCATCGCGGTGTTGCTCAATGACGCACGCGACTTCTCTCCGCCTCTCCTCCGGGGTTCGCTGTTGGCCTGGACGTGCTCGAGGGTCAGAGGAGGCCATCAAGACGTCGTCGGGGTCTTGATTTGCTCGCGCTCGCGCTAGCCGCAATGGCTGGGATTGCACCATGGCGACGGCCCCCTCCGTACGGGCAGCAGCGTGAGCTGTCATCGTCGCTTGGGGAGGCCGTGGTGGGCCGGCTCGCCATGAGCCCCCAGCTTTGGCGAAACCGAGCAGACTTTGGATGGTGCACGCCATACGTCCATCTGTTCGGCAGCCGGTGGAAACCTCAGCAGTAGCTGAGCCCGTGCCATGGCCTCCGAGGTTGTACTTGGCATGGATGAAGATGAAGTCGATCGCACCGTCGTTCGGCTCTTGAGGGAGCCAGCGGCTGCAGCACTGCATCCCTACTGTTGCGGTGCGACCACCTGGATGGTAGGGTGGTGCGGCGAAGGCGCTAGAGGGCCAGCGGCTCCGTTGGGCGCAGCGGCTCGGTCGACTCGTCGGGGCGGAAGCGCACGCGCAGCGATCGCGCCTGTGACAGGGGCGGCGGGAGGGCGGCGGTTCACCCCGCACCGAGCGCCATCACTGTGCCTGTGCCCGTCGGTGAGTGGAGCGTGGCCGTCGAGGTGCTGATGATGCTTCTCTCCTCCGTCGTCTCCTGCTCCTACGTCGGCCGCGGGGGAAGTGGTGACGGTGCCGCCTGCTCCGACCACATCCCCAACAGCATTCGCATCCTTGCGCGTTTCCGTGCCCCCGCAGCGTTGGAGTCCGCGGGCGGCGGAGCCTTAGAGGTGGATGGATGAGCCGAAGAAGCTGGTTTCTTTTTGGGCGCCATGGTCGATGCACCGCCAAAGATGTAGATGGCGATGAAGGTGACACGCTGTTCATGTTTTCAGGTTCGCGCAAGCGACCCCCCTACCTGGCGCGCCGAAGATATCATGGGAAACCACGGCCACCTATGGGACCAGGATGGCCCCTTGCTGGTTCGGCAGGGGGGAGTCGCGTTGCACAAAGAGTATAAGAACGTGAGGCAGCACGACAGAGATCACGCGGGCAATTTTACCCAGGTTCGGGCCGCCACGAGGCGTAACACCATACTCCTGCTTTGGTGGATTGATGATGGAAATGTGGTGGTGGAGCATAGTACACTTGCCCGGCAAGGGTTGCCTCAGGGAGACAGCGACTACACACGTGTGGGGATGTGAGTTATCCAACCTTCTAACCTCCCCAACCGTGGCCATAGGCCTCCTTTTATAGGTTAAGGGGTCACCACAGTGGAAAATTAGTCATTAGACACTGATAAGATAGCAAATAGTGCTATCATACCTAACTTTGCAGGCTGACAGGGGCATTTAATGCGTCGCTTAACGTCATGTTGTTGGTTGCCCGACAAGGCTTGTCGGGCTATCTTGCTAGCTCCACGCCTGCTCGTCTGACACGTCATAGGACGGGTGTCATCCATGGGTTTTTTGGTAGAAAGGGGCTGCCATGTGGCGAATGGCCACCACCTAATCACTCTGCGGCTTGACACCTCACTAATCGACAACGTCAGTCGTGATGGAGTGGTTGGTGAGGCGGTTTGGCCTCCGCAAGTCTCGGTAGGCCCTGCTGGGACGCCTTGGTCATCTTCTCCTAGGGGTGGCCTCGCCCCTAGAAGTGCTCGCCTGCCCGGTAGGGGGGCCTTTCTCTTGATGACATCTTGCTTCTCTGGTTTGGTCTTGGTCCCTCTCTTCTGCTTGTTGGTCCTTCAAGTCTCTTGGTTTCTTGTACTCTGTCTTGGGTTGGTGCTCCAATCTTGATCTTGTGCCTGTGCACAGTCAGGGCAACAAACCCAGGGTTTGTTGCACCGACACACGCCATGGCCTCGAGCTCCAAAGCATTGTTGGACGACCTCTCCAGCGAGTAGGAGAAGGAACTCTCCGGCATTGTAACTCATTGGGTGGCCCGACGCTAGCTCCCCCGAGTTGGAGCCACCGCCATCGCCAGGTCATCCTCACCCGTCCAGGCTGGCCAATGCCGCCACCTGCCAAATCCACCACGAGCAATGGCGGCAATGCATATGGTAGGCAGAGAAAGAAGCCATATCCATGGAGGTTGACACGGTGACGGAGAAATTTGACTAGGGCACCGACGATGACGTCGCCAACTACGCGTCGGCCACACCTCGCCGCCACGCCGATGAAGGTGGCACATCCATAGCCACCGCCAACAACGAGGAGAAGTGGTCCATGGGAGGTCGCCATCACTTGGGGTCCCACGAAGGCCACCGCCATTGCCTTGCCAGGTTACACAGCCGGTGACTTGCATGTTCACGGGGATAGGTCATGACGACCGTGTTCCCCCGCCCAAAAACCAACCGATGATCCAGTCTTGATGGAGGCAGATGCTATTCTTTCCCTCCTGTTCAAGCATTTAGCTCCGCAACTCACAACGGATCCGTGAGCTTGCTGTCGAACATAGGGAAGATAAGTCATGGGAAACTGGATCCGCCGCGGGCTGGCGATAGACTAGTTTAGAATAACATAGCTTAGCCTGCTATAGTTTAGTTGAAATATGTTCAAAATGTAAATGTTTTCGTCCGGGATATATGAAAATCATTCGGTTTGCACGAATTTCGTCCGGCTTGTTGATATGCGCTTTGAAATGTATGTGACTACAGTTGTATGGACTGCTCCCGCATAAGTGTCCGTGGACTGGTCCCCACCGATCCCGGGACAGATGTGGTGTCCTGTTTGAGGGTCAACATTTGAGATGCCCTTAGCCTGTATGTGTAAATTATTCTTGTGTGTAGTTGCGTCTATGTTCAGAAGCACTCGTGTCTCGTGTTATTTATTGTTTGGAGAAATCTCAAAATAAAGTGTGTCTACTTCTAGGCCGATTGTCTTTTTATGCCTGAATCGATATTGTAGCCGCTTGATCTAATGTTAATACTTCCTACCCTTGCACAAATCGAACTGTCTAAGATGTTGACTTAGACATAGATATCTTAGCCAACTTAGGTTCATCAAAAGTCTAAGACAATCAAAATCAAGCCACCATGCTGGTAATTAGATGTCTTTAATGTCCGTTACACACTTACACCAGAACTCCCAGCTATTGTATAAACCCAAATCCATATTTTCATACAATTATAAATCTGACTATAAATTCCATACAATGTTTACATAGGGCCATCAATTTCTTAGGTACTCCCATGTAAGGAATCTATTTTTTATGAGAACCCACCTAAGGAATCTGCATGCTTTTATATGTCACACACATGCATATACGGCTACTGAAGATTCGTATTGCAGAGCTTGGAGATTGATGAAGTCATCATAAATGTCTGCATGTGCTATATTAGAAAAGAGAGAGATCCAATACGTGGTACCAACCCTCTTTTATATCCAAACGAATTGGATGTGCTTCATCCACCAGCACGCCTTCCCTGTCTTAGGGTTGACCCTAGCTTGTCAAAACGTGAGAGTTCAACCTTGGACTATCTTCTAACAAAGGGATAGTGAGATAGTATTCCGTCTTTACAGTTGTTGGGGTAACAAAGGCTTCTATTTTTCCAAAAAAAGAACAAAAATATTATTGAAGACGATGCCATTACACGGTCATTTTTCTTTTGTAAGAACAAATTACACATCCTTCAACACGTGCCGGAAGTGATTGGTGGGAGGAAACATGTCCTCATCTCCAACCGATCAAGTTTATCTTCCCATGTCCACGATTTCAAAATGAAATGATGTCTGGTTACAACATACAACTAAGCAGTGTGCATCATTGCATCGTTTCTACCATTTTGGGGTTATTTGGACGGGTATTATTTTCCTTTAAAATTTGAGGTGTACATCATTTAAAACTGAATATCAATATAATTTAGGAAAAAACACGACAAAGCACTGTTTACATCGATTAAGAAGAAAAGATTTGGATAAAGCATGCTAAAACAAACCCACGGAACACTCTCCCCACACCCCTACCGGTGTCTATGCTTGACTTGCTAAGGTGCACCGCCTCCAATATTACTTGTTTTCCAAACATAATTCATACATCTTCGATAGAGCGCTCAAAAGGGAGCACTATGGTCAAAATCCAAATCGTTTAGTTTACAGGATTTATTCCATAAATGTTTAGATTGAAGGCCGACACTTAAAATGAATTCTCTGTGCTTTTCAATTGTCTAAATACCTCTTAAACTACATCTTGTATTTGCATATTACACTTATGTGTTTTTTTTGTTCGGTTGCAAAGGAAGTCACCAACAAGGAATATAGTAGCCTCCCAAACAAAGTAATATAGCAGCCTCCCATCAAGGAAGTTGACAATCATAAGGGCTAGCATGACGGTTGCATGACTTTATTTCACCTCCCAAACAAAGTAATATAGCAGCCTCCCATCATGGAAGTTGACAATCATAAGGGCTAGCATGACGATTGCAAAGGAAGTCACCAATAGGGGCAGGGCAGATCTATCTCTAAATTCATCAAATGCTTGATCGTCAAGCAAGTGAAGTATGTGCTTAACGAGGCTCTCTTTGCGAAAGAGCTTCGGGACTTGCTCGCTAGTTTGGAGGCTCCAAGCCCTGGATTTGGCAAGATGATTGGTGCCTCCTAACACGGAAGGTAACCAAGGCTAAAAGCAAGAAGCTAGACACTTTCCCTCGGGCCGACGTCATGAAGGAGAGGTCACTCATGAGCAATGGCTAGAAGAGTGAGACCATAGGGAAGGCATCTACAACTGCTTAGTGCCACTCTTTAGTCTTTCCGCCTATTGTCACCGCGGATTTTGTGGTATCCATTATATTTTGTCGAGGTGTTATCATTGGGGGGTCTTTTGTGGGGTAGAGGTGCCGGGTGTGTGGCTTTCGTGTTGACATCGTTTGTGGGTTGCATGTGCAATCCCTGACCTTCATGCTTAGTGAGTAGCCCACGGTCTATTTGTATTGGTTTTCTTACAACTTTTCATTAATTAATGAGGTAATATCATAGGTGGTGCTTAAACTTGCCACCAATGTTCATTTTAGTGCCTGAACTTGAAAAATACACCGAACTAGTTCTTAAACTTGGAACAGACGTGCAAATACTGTGCTAATATCATTAGTAGACATAAAATAGGCTGGCGTGGCACCGTATTTTTGTTAGCATACACATGTGGCATGAGCGACTCGCTGATAGCGAGCGAACTGTATAGCCACCACGCCAACTTATTTCGTGTTTACACTTCTTAAGCAAACTTTTTAATGTATTGTAAGTCAACAAGCTGGTGTAGTTTAAATGGCCTGCAGTTAGTGCGGCCCATGTTGCATATGTTAGCCTTCTTATATTTTTCATAATTCAATTATTCGTCCGTTATAAATATTATACATACAAATGAAATAAATTATTTAGAAAAATGTTCAAGTAATTTTTAAAAATATTAACATATTTGTTTTAAAAATATCCTATAAATGAAACGGTATTTCTGATTATAAAAATTCCTGTATAATTTAGAGCAAAAGAGCCCGTGCTTTGCAACGGGAGAGAAAATATAACACACGCTCTTAACCCAACAACCATCACTCAAGACCACAATACGTCCATCTCCTTTATTTTAGCGAGACATCATATTTGTGTTGCCGCTTATCCTCCTTCGCACCCTCGCCGGCGATGGCCTCGGTGTTCACACAAAACAAAACGTGTTTGAATATGGTTAATTGTAAGGCGTCTCTCTCTCTCTCTCTCTCTCTCTCTCTCTCTCTCTGTGTCTCTCTCTCTCGGTGAGAAATCTGTTGTTTTCCCTTGCGACTATTTCAGAGGTATGCATGTGTAGTTATTGATGTTTTTTCCTCCATATGGTTATAGTGGGGTGTTTATTTGCAATCCAGGTCGTTGCCGGTACGAAATAAAAAGGATCGTGCGCTATAAATTATAAGCTTGCTTCTAAAATAATATTTTAAAATATTTAACAGATAAAATTAACATCATATTCATATTCCACAGATTTTTATAATCAAATTAACATGTTAAAATCGGAGTTATGGTTTAAAGATACGTATAATTTAGAAAATCATTTGTTTGACTTAAGTATCTTCCAAAATAATATTTAAAAATAATTAACAGGTAAAAATAATCTCATATTCATATTCTATGTATTTTTTTAATAAAATTTCATATTTAATATATTCAAATAGGAGTTACGGTTTAAAAGATATGGATGATTTACAAAATCATTTGTTTGACTTAAATATGATCCGCGGATGAATTACCTAAAAGATCGATGGGATTTTCAAAAAATGTAAAATAACGGTTCGGATGTGACTTAAAACAGAATTGCGGGTTGAATTCTCTGAAATGGAGGGACTTTTCTGAAAAAGCCATGACGGATGGTTAGAAACCCAATTTGCTTTATTATTAGGTAGAGATAAATATTTTCTATATTAATTCAAAAATATTACTTAAATTAGAAATACATTTTTATAATTACATCAACATTTTTATGATTCATATTATTTAAGATATTTTTTATTGATTTAAAAATATTACTAGTAAATATGTAAAACTTAAAATTTAAGTTTAAAAAAAATCCACTCCCGACTATATCTGAATTATATAGAATTATGAATATATGACACGATGAAAGTTGTACACATGTGAATATAAATATTCACATTTTTATTACTATGATTATAATTTACAAAGTTTTTACAAATTTCTAAAAAAATAACATGCGCAAAATGGGCTGCACTTGCTAGTGCCAATTAAAACCCACAAACGTGTCTCTCTATATCACAAAATACGAACTGTTATCATTAGCAAGCACGAGAAAATGAATTGTTTTCTGGCTTGTTGTTCCAGTTTGCTAGGCGAGGTTGCCTGTTCGAGTCCCATAGCTTGCCTTTTTTAGGGCACAATTTTCTCTTTGTATTGTGCAGATAGGTGGGGCCCACGGGTCATAGTGAGATATGATATGCTAGCATGTGACCTGTGCGCATGCTAAGTGAAATACGGTGCCATGTTAGCATACTTTATGTCTACTAATAGGATTAGCACTGTATTTGCACGCTTGTGCCAAGTTTTGAAACCAGTTCGATGTATTTTTCAAGTTCAGGCACTAAACTGAACATGAGTGCCAAGTTTAAGCACCACCAGTGATATTACCTCTTAATTAATTGAACAACTCTCTTGAGATTAATTAATCAACGATACAAGTCTTTTGCCTCCATTTTAAGAAAGAGAAAGAATTGCCTCCCGACGAGAGAATGAGCTATAAAGTTTGGGATCGCCTTCCATTTAGGGCTAGTCATTTTTTCCATTACCAACCCACATCCTCTTTTAATATGTTGTTTCTCTTTGTTGTCATTCCACTGATTAAGGGAAACCAATTCTTAGCTGCTACATACGGGAGAGGCAAGCCGCACTCAAACATTTGTTCCTGGACTAGTGTTGGTGTCGTTGAATGCGGAGAAGTCACCAAGTGGATGAGATAACCACGAAAGATAGTAGCTGCATGAATCAAAGAATTTGCATGCGTATTTGCTCCGCCTTGGTCATACCGATTCGGCCGGCCGACCAATCGTCCCGGAAAAAGGGAGCACCACCTTGTAGTCCCACGTCTTCATCCCAATGCATGCAAATCATGTGCTTTTCTAGCTAAGACTGGGATATGGTAGTGACGCGATTCTGATGGATGCTAGTATGCATACATGTGCAATGCACGTCTTAGATTGTGATGTGCTTTTGGTAAATGAGAAAAGTTGTAGATTTAAGGTAAATAAATAGTGATCCACTAGCATAGCCCGCGGCGGCACGCCGCGCCTGATGATACATTGTATTTATACATATCATAAAGGCCATTCTTATATTTTTAATAATAGAATCGCATGACTAAAACCAAGAAAGAGTTATAAAAGATGGAAAATGAGTACATTTATTGTAGCCATGTATGATAAATACTGATGAACGGAAGGGTACAGGCTACTAATAAAGTCTACTTATTGGCACAGTATACAGACCGTTATATGAAACATATCATATACAATGATACAACTGCATGAAAGTAAATGATTGCAACGGCCTAGTTGAGTTAAATCATCCTAGTGTAGCCCCCTGTAGGATAGTTTGTAATGAAGTAGTAAAGTGCTTTGGCAAATACCTGTGCCTGTCCAACGGGTGTCTTTGCTCCTTTGTACGTAATGATGGGATCATCTTTGTGAGGACGTTGGGGTACATGTGAAGAAATGCCACGTCGGAGAAATTATTGCATATTTCCGCGAAGATCATTGTTTGTCTTGCAAATTCATTCTGTTGGGTACTTACTTGCTGGGGAGCCATGTTGAATTTTCATGCCCGCACGGTGGCACGCCGCGCCTATTGATACTTTATGTGAGGAATTCTGTGTATAGTAAAATTAAACTTCATATAGAAATTATTTTATTCACTTTTTACGTATTCATTTCAATGTTTATATTATGGTGTATGTACAAAAAATTACATTGGTACAAATGCTATAATCTTTCATAAAGAAAATTTTTATTGAATGAAAAGAATTTTACATAAAGGGAATACATATTGATATTGCATGATAAATTACTGATTATTTGTTAATTCAAAGCATCCTTGTTTGACCGCCCATTGATATTGTGTTCGTAATTTAATGATAGCTTAGGAAGTATCACATCAGTAGTTAACATGATAGAGCTTGTATATGGGGCAAAGAATGTGCATGAACCTATGCTTGAATGAGTAATTTATGACCATGGACTTTATATTAGCTATACATCAAGATATTATCTGTGTGTACAACTGGAAGTACGGACTTCTATATATATATGAAAAATATACTAATAGGTATACCCATCTGTTAGACCGATGACTAACTTGCATCCATGACAAAGCAATTGGAAAACATTTTCTCAGCCAAAAGCCAGGCCAAAGTAGACACATTTCACTAAGCTTTTAGAGTGACAATTATCTTACAACGTTAAAAGGAAAAAGAAACATACAACATAGGGAGACATAGCTAGGGCGATGGGAACACACCACACGAAGAAAAAGTACAATGACGGTAGTATAAACCCACTTGACTGCGCATACAAAGCTTGATTCATGAACTAAGTTTTTCTCTCTTCAAAATATGCACTGGAAGAGGAAGGTAAGCTTTCCAAATCATACATTGGGAGGAAAATAATGTAAGCTGTATTTGTATAGTTGGTCTGCTGCAGAAACGAATGAATACTGAAAATGACAACTGACAACAGCACCTTGCATTGTCCTGTTGACATGATAAGCGTTTTAACACAGCTAAAATATGAGATTACAACCTTTACATCTTTCATATGAATAAAATATGGCCCAAGCTCAATCCAAAAATAAGCAGCAAATGAAGAGGGCCGTTAAAATGCATCATGTTGTTCAGCTTCAGTAAGAAAAAAAAGATTGTTAATACCTTGCAATTGCTTGCGTTTTTTCACCCCGTAAGGGTCTTATAATGTAAGTTAATAGTATGCCATCCAAATTCATCATAGCTTGATGCATCCATACAATAAATATGAGAAGGGGTTAAAACCATATCTCTAGTATTGATGCCTACATACAAAAAATATGATAAGGGGGTAAATACATATTATTTAGCCTTGATGCATGCATAGAACAAATATTAGAAGGGAGTAAATCATGGTCATCCCAAAAAGCATATCATCAAATTAACAACAGATGCAGCAAAGGACATGGGACCATGAAGAATATATCCCAAGGCGGTGCAAAGGACACGAGACCATGAAGAATATATCCCACACCGGAACCGCTGTGGGTTTAACGGCTGCAAATTCCTGCACCAAGGACAAATAGTAAATGTTTGCAGCAATGATGGAAGGGATATTATACCTTAAGAACACAAAAATGAACCTGAAGCTAAATAACACAAATCAGTTAGTGGCCACCTCTAAACCTTTAACCTACAAGAAAAGGCTTGACAATAATCCACAAAAGCAATCCCTATATGGATTATCAAGAAGAAAGAGGATCAGGAGAAACCTTGTCTTATTACATAGAAATGATAGCACCAGAATTTTGACAGAGAGAGAGAGAGAGAGAGAAGACCACAGGAACCTGGGCGCACGCGAAACCTCGTCGGACCATGCAAGGGGATACAACGCGAATGTCATGCATCCGGTCTGAGTGCACTTCATGTTCAACAGAATCACATAGCAGTGCAGTGCGCAGCGCCAGGCCGCGCCTTGCTGATGGACGTCTTCACGTTGAGATCCACGTACTCGTCCACATGCCCGCAGCATCATCAGCAACAGCCTATCCTGGCTGACAACGGACCACTCTGGCTCCAACGCTGAGACCTAGACCGCTTCTCGGCGCCATTGAGTGCACGCGCACAAGGAGCATCCGCCCTCCACCGTCACATCGCTCGCACTGGCAAGTGACCGTGCTTCGGCGGTGGTGATGCTGTCATCATTGTCACAGAGGTTGTTGCCGCAGCATCCGTGCTCCCCGAACAGGGCGTCCTACTACGTCCGAGCGTAGACCGTGGCCCCGCCAAGGGGATACGCAAGCGCCGGCCGCAGTGACACCCGGTTTCCGCGCAGCCCGTAGCCGATCGACAACATCTTCGACGTAGTCACCGTCGGCCGCGGACGACCGGTTCGACGGGCTCGGGGCGATGCCGGAGCCGAAGCTGTGGCCGGTCCTCACCAGGCCCGCTAGCATTGCAAAGAAGATCACGGAGATGAGGAGACCTGGGGCAGCGGCAGCGAGTTGCCGACGGCCAGGGCGCGGCGGCGGCGACGACAACTCGTGAAGTTGAGCGCCAAGCTAAAGAGGAGGAGGCCAGCGGACGCGCAACCTCCATTGGAGACCATTGTGGTCGTGCTACAGAGGCGACGCATGAGGTGGCGGCGCTGGCTGCAGGAGAGCCTCGTGGTGATAAAGGAGTGGGTGGACCCGGAAGAGGACTTCCTGGAAGTGGAGAGTATGACGGAGATAATCGCGGTGAAGGACGAAGTACGATCGGGCGTCACCGCAGGGCCTCAAGGAGCTGCTCGCCTGCTACCTGGCCCTCAACGCCGCTGAGCACCGCAACATCATTGCCACTTTCTGTTGCGCCTGGCTCGACTACACAACCGGCACGACGCCACCACCAGCACCAAGCACAACCCACCGCCGTGACGGCGGGCCGACGCCAGCCAGGGACGCCATATCCCTTGACGGGAGGCGCTCGTGGATGATCCTATCAGACGACGTCGATACCATCAGCAAAGACCCCATCAGCAGAGCTTGCGCCCCCCACGGCCTCCGTATGCGCCTGGATCAGCTCTTCCTCGCCCGCGCAAGGTCTAGCTGGAGCAAGACACACCACTCCTCTTCCGTGGTGGTGACGGAGACCAGCAGCGTGGCCTTCTCGAAGCAGCTGGGGTCGACGTTGTGGAAGAAGAAGGCGGTATTCAGGGCGGGCAGGGGCGAGTAGGAGGAGTTCCGGTTCCGGTGCCTCAGCATGAGCTTAAGAGGCGAAGGAGGGATCCTTTTATAGGCGCATGCGGCGGTGGTGCATTACATCATGTAGACGCTCGAACAATCCCGATTCAATGATGGTTGGACACGCGGAGAGAAGAGAGGGAACCGGCAGTAGAAGCGGCAAAGTAAACAGCTGCCGAAGCAGCACCGTTGTCCCTGAAGATAAGACGACACCGCTCCAACAAACAACGCCGATTAGGCCACGGAGGACAGTCACGCAAAACGAAGACCAATGGAAACCCATGAAATCACCATCGACAGGTTGTTGGAATTAGCTACACATGCCTGCGCACCGCTTCGACCGATTACCATTGGCCAGTCCTATACGCAAGCGATACACCCCGATTCGGCTGTATGATTGCAATCATATCCATTGTCATCATGCCGTTGGAACCATGCTCGAATCGCCTGATCGCTGCTTCGGGCAGTTCCGATTGGTCGGCCATCCAGCCATGCGACACCTCTCCACTCGGCCGCATGCATGCAACACTGTGCCGATGACCGATTTACACATTTTTTTCCCGCTGCTGTACGTGCTTCTCATGGCATGCAAAGATGCACACACACTTTTCCTGCCACATACCCACGCTAGAGCGGTGCATAGAAAGAAAGCAAGATTAAAAAGCCGCATGCTCGAACAATCTACATGCTACAGCGGCGTACAGAAATATTAAAAAGCTGCATGCTCGAGCAGCTTTCATGCTAGAATGGCACAAAGAAAACAAGATGCTAGAGCCACACAGTGATGAAGCAAACACGTTCAAAAAATTTGCAAAACAAACTTACAGCCACACATGAGTTTTACCTCCCCACATCCCAAAGAAATGCACGTGTCACCAACTAACATGCTGAGAAGTTGCTTTCATCCAAGTGGGTAAACGTGAGCGCAAAAACGCTCCCAGAAATAGAGGCTTGGGTATGAATGTGTATAAAAACTCTTTGGGGGGGGGGGGGGCAGTATTTTTTAAGCTAACTCTACTGTTTGGTGACACAAAAGATTCAGAAGATGAACATTCATTTACTCTCTCTTCCTCCATATATCCCCCTCTTAAACTATCTCGTTTGGGCTCAAACTGTTGTGCACTCAAACTGTTGTGTACTATTCCTAGTCCGTTCCTTTATATAAGGTGTATTTGTTTTTTGATAAAATTTCACAATGTAAGGTGCATTTGTTCTAATTTCTCGTAATTCCAATTTTGGCCCTCCAGAAAAAGGAAAGTATCTCTCACCTGATTGCATGTATCTCTCCTTGTAGAGAAAGAAAAGGAAACTATCTCTCTCCCGATTGTGTGTATCTCTTTCTTTCCTAGCCTAAATGATTTACTTGCCGCTAATATACAAATTAGAGAAGGGTAATTTTGTCCTATCTAGCACATAATTATGTGCCTTGGTCACCGTTCTGAAAATAATACACCTTAGATAAAGGAACGGAGCGAGTATATAGTATAGATAAAGCCTTATCTTCCCATGGTCACTTATTCTAATCTTCTATAAATTCTAATCACATCAAAAATTAATATAAGTTGCATATTATACTACTAACACCCAATAAACAAAACTAAATTAAGGAAACTACAACAAAACATAAACAATAAGGAATAAATTAAGGGCATCGGAATTAACTAAAACAAGTAAATAACGATAAAAAGAAACCAACTAGGAATAGTAATACCACACAGACTTGCCTTGAGAGGAACATGAACCCAAAACCAGCTAGACCCATCGATCGATCTTATCTATGTGGTGCCAGTTATCGTAGCCCGTCTGGAACGTGGACAGGTCTTAAACGTGGTGTATGTGTACCACATTGGGAAAAAGAAGATGGATATCCAAAGAAAAATGAAAATGAAAAATAAACTAAAACAAAAAGACAAAAATTGCCCACAATTTACAAAAAATTGCGGTTTTTAACAATGTGAAAAAATAGCATATAATAGTTGAATTTTCACAAAAAAATGTTTCCTAAGAAGAAATGAATTAGTGGCATTAGTATTACCATTTAAGAAGAAAGAACACACAAAAAAAACAACCAAACAATTTACACTTAAATTGTGTTTTTTTAAATATCCAAGCAGCAAAAATGTTTGCTCTTAATGAATGAATCAGTGGCATTCGTATTACACTCAAAGAAGAAATGAAATAAAAATAAAAATAAAATAAAAAGTTTTCTAAAAAAGGTTGAATTGGTGGCATTACTATTAGCCTTTAAAAAGAAATAAAATAAAAAAATTAAAACAATTAAGGATAGAATCGTCACATATACACAAAAATTACGCTTTTTATAATATGCAAAAATAAGCATATAATAGTGAAATGTTCAGAAAAATGAATTTTCCTAAGAAGGAACGAATTAGTTGCATTGATATTACCCTCAAAGAAGAAAGAATAGAAAATCAAATATGAAGTTTTCTAAGCAATAATGAATTAGTGGCACTGTTCTTGCCATTTAAGCACAAAGAAAAAAATTGTATATAGTTTACACTGAAATTACGTTTTTTATCATACGCAAGAAGCAAAAAAGAAGGTTACTATGAACGAATGAATTAGTGAGATTGGTTTTACCCTCAAAGAAAAAGAAATGAAATTAAAACTGTTTTTTTCAACATATTGAAGTTTTCTAAAATAAATAAATGAGTGACATTGGTATACCCTTTAAGAAGAATAAAATAAAAGGGAAACATATAATAAAAATTTGCACACAATTTACAAAGATATTATGTTTTTTGTAATACGCAAGAATAAGAATATAATAGTGAAATTTTTGGGAAAAAATAAGTTTCGTAATAAGGAATGAATTAGTGACATTGGTATTACCTTGAAAGAATAAAGAAAATGAAATCAAAACTAAAAAAATGATTTTTTTCTAAGGAATAATGAATTAGTGGCATTGGTATTACCCTTTAAGAAGAAAGAAAAAATATAAAAAACAAATATAAATTGTACGCATAGTTTACACTGAGATTGCACTTTTTAATAATATGCACGAAGGAAAAAAATCTAAGAAGAAATGAATTAGTTGCATTGCTATTACCTTTAAAGAAGAAATAAATTGAAATAAAAATTAAAATATCAAATAATGATGTTTTCAAAAGAAGGATGAATTAGCTGCATTGGCATTACCTTTTATTAAGAATTGTTTTTTGACAAAATTTGCAAACAATTTACTCACAGATGTGTTTTTTAATAATGTGCAAGAATAACCACGTAAGAGTGGATTTTTTTAAAAAAATCTAAGAAAGACTGAATTTGTGGCATTGGTATTACCTGCAAAGAAGAAAGAAAATGAAATGAAAATCATATCATATTCAAAGAATGAAGTTCTCTTAAGAAAAGTTAATTAGTTGCATAGGTATTATACTTGAAGAACGAAATAAAAAATAACTTAAAAATATGCACACAATTTTTCATTTATATTATACTTTTTGAAATAGGCAAAGAATAAGCATTTAATAGTGCCGCTATTCTTACTCTAGTGTAATTTACACACATATATGTATAGTACTTGCATGTATACACTTACACTCATGCAACGTCGCAAAAATACCCATAAAGAAAAAAGAAAAACTGAATAACATGAAAATAATAAAAATAATAAAAGAAACAAATACAATAAAAATAGGCAACGTAAACAACTTCAAGACCAATTGGAAAATTGATGACTCCAAACACGACTGATCAAAAAATAAGCCCAAGAAGCCATGAAACAACATAAGAAAAAAACATGAATCTTAACAAAAGAATCACGGTTAGACAAGTGACTTACCCAGATTTAAAATTCAGTCAACTTACATATAGCTAAAGTGATAAAGTTTAGCTTCATGTCAATGTGAGATACTTTGCAAGATTTCAGATGTGTAGAAGCGTTGAGGGAGGTTGTAGGGATGGGCCCGAGGGCATCTCCAACGCCGACCCCCAAATGGACATTGTATTTGTCCACGGATTGGTCCGGACTTCTACAAAGACAATGATATGGGAGCCGTTCATCCAACCATGTCCCCTAAATGCTCACCTTTTTTTTATGTCCGTGAGCTCAAAATAATAGCATGCCAGTTCTTCCATGAGTGGAAATATTCAAATGCAATATTAGTTCTAACTTAAGTATTATAATCCAACTAAATCTTGAAATAAAATAGTTTAAAGTTGAATTGAACTTGCACATATTGTTCTAGTTGTCTCCATTCATCTCCCACATATGCTGAATCAAATCTTCCTTGACCTGCTCATGAGTTGCTCAACATCGAATTTGTTCATGAATTTGAACAAAGTCATCAAACGTGATCAAGTTCGGATGTGAAAGTTGGATAGCATCACTCATGTTCTCAAATTTCAGACCTCCAACATCATCTTCATGTTGTGCATGATCACATGACATGTCATCACCTCCAACAAGGTCTTTGATCCCATTGTTTAGCGGGTCCATGACGAACTGTAAAACAGGCTTGAAGCAGTCCAAATTCCCTCTCCACATCATTTCTAGCTTCTTCTTGTCTTTGGGCAAAGTGGCTCTTTTCTCACCAACTTTCTCAGAGATGGTCTCAATGAAACTAGCCCACAGAGGATAGACATAATCAAACAAATAGTAGCCCATGTTATACTGATGCCCATTGACAATATAGTTGCAAGAGATGGCCATCGGGCCGCCGCCGCCTGGGAAGGAGCATAGGCGCCCCGAGAATTATTTTCCCATTGTGATGGATGGTGCTCGGGCGATGGAGGCCCAGTGCTCTAAGGATGTAATCTATGAGTGAATGTACTGCCGCTTATCCGGGCGAGTTTAAACTTTTGGTGCTTTTATGATACAGCTAGTTGGCATGATGAATATGCTCTATTAATTATTTTGACTCATGTGCGTTCGTTTTAAATAGAAAGGTACCATTCATCGGCTTCAACCCCCTTGCAGATACTGCATATGGTGTTTCTTCCTTAACACTTTAACTCTTAACCGACGTCTCGGTGCCCGGAGGCGGTAGTGTGTAGGAGAAACGAGGCAATCAGATTATGCGGCCTTAATGCTTTCACTTAGCCATACGAGCTTGACTGCGGGAGCTAGTGACTAGCCCCCAGTGTTCTCGTGATGTTCGGCTGTGCCGAGGATAACACCATCATCACTTGGTTTCTGTGATAGCAACCCTTCGTATGACACGGAGTAACCTCCATCGATTTTTAGTTTAACACTTGTCATCGGATCGCCGACCAGTTCTCGCTTATTATGACAGTCAGTTTTCGGCTTTCTCCACTAAGGTACTTAACCAGACGAGCTGGAAGTACAATCGCAGTGGTTATCCCTTTATCCTCCTAGCCGAACAATGCAAAACGTAAGAGTGCAAGCACGGGAGCCAGACAACCCAACTATTAACCGAAGACATAATTCGGAGCCGATTCATATAATGCAATATCCGAGACGCCGAGCACGTAAGATATAGACAGTGTCGGAATGATGCTTGCAGCGAGCTTTACAATCGAGCCCCCAGTTTATTAGCCGATTGCATCTAAAACATGTATCGAATGAGTTTGGTTCGGCATGAAAAAGCGGAAAGAGATATGCAACATAGACATCTCTAATAGGACCGTAATGATAATCTTTATTTCCGATGAATGTGTGACGTCCAACCGTGCAATTCAAACTATCGATTCAACTGTTACAGATACTTTGTAAAATGTAAGTAGCAGAGAAAAGGTTTACACAGGGCCTATATGAGTGGTTTGACTTCCCAACTGCGCCCTGCTGCACGTCTGCACCTTCGCTCTGTGTGGGGATTCCATAAATAAGAGAAATGGAGATAGGCGGATGGGCCCTTGAGAATCTGCCGCCGTATATCTGCTTTACGCTAATCAGGCCCGAGATGGTACCTGGTAATGGTCCGAATACATATTTGGCCATAGTTCGGTTAAGCCGAACACTTGACCCTTCGATTTTTCCCCCATAGCAACCCATGGAATTTTAAGCGCGAAATCGTGTACCCGAGATACGTATTTTGCGGCTAGAGAAGTCGTGCTGTGGGGAGTGCATCCCTATTTAGCGTGAGCACCTGTATACTCCAGAAGTGGTGCTATAGCCCGAGCTCGTTTGTGTGCGTCTAGCGCCTTGATGTGAGCCTAGGTCTTCGATGCCCCTTTGTTGGCTGATACATCGGCTGCCAGGGCTGTTGTGTGCTCCTCAGTTTGGAGCGAGCGCTTGGTGTTACCATTAACCGTGATGACACCCTTAGGTCCAGGCATCTTGAGCTTCGGAAAAGCGTAGTCTGGGACGACATTAATGCAAGCGAACGATGTACGACTGAGAAGTGCGTGATAGCCGCTGCGAAAAGGGATGATGTCAAAGATCGAGTCTTCACTATGAAAGTTGTCGGGCGAGCCAAACACTACTTCCAAAGTTACAGTGCCCGAGCAGCGTGCTTTGACATCGGGGATTACTCATTTAAAGGTGTTGTTGCTAGGTTTGATCCTTGATGAATAGATGACCATCTTCCTCACTGTGTGTGAGTAAATTAGATTGAGGCTGCTGCCACCGTCCATGAGGACTCTAGTGAGGTGGTATCCGTCCATGATGGGGTCGAGCACTAGAGCCAATGTTCCTTCGTGACGGATACTAGTTGGATGGTCTCTGCGATTGAAGGTGATCGGTCGAGCCGACCACGAGTTGTATTCCGGGGCCACTGGTTCTAAGGCGTAGACATCCCGAAGTGCACGCTTGCGTTCCTTCTTGGGCATGTGTGTGACATAGATCATGTTCACAGTTTTTACCTCAGGAGGGAATTGTTTCTAGCCTCCATTGTTCGGCCCACGAGGCTCATCATCATCCTTGCTATGGGGGCCCTTGCCTTGTTCCTTGGTTGTGAGCTTGCCGACCTGTTTGATTACCCAATAGTTACGGTTGGTCTGGTTGGCGGGCTTATCTGAGGTGCCATGAGTCTGGCAGGGTCTGTCTAGGATTTATCTAGAGTGGTAGGCCATCCATGTTCCCTTTAGAGGTCTTCTTCCGTGGTCCTTATTTGGAGTTGCTAAATCCAGCATTTACTGTCGTGCCATCAGCTTCTCCGCCGTTGTGCTGGCACTTGTTCTTGTTGCACCATGGCTTCCCGTTTCCGCCCCGGACTTCTGAGGTGTCGGGTTCGTGCGGGTGGTTGCTTCTGCAAGCTAACCAACTATCTTCGCCCACGCAAAAGCGGGTCAAGAGAGAGGTGAGCGCCGACATTGTTTTCGACTTGTCTTGGCTGAGCTGGCGGGCGAGCCATTCATCCCGGATACTGTACCTGAAAGCAGCTATTGCTTCCACATCCGGACAGTTGACGATCTAGTTTTTCCTTGTCAAGAACCGATTCCAAAATTGTCGGGCTAACTCTCTGATGACCCACAAGTATAGGGGATCTATCGTAGTCCTTTCGATAAGTAAGAGTGTCGAACCCAACGAGGAACAGAAGGAAATGACAAGCGGTTTTCAGTAAGGTATTCTCTGCAAGCACTGAAATTGTAGGTAACAAATAGTTTAGTGATAAGATAAATTGTAACGGGTAACAAGCAATGAAAGTAAATAAGGTGCAGCAAGGTGGCCAAATCCTTTTTGTAGCAAAGGACAAGCCTGGAAAGTTTCTTATAATGAGAAAAGCGCTCCCGAGGACACATGGGAATTATCGTCAAGCTAGTTTCATCACGTTCATATGATTCGCGTTCGGTACTTTGATAATTTGATATGTGGGTGGACCGGTGCTTGGGTACTTCCCTTTCTTGGACAAGCATCCCACTTATGATTAACCCCTATTGCAAGCATCCGCAACTACAAAAGAAGTATTAAGGTAAACCTAACCATAGCATTAAACTAGTGGATTCAAATCAGCCCCTTACGAAGCAACGCATAAACTAGGGTTTAAGCTTCTGTCACTCTAGCAACCCATCATCTACTTATTACTTCCCAATGCCTTCCTCTAGGCCCAAATAATGGTGAAGTGTCATGTAGTCGACATTCACATAACACCACTAGAGGAGAGACAACATACATCTCATCAAAATATTGAACGAATACCAAATTCACATGACTACTAATAGCAAGACTTCACCCATGTCCTCAGGAACAAACGTAACTACTCACAAAGCATACTCATGTTCATAATCAGAGGAGTATTAATATGCATTAAGGATCTGAACATATGATCTTCCACCAGATAAACCAATTAGCATCAACTACAAGGAGTAATCAACACTACTAGCAACCCACAAGTACCAATTTGTGGTTTTGATACAAGATTGGATACAAGAGATGAACTAGGGTTTGAGAGGAGATGGTGCTAGTGAAGATGTTGATGGATATTGACCCCCTCCCGATGAGAGGATCGTTGGTGATGACGATGGTGATGATTTCCCCCTCCCGAAGGGAAGTTTCCCCGGCAGAACAACTCCGCCGGAGCCCTAGATTGGTTCTGCCAAGATTCTGCCTCGTGGCAGCGGAGTTTCGTCCCGTAAGCTTGCCTATGATTTTTTCCAAGGTAAAAGCCTTCATATAGCAGAAGATGGGCACCGGAGGGCCACCAGGGGGCCCACGAGGCAGGGGGTGCGCCCAGTAGGGGTGGGCGCGCCCCCACCCTCATGGACAGGGTGTGGGCCCCCTCTGGTACTTCTTTCGCTCAATAATTCTTATTAATTCCAAAAATGACTTTTGTGGAGTTTCAGGACTTTTGGAGCTATGCAGAATAGGTTTCCAATATTTGCTCCTTTTCCAGCCAGAATCCCTGCTGCCGGCATTCTCCCTCTTCATGATAAAACCTTGTAAAATAAGAGAGAATAGCCATAAGTATTGTGACATAACATGTAATAACAACCCCTAATGCAATAAATATTGATATAAAAGCATGATGCAAAATCGACGTATCAACTCCCCCAAGCTTAGACCTTGCTTGTCCTCAAGCGGAAGCCGATATCGAAAACTTTGTCCACATGTTTAGAGATAGAGGTGTCGATAAAAATAAAATACGGACATGATGGCATCATGATCATTCTTATAACAGCAACATATATAGATTTTGTCATATGCTTTCTTATGCTCAAGTAACAATCTATTCACAATGTCAAGTATGGTTCAGAAACTTCATTGAGAACTAACAAACTATAAACTTAGTCATTGAAGCAATTGCAATTTATCATAACATCGGAAAGAGTCAAGAATAGAGCTTTTCAGCAAGTCCACATACTAAACTATCATATAGTCTTCTACAATTGCTAACACTCACGCAATACTTATGGTTCTGGTGTTTTAATCAGACACAGAGAAAGATAGGGGCTTATAATGTTGCCTCCCAACGTATTCACCTTTGGGTGATGTCAACAATAATAGTTCATGCTAACTTACATCCAGTTGGATATATATATCAGGATCTTTCCAACACGAGGTTCTTTCCAAAAGTATAAAATGAACAAAGGAAAGGTGAAGATCACCTTGACTCTTGCATAATGTAAAAGACATAAAGTAAAATATAGGCCCTTCGAAGAGGGAAGCAGAGGTTGTCATGTGCTTTTAGGGTTGGATGCACGAAATCTTAATGCAAAAGAACGTCACTTTATATTGCCACTTGTGGTATGAACCTTTATTATGCAGTTCGTCGCTTTTATTACTTCCATATCACACGATCGTATAAAGCTTATTTTCTCTGCACTAATATGTCATACATATTTAGAGAGCAATTTTTATTGCTTGCAACATGACAACTTACTTGAAGGATCGTACTCAATCCATAGGTAGGTATGGTGGACTCTCATGGCAAAAACAGGGTTTAAGGATATTTGGAAGCACAAGTAGTATCTCTACTTGGTGCAAGGAATTTAGCTAGCATGAGGGCGAAAGGCAAGCTCAACAAGTTGGATGATCCATGACAATATACTTTAACTGAGATGTGAGAAAACATAACCCATTACGTTGTCTTCCTTGTCCAACATCAACTCTTTAGCATGTCATACTTAATGAGTGCTCACAATTATAAAAGATGTCCAAGATAGTATACTTATATGTGAGAACCTCTCTTTCTTTATTACTTCCTATTAATTGCAACGATGACCAAAACTATGTTCGCCAACTCTCAACAACTTTTATGCCTCATACTCTTTATGTGTGAAGCCATTACTATCCATAAGATCCATATGAACTCTTTTATTTCTTTTTATTCTTTCTATTTTCTCAAGACCATAGCAAGATAGCAAGGCCCTTGACTCAAACTAATCTTTATTATATATATAGCTCACGGACTCGATTACATAGAGGGATCACAAAGCAAAACTCAAAACTAATTCATACCAAAACTTTATTCTACTAGATCAAGATATTACTAAAAGGATCGAACAAAGTAAAACGTTAAAGATAGGAGTGTGATGGTGATACGATAACGGGGCACCTCCCCCAAGCTTGGCAGTTGCCAAGGGGAGTGCCCATACCCATGTGATTATGTCCTCAGAGGTGGTGAAGAAGGAGTTGTTGATGATGTAGGCTTGTCGTCCGTCTTCCAAGGCATAGACTCACCATCGTAGAAAGATGATTGAGTCTCCGGGATCCTCAAATCTGCAGCCAAACTCATCCTCTTGAATATATATTCATACTCAAAGTTTTGGTTTTGCAGGTCATAGACCTGGGCTTGGAGGTGCTCGATTTCCTCATGAAGCTTGAAGATGGTCTCCCCAATGTTCTTGGCGTCCAGCTTGTGGTTGTTGGTGAACTCCGCGATCATCATCTGGTTGGCGTTAAGTCCACGCTCCACCATCCCTTGGCACTTGAAAACTTGTTGTTCCATAGCTTCGAGCTTTGTCTCCACGCTCCGGTACGCCTTGGTCCCTCCACATCACAGATGTGCAGCACCCCCTCACGCATCTCAATGGTTTGAGGGTGTTGCAGCACCTCCACGAGATAGGGATTGATAACCCTCTTGAAAAACTTGTCCTTGGGAGCGCTTGGAGACGTCATGGTGCTCTAGATCTGTCAGAAAAACAGCTCGAAACGAAAACAGAAGATTTTTGCGTGATACGGTGGTCAAAACCTTCGGGAGATTATATAATGAATTTTTACCGACCAAAAGAAGTATCGTGCAAGAAAACGGAGCCCGGAGAGCACACGAGGTGCCCACGAGGCAGGGGTGCGCGCCCAGTTAGGGTGGGCGCGCCCTCCACCCTCGTGGAGGCCTCGTGTCCTTCCCCGACTACTTCTTATTTTCCTAAATTCTTAAATATTCCAAAACGGAGAAAAATTGCCATTAGAACTATTTTGGAGTCGGTTTACTTATCGAACCACATACCTATTCCTTTTCGAAGTCTGAAACGTTCTAGAAAGTGTCCCTTATGTATTCCTCCGGGGTTACGGTCTCAATAATATTAGTTTCAACATTTATTGGGTTACCTGAGATATAATGTTTGATTCTTTGACCGTTCACCACCCTCGGACTTGTGCCTTCGAAGTTGTTGATTTTTATGGCACCGGAATAATAGACTTCCTCGATAATGTAAGGACCTTCCCATTTAGAGAGAAGTTTTCCTGCAAAAAATCTTAAACGAGAGTTGCATAGAAACACATAATCACCTACGTTAAACTCACGCTTTTGTATCCTTTTGTCATGCCATCTTTTAACCTTTTCTTTGAACAGCTTGGCATTCTCATAGGCTTGGGTTCTCCATTCATCAAGTGAGCTAATGTCGAATAACCTCTTCTCACCGGCAAGTTTGAAATCATAGTTGAGCTCTTTAATAGCCCAATATGCCTTATGTTCAAGTTTGAGAGGTAAGTGACATGCTTTTCCATAAACCATCTTATACAGAGACATACCCATAGGATTTTTATATGCAGTTCTATAGGCCCATAATGCATCATCAATTTTCTTGGAACAATTCTTTGTAGATCTATTAACAGTCTTTTGCAAAATTAATTTGAGCTCTCTATTACTCAATTCTACTTGACCACTAGACTGTGGGTGATAAGGAGATGCAATTCTATGATTAACATCATACTTAGCAAGCATTTTACGAAAAGCACCATGAATAAAATGTGAACCACCATCAGTCATTAAGTATCTAGGAACTCCAAACCTCAAAAAAATAACTTCTTTAAGCATCTTAATAGAGGTGTTATGATCAACACTACTAGTTGGAATAGCTTCTACCCACTTAGTAACGTAATCAACAGCAACTAGAATATGTGTATATCCATTAGAGGCAGGAAAATGTCCCATATAATCAAAGCCCCAAACATCAAATGGTTCAATAACAAGAGAATAGTTCATAGGCATTTCTTGACGTCTACTAATATTACCAATTCTTTGACATTCATCACATGACAAGACAAACTTACGGGCATCTTTGAAGAGAGTAGGCCAATAAAAACCGGATTGCAATACCTTATGTGCAGTTCTATCTCCAGCGTGGTGTCCTCCACATGGTTCAGAGTGACACTTGCGTAGGATCTGTTCCTGTTCATGCTCAGGTACACAACGTCTATTAACACCATCTACTCCTTCTTTATAAAGGTGTGGGTCATCCTAGAAGTAATGTCTTAAATCATAAAAGAAATTTTTCTTTTGCTGGTATGTGAAACTAGGTGGTATAAATTTAGCAACAATGTAATTAGCATAATCAACATACCATGGAGCAGTACAAGAAGCATTAATGACTGCTAATTGTTCATCAGGAAAGCTATCATTAATAGGTAGTGGGTCATCAAGAACATTCTCTACCCTAGACAAGTTGTCTACAACGGGGTTCTCAGCTCCCTTTCTATCAATAATATGCAAATCAAATTCTTGTAGCAAGAGAACCCATCTAATAAGTCTAGGCTTAGCATCTTTATTTTCCATAAGATATTTAATAGCAGCATGATCAGTGTGAATAGTTACTTTAGAATCAACAATATAAGGTTTGAACTTATCACAAGGAAATACAACTGCTAAGAATTCTTTTTCAGTGGTAGCATAATTTCTCTGGGCAGTATCAAGAGTTTTACTAGCATACTGGATAACATTTAATTCCTTATCAACTCTTTACCCTAGAACAGCACCTACAACATAATCACTAGCATCACACATAATTTCAAAGGGTAAGTTCCAATCAGGTGGCTGAACAATAGGTGCAGTGATCAAAGCTTTCTTAAGTATTTCAAATGCTTCTACACAATCATCATCTAAGACAAAAGGAATATCTTTTTCCAATAAATTAGTCAGAGGCCTAGAGATTTTAGAAAAGTCCTTAATTAACCTCCTATAAAAACCGACATGACCAAGGAAACTTCTTATACCTTTAATGTCCTTGGGACACGACATCTTTTCAATAGCATCAACTTTAGCTTTATCAACTTCAATACCTCTTTCAGAAATTTTATGCCCCAAGACAATGCCTTCATTAACCATAAAGTGGCACTTTTCCTAATTCAATACGAGACTAGTGTCTTCACATCTCTGCAAAACTCAATCAAGGTTGCTCAAGCAATCATCAAAAGAGGATCCATAAACGGAGAAGTCAGCCATGAATACCTCACAAATCTTTTCACAAAAGTCAGAGAATATAGCCATCATACATCTTTGAAAGGTAGCAGGTGCATTACATAAACCAAAAGGCATACATCTATAAGCAAAAGTACCGAAAGGGCAAGTAAAACTAGTTTTTGATTGATCCTCCACTGACACAGGTATTTGAGAGAAACCAGAATAACCATCTAGAAAGCAGAAATGTGTATGTTTGGATAGTCTTTCTAGAATTTGATCAATAAAAGGTAAAGGGTAATGATCTTTCTTAGTAGCTTTATTTAATTTATGGAAATCAATTACCATCCTATAACCTGTAATAATTCTTTGTGGAATCAATTCATCTTTATCATTAGGAACAGTAATACCTCCCTTCTTAGGGACGCAATGGACAGGACTTACCCAATCACTATCAGCAACGGGATAAATTATACCTGCCTCAAGGAGCTTTAGTATCTCCTTTCTTACCACTTCTTTCATCTTAGGATTCAACCATCGTTGATGATCTCTAACCAGTTTGGCATCTTCGTCCAATTTAATGTTGTGTTGGCATAGAGTGGGACTAATGCCCTTAAGATCATCAAGAGTATATCCAATAGCAGCACTGTGCTTCTTCAAAATTTTCAATAATCTTTCCTCTTCCTGCTCTAAAAGGTTAGCACTAATAATAATAGGATATATATTATTTTCATCAAGATAAGCATATTTAAGATTATCAGGTAAAGGTTTAAGCTGAAACACAGGATCACCCTTGGGTGGAGGGGGACCCCCCTAGGATTTCAACAGGCAAGTTGTGTTTCAAAATAGGACCCTATTTAAGGAATACTTCATCTATTTCCCTTATTTCATTCATAAACATACCATTTTACTCCTTATTCCTTCATCCATCATAATATCACCCAAAACTTGAAAACTTCAATCACACAAAACTCAACAAAACCTTTGTGAGATCCGTTAGTATAAGAAAGCAACTCACTACTATAAGTACTATTGCAAACCCATTCATATTTTATTCTTGCATTATATCAACTGTATTACAACTTTTATATGGAAAAAAATCTTCAAAGGAAACCATAGAATCATCAAAACAAGCACACAATGCAAAGAAAACAGAATCTGTCAAAAACAGAACAATCTGTAGCAATCTGAATATTTCGAATACTTCTGTAACTACAAAAATTCTGCAAAATTAGGACCACGTGAGAAATTTTTATATTAATATTCTGCAAAAATAATTGGTATTTGGTCACGCTTTTGTTAAAAATGAGAATTATTTTGGTGAGCATAAAAGTTTTTGTTTTTTAGTAAGATCAATCAACTATCACCCAACATGACCCCAAAGGCTTTGCTTGGAACAAACACTAATTAGAACACAAAAACACAATCATAAAAGTAGAATAATTGTGCAAAAACTCAAGAACATAAAGGAAAAGACAAAAATAAATTTTATTCTTAGCGCCAGAAATTCCTTTTGATGTTTGCTTGAACTACGTCAGTATTTCCCCAAAGAGGAAGGGATGATGCAACACAACAACGGTAGGTATTTCCCTTAGTGATGAGACCAAGGTTATCGAACCAGTAGGAGAAGCAAGCAACACCACATAAACACCTCCTGCACACAAAGAGCAAATACTTGCAACCCAACGTAAGAGAGGGGTTGTCAATCCCTCACGGGTAAAAAGATAGGTAAAATTGTAGTAGATTGGATAAATAGATCTCACGGGAATACGAGATAAAATAAATAACAATAAATTGCGGCAAGGTACTTTTGGGTTTTTATTGTATTAATAGATCTGAAAATAAAAGGAAATAAAAAAGGTTGCGAAGGCAAATATAATAAAGAAGAGACCCAGGGGCTATAGATTTAACTAGTGGCTTCTCTCGAGAAAAACAGCGAACGGTGGGTAAACGAATTACTGTTGAGCAATTGATAGAACTTCAAATAATCATGACAATATCCAGGCAATGATCATTATATAGGCATCACGTACAAGATTAGTAGACCGACTCCTGCCTGCATCTACTACTATTACTCCACACATCGACCGCTATCCAGCATGCATCTAGTGTATTAAGTTCATGGAGAAATGGAGTAATGCAATAAGAACGATGACATGATGTAGACAAGATCTATTTATGTAGAAATAGACCCCATCTTGTTATCCTTAATAGCAATGATACATATGTGCCGGTTCCCCTTCTTTCACTGGGATCAAGCACCGTAAGATCGAACCCATCACAAAGCACTTCCTCCCATCACAAGATAAATAGATCAAGTTGGCCAAACAAAACCCAAATATCAGAGGCTATAATGAATCATGCATATAATAGATCAAAGAAGACTCAAATAACTTTCATGGATAAAAACATAGATCTGATCATAAACTCAAAGTTCATCGGATCCCAACAAACACACCGCAAAAAAGAGTTACATCATATGGATCTCCAAGAGAACATTGTATTGAGAATCAAGAGAGAGAGAGAGAGAGAGAGAGAGAGAGAGGAAGCCATCTAGCTACTAACTACGGACTCGTAGGTCTACAATGAACTACGCACGCATCATCAGAGAGGCACCAATGAGGATGATGAACCCCTCCGTGATGGTGTCTAGATTGGATCTGGTGGTTTTAGAACTTGCGGTGGCTGGAATTGATTTTTGTCTACTCCCCTAGGGTTTCTGGAATATTGGGGTATTTATAGAGCAAAGAAGCGGTGCGGGAGGCCACCGAGGTGGGCACAACCCACCTGGGCACGCCTGGGGGCCCAGGCATGCCCTGGTGGGTTGTGCCCCCTTGGGGCACCCCCAGGTGCTTCTGCGGCCCATTGGATGTCTTATGGTCCATCAAAATTCCACAAAAAGTTTCGCTGCCTTTGGACTCTGTTTGGTATTGATTTCCCGCAATGTAAAAAACACACACAAAATAGCAACTGGCACTGGGCACTATGTCAGTAGGTTAGTACCAAAAATGATATAAAATGATTGTAAAACATCCAAGAATGATAATATAACGGCATGGAACAATCAAAAAATATAGATACCTTGGAGGCGTATCAGGAATGCATGATGGAGTAGTTATTAGATGATGGGTTGCTAGAGTGACAGAAGCTTAAACCCTAGTTTATACGCTATTTCGTAAGGGACCAATTTGGATCCAAAAGTTTAATGATATAGTTAGATTTTATCTTAATACTTTTCTCGTAGTTGCGGATGCTTGCAAGGTGGTTAATCATAAGTAGGAGGTTTGTTCAAGTAAAAACATCACCTAAGCACCAATCCACCCACATATCAAATTATCAAAGTAGCGAACACGAATCAAGCCAACAAGATGAAAGTGATATGATGGAATTATCGTGTACTCTCAAGAACGCTTTGCTTATTATGAGAGACCATTTTGGCCTGTCCTTTGCCTCAAAAGTATTGGGCTACCTTGCTGCACTTTTTTTTACATTTACCGTTACTTGTTACAAATTATCTTGCTATCAAACAACTTGTTGCCGACTATTTCAGTGCTTGCAGACATTACCTTGCTGAAAACTACTTGTCATTTCCATCTGCTCCTCATTGGATTTGACACTCTTACTTATCGAAAGGACTTAAGATTGACCCCCTATACTTTTGGGTCATCAGGGCTCTTTTCTGGCGCCGTTGCCGGGGATTGAAGTGCTCTTGGTAAGTGGAAATTGGTAAGGAAAAGTTATTACGACATTCTGAAATTTATTGTCACTTGTTACTATGGAGAATCATCCTTTGAGGGGTTTGTTCGGGGTATCTTCACCTCGACCGGAACCACAATTAGTTACCCCTCAACCTACTGCACCTACTGAAAATATTGGTTATGAAATTCCTTCGGGTATGATAGAACAATTGCTAGCTAATCCTTAAGTAGGAGATGGAACTGAACATCCTCATACGCATTTGCTATATGTGGATGAAATTTGTGGATTATTTAAGCTTGCAGGTTTGCCCAGAGATGAAGCTAAGAAAAAGATTTTCCCTTTATCTTTGAAGGGAAAGGCATTGATATGGTATAGACTATGCGATGATATTGGATCCTGGAGTTGGAATCGATTGAAATTGGAACTTCACCAGAAAAATTATCATGTGCATCTAGTTCACCATGATCAGAACTAATATATAATTTTTGGCCTCATGAAGGAGAAAGTATTGCTCTAGCTTGGGGTAGGCTTAAGTGAATGTTATATTAATGCCCCAATCATGAGCTCTCAAGAGAAATTATTATTCAGAATTTTTATGCTCGGCTTTCTCATGATGATCGGTCCATGCTCGATACTTCTTGTACTGATTCTTTTATGAAGAAGACTATTGAATTTAGGTGGGATCTTTTAGAAAGAATTAAAAGCAACTCTTAAGATTCGGAACTTGATACATCTCCAACATATCTATAATTTTTTATTGTTCCATGCTATTATATTATCTATTTTGGATGTTCTATATGCATTAATATGCTATTTAATATTATTTTTGGGACTAACCTATTAACCTAGAGCCCAGTGACAGTTTCTGTTTTTTCCTTGTTTTTGAGTTTTGCAGAAAAGGAATATCAAACGGAGTCCAAACAGAATAAAACTTTCGCGATGATTTTTCTTGGACCAGAATACACCTACGAGATATGGAGATGAAGTCAGAAGACCAATGAGGCAACGACAAGCCATAGGGGCGCGCCCTAGGTGGGGCCCCTGGCTGGTGGCCCCCTCGGGAGTCCACTAACCTCCCTCTTCATCCTATAAATTCAGATATATTCCGAAACCTTCAAAACAAGCCACGAAAATACTTTTCCGCCGCTGCAAGCCTCTGTTCTCGTGAGATCCCATCTTGGGGCCTTTTCCGGCGATCTTCCGGAGGGGAATTCGATCTCGGAGGGCATCTACATGAACCTTATTGCCCTTCCGATGAAGCGTGAGTAGTTTACCTCAGACCTACGGGTCCATAGCTAGTACCTAGATGGCTTCTTCTCTCTCTTTGATTCTCAATACCATGTTCTCCTCGATGTTCTTGGAGATCTATCCGATGTAATCTTCTTTTGCGGTGTGTTTGTCGAGATCTGATGGATTGTGGATTTATGATCATATTGTCTATGAATATTATTTGAATCTTCTCTGAATTCTTATAGGCATGATTATCTTTGTATTTCTCTTTGAATTATCGGTTTGGTTTGGCCAACTAGATTGGTATTTCTTGCAATGGGAGAGGTGTTTAGTTTTGGGTTCAATCTTGCGGTGTCCTCACCTACTGACAAAGTAGGGGTAGCAAGGCATGTATTGTATTGTTGCCATAGAGGATAAAAAGATGGGGTTTTCATCATATTGCTTGAGTTTATCCCTCTACATCATGTCATCTTACTTAAGGAGTTACTCCGTTCTTTATGAAATTAATACTCTAGATACATGCTGGATAGCGGTCGATGTGTGGAGTAATAGTAGTAGATGCAGGCAGGAGTCGGACTACTTGACACGGACATGGTGCCTATATTCATAATCGTTGCCTTGGATATCGTCATAACTTTGCGCTTTTCTATCAATTGCTTGACAGTAATTTATTCACCCACCGATTATTTTCCTTCAAGAGAGAAGCCTCTAGTGAAATCTATGGCCCTCGGGTCTATTTTCCATTATATATTTTCAGATCTATAAAGCAAAAATACCAAAAATACCTTGCTGCAATTTATTTACTTTTATTTTGTTTTACATTCTAGAAATCATTTATACCTATCTCTATCAGATCTCACCATTGCAGTTGATCGTGAAGGGATTGACAACCCCTTTATCGCGTTGGGTGCAAGTGTTTGATTGTTTGTGCAGGTGCATAGATTGGGGACTTGCTTGTACCTCCTACTAGATTGATACCTTGGTTCTCTAACTGAGGGAAATACTTATCTCTACTTTGCCGCATCACCCTTTCCTCTTCAAGGGAAAAACCAATGCAAGCTCAAGAAGTAGCAGAACTCGACGAAGGTAAAGAGTTAGGTATTAATCTTGAGTTTGATTGTGTTAAATCTTTTATGAATACCGATGCTTTTCAAAAGTTTAGCACTAAATATGGACCTGACTCTGAGATAGTAGCCTCTTTCTATGAATCATTTGCTACTCATGTTGATCTCCCTAAGGAGAAGTGCTTTAAATATCACCCACCTATTAAATAAGAAATTAAAGAACCCGACATAGCTAAAGATGAAACTATCGTTTACAATGTTGACCCAGTTGTTCCTACTTCTTATATTGAAAACCCACCTTTCCTTGTTAGGATAAAGGAACATGCTAAGGTTTCAATGGTGTTCAATAAAATTTATATTAGAGCACCTAAACCTGCTGAACAAATTAAAGTAGAACCTAGTGTTGCTATGGTTAAAGATCTCCTGGTAGATATTGATGGGCATGTTATTTACTTCTGTGATGAAGCTGCTAGAATTGCCAAACCCGATGAAAAAGATAAACATAGACCTATTGTTGGCATGCCTGTTGTCTCAGTTAAAATAGGAGATCATTGTTATCATGGTTTATGTGACCTAGATGCTAGCGTGAGTGCTATTCCTTTTACCTTATACCAAGAAATTATGAATGACATAGCACCCGCTGAAATAGCAGACATGGATGTTACTATTAAACTGGCTAATAGAGACACCATCACACCACTTGCGATTGTTAGAGATGTTGAAGTCTTGTCTGGGAAAATAAAAGACCCTACTAATTTTCTAGTTCTTTGGTTCCCCACAAGATGACTTTTGTCCCATTATCTTTGGTAGACCTTTCTTGAACACCGTTCATGCTAAAATAGATTGTAAGAAGCAAACCGTCGGTGTTAGTTTTGGTGATGAGTCTAATGACTTTAATTTTTCCAAGTTTACTAGAAAACCTCACAAGAAAGAATTACCTAGTAAGGATGAAATAATTGGTCTTGCTTCTATTATTGTGCCTCCTACTGATCCACTAGAACAATATTTGCTAGACCATGAAAATGATATGCATATGCATGAAAGAAATGAGATAGATAAAATCTTCTTTGAACAAAGACCTCTGCTCAAACATAATTTGCCTATTGAAACTCTAGGAGGACCTCCTCCACCTGAAGGTGATCCTGTGTTTAAATTAAAAAAATTGTCTGACACTCTGAAATATGCTTATCGTAATGATAAAAAGATATATCATGTTATTATTAGTGCTAACCTTTCAGAACATGAAGAAGAAAGATTATTGAAAATTCTGAAGCACCGTGCTGCTATTGGATATACTCTTGGTGATCTTAAGGGCATTAGTCCCACTCTCTGTCAGCATAAGATTAATATGGAGCCTGATGCTAAACCCATTGTTGATCATCAATGATGTTTGAATCCCAAAATGAAAGAAGTGGTAAGAACTGAAATATTAAAGCTTCTGGAAGCAGGTATAATCTATCCCATAGTTGATAGTAGATGGGTAAGTCCCGTTCATTGTGTCCCTAAAAAAAGAGGTATTACCGTTGTTCCAAACGATAAAAATGAACTCATTCCACAAATGATTGTTACTCACTATAGAATGGTAATTGATTTTAGAAAATTAAATAAATCAACTAGAAAAGATCATTACCCCTTGCCTTTTATTGATCAAATGCTAGAAAGATTATCAAAGCACACACACTTTTGCTTCCTTGATGGATATTCTGGTTTTTCTCAAATACCTGTTTCACATCCTGATCAAGAGAAAACCACTTTTACTTGCCCTTTTGGAACTTATGCTTATAGACGTGTGCCTTTTGGTTTATGCAATGCACATGCTACCTTTCAAAGATGTATGACTGCTATATTCTCTGACTTTTGTGAAAAGATTGTTGAGGTTTTCATGGATGATTTTTATGTTTATGGAACTTATTTTGATGATTGCTTAAGCAACCCTTATCGAGTTTTGCACAGATGTGAGCAAACTAATCTTGTCTTGAATTGGGAGAAGTGCCACTTTATGGTTAATGAAGGTATTGTCTGGGGGAATAAAATCTCCGAACGAGGTATTGAGGTGGATAAAGCTAAAGTTGATGCAATTGAGAAAATCCCATGTCCTAGAGATATCAAAGGCATTTGTAGTTTCCCCGGTCATGCTGGTTTCTATAGGAGGTTTGTCAAAGACTTCTCTAAAATTTCTAGGCCTCTTACAAATCTTTTACAAAAGGATGTTCCATTTGTTTTTTATGATGATTGTGTAGAAGCCTTTGAAACACTTAAGAAAGCCTTAATTTCTACACCTATTATTCAACCACCTGATTGGAACTTGCCTTTTGAAATTATGTGTGATGCTAGTGATTATGTTGTTGGTGCTGTTCTAGGACAAAGAGTTGATAAGAAACTAAATGTTATACATTATGCTAGCAAAACTCTAGATAGTTCCCAAAGAAATTATGCTACTACTGGAAAAGAATTTTTAGCAGTTGTGTTTCCTTGTGACAAATTTAGATCTTACATTGTTGGTTCCAAAGTTATTGTTCACACCGATCATGCTGCTATTAAATATCTTATGGAAAAGAAAGATGTTAAACCTAGACTCATTAGGTGGGTTCTCTTACTACAAGAATTTAATCTACATATAACTGATAGGAAAGGAGCTGAGAACCCCATAGCTGATAACTTGTCTAGGTTAGAAAATATTCTTGATGACCCACAACCTATTAATGATAATTTTCCTGATGAACAACTAGCTGCAATAAATGTTTCTGATAACACTCCTTGGTATGCTGACTATGATAATTATATTGTTGCTAAATATATACCACCAAATTTTACATACCAACAAAAGAAAAAAATTCTTCTATGATTTAAGATATTACTTTTGGGATGACCCACATCTTTATAAAGGAGTAGATGACATTTCTGGACATTGTGTACCTGAGCATGAATAGAAACAAATCCTACGGAAATGTCACTCCGAAGCTTATGGAGGGCATCATGCGGGAGATAGAACTGCTCACGAGGTATTGCAATCTAGTTTTTATTGGCCTACTCTCTTCAAGGATGCCCGTAAGTTTGTTTTATCTTGTGATGAATGCCAAGGAATCAGTAATATCGGTAAGCATCAAGAAATGAGTATGAATTATTCACTTGCCCTTGAACCATTTGATGTTTGGGGTTTTGATTATATGGGACCTTTTCCTTTCTCTAATGGGTATACTCATATTTTGGTTATTGTTGATTATGTCACTAAGTGGGTAGAAGCTATTCCAACTAGTAGTGCTGATCACAACACTTCCATTAAAATGCTTAAAGAAGTTATTTTCTCGAGGTTTGGAGTCCCTAGATATTTAATGATTGATGGCGGTTCACACTTTATTCATGGCGCTTTCCGTAAAATGCTTGCTAACTATAATGTTAACCATAGAATTGCATCACCCTATCATCCTCAATCTAGCGGTCAAGTTGAACTTAGAAATAGATAAATAAAGTTGATATTACAAAAAACTGTTAATAGGTCCCGAAAGAATTGCTCTAAGAAATTGGATGATGCACTTTGGGCTTATAGAACAACATATAAAAATCCGGTGGGTATGTCTTCCTATGAAATAGTTTATGGAAAAGCTTGTGATTTGCCTCTTGAGTTAGAACATAAAGCATATTGGGCAATTAAAGAACCCAACTATGATTTCAAACTTGCCGGTGAAAAGAGGTTATTTGATATTAGCTCACTAGATGAATGGAGAACGCAAGCTTATGAATATGCAAAACTATTTAAAGGAAAATTTAAAAGATGGCATGAGAAAAGAATCCAAAAGCGGGAATTCAAAGTTGGGGAATATGTTCTTCTATAAAACTCTCGTTTCAGATTCTTTGCAGGAAAACTTCTCTCCAAATGGGAAGGACCGTATGTTATCGAAGAGGTTTATCGCTCTGGAGCTATCAAAATAAATAATGCCAAAGGTACCAACCCGAAGGTGGTCAATGGTCAAAGAATTTAAAACTACATCTCAGGTACGCCTATTAATGTCGAAAGCAATATTATCCAAACCATGACACCAGAGGAACACATAAAAGAGACCTACCGGAATGCCCTAGAATAACCGAAAAAGAGGAGGTACGTGCCGTAAGTAAACGGACTCCAAAAAATCCGCAAAAATACTTTCTGTCTGTTTTGGAATATTTTAAAAATTAGGAAAATAAGAAACAACCAGGAAAGCAACCCTGGTGGGCACAAGACACCAGGGCGTGCCTGTTGTGCCCACCTCGGTTACCTTCCAGACTCTGTTTTTCTCTCGTTTGCTTGTTCCCCAAGATAAAAAAATCTTTATATACCCCCCAGACTTGTTGACTACCATATCACGGAGAAATCTCATGTTCTTCTTTCTTGCTGTTTTCTGGCAGATCCAAAAATATGTCATCTCAAGATTCGGAGGGTGAGAGCTATGTTGCTGATTATATTGCAAACCCCAAGGTTTATGGAGATGAGGAACATAATGGTTGGACCACAGAGGAAGAAGAGGATTATGATCCGAAAAGGAAAGAAGAGACAAGTTCGGATGAAGATGAAGTTCCATTACCCCAACCTGGGGACATGCACGTGGAATTCAAGAAGTCAAGTTTCCCTAATAAAGTAAGGAAACCTAAGATCCAGTTTATCCCTTTTCATCTCTTGCAGGAAAATAAGCAAGAATCATGCAAAAAATGTACTGAGGCTTGAGCAGGATATCGATGACTTGAGGGAGGAGAATTCCATCCTCAAGCATAAGCTGAGGAAGAAGAATACTCATACTTCACCAGCACCACCTTCTTCATCACCAAAGGAGACTTGAGTTCATGGTATGGGCACTCCCCTTGGCTTGTGCCAAGTTTGGGGAAGGTGCCCGGTATCGTATCATCACCACTATCTTAGCTTTTATCTATTCTAGTTCGATCGTTAGTTTTCCTATGACTTAGTTGAATAAAAGTCCAGTTCGATCCTTTCTTTTCGAGTGTTTGCTTAGTGATCTATATATGTAATCGTGTGTGAGTAATATAATAAAGATTAGTTCAAGTTTTGATTTCTTTACCTTTATGTTTCAATAAAAATAAAAAGAAATAATGAAAAGATCATATGCTTATTTTATGGTAGGTAATGACATCACATAAGGAAAAGTATAAGTGGTAAAATTTGTTGGAGATTGACAAACACAACATTGGTCAATGATGCAACCCATGAAAGAATTAATAAGGGAAGAGAAGATTCACATGCAAATATCTTGGACATCTTTTATGATTGTGAGCCCCCGTTAAATATTCTGTGTCAAAATAGTTGACGTTGGACAAGGAATACAATGCAATGATTTATTTTGTTCATATCCACATAGAAGTTATATTGTCATAGATCCTGTAACATGTGGTGCTTGCTCAATATCTTTTCTAGCCAAAAATTCCGCACTAAGTAGAGATACTACTTGTGCATCCAAAAACCCTTAACCCAAATCTTATTTCGAGAGTCCACCATACCTACCTATGGATTGATTAAGATCCTTGAAGTAAGTTGTCATCGATGCAATAAGGCAATAAAAATTTCTTCTAAATGTGCTGGATCATTTAATGTAAGAGAAAATTGAGTGTTGTACGAACTTGTGATGGCAAAGAATAAAAGCGACAGACTGCATAATAAAGGTTGCTGTCATAAGGGTCAATACAATGTGACGTTCTTTTGCATTAAGGAATTTGGCATACAAACAAATAAGCGCATGACAACCTCTACTTCCCTGTACGAAGGGTCTATCTCTTACTTTTATGCATTTACTTTTATGAAGAGTCAAAGTTTTCTTCCCTATTCCTTTTTATTTTTCTCTTTTAGCAAGCATCATGTGGTGAGGAAGATCTAGGCACATATATCCAGTAGGATATGAGTAGGCATGAGTTATTATTGTTGACATCACCCTTGACATGAATATGTTGGGTGGCGAATCTATAAGCCCCTATCTTTCTATGTGTCTGGTTGAAACTTTTTGTTCATGGGTATGCTGTGAGTGTTAGCAATCATAGAAGATTAAATGATGGTTGAGTGGACTTGCCTAAAGGCTCCGACACATGACCCTTCCTGAAAATACGATGAATTGTAGTTGCAAAGTTGACTGAGAACATAGTTTGTTGGTGTTCAATGAGGTTTATGCTTTATACTTCAATGTTGTGATGAATTGTTACTTGTTCATAGTAAGTTATATGATAAAAACTTATATTAAAGTTCTTTGTTGTTATAATAATATGCATGATGCTTCTCTCTATAAGCATGTGGACATGTTTTTTGATTTCGATTTCCTCTTGAGGACAAGCGAGGTCTAAGCTTCGGGGAGTTGATACGTCCATTTTGCATCATGTTTTCCTACTGTTATTTATAATGTTTTTATGCATAATAATGCTTTGGGGAGTAATTCTAATGCCTTTTCTCTCATAATGTGCAAGGTTTACACAAAGAGGGAGAATACCAGCAGCTGGAATTTTGGACCTGAAAAAGCATGTCAGAGCTACCTATTCTGCACAACTCCAAATAAGATGAAACTAACAGAGATTTTTGATGGATTATTTAAGAATTATTGGAGCAAATAACTACCAGAGGGGGCCCACCAGGTGGGCACAACCCACCTGGGCGCGCCAGGGAGCCCGGGCGCGCCCTGGTGGGTTGTGCCCTCCTCGTCCCACCTCCGGTGCCCATCTTCCGGTATATAAGTCATTTTGACCTAGAAAAAATAAGGAGATGACTTTTGGGATGAAGCGTCGCCGTTTCGAGGCGGGACTTGGGCAGGAGCACTTTTGCCCTCCGGCGGAGCGATTGAGCCGGGGAACTTCCCTCCCGGAGGGGTAAATCACCGTCATCATCATCATCAACAACTCTCCCATCTTTGGGAGGGCAATCTCATCAACATCTTCAACAACACCATCTCCTCTCAAACCCTAGTTCATCTCTTTTGTTCAATCTTTGTACCGAAACCTTAGATTGGTACTTGCGGGTGACTAGTAGTGTTGATTACATCTTGTAGTAGATTACTATATGGTTTATTTGGTGGAATATTATATGTTCATATCCATTATGCTATTTAATACCCCTCTGATCCTGAGCATGATTATCGTTTGTGAGTAGTTACTTTTGTTCTTGAGGTCACGGGAAAAGTCATGTTGCAAGTAATCATGTGAACTTGATATGTGTTCGATATTTTGGTGATACGTATGTTGTGATTCCCTTAGTGGTGTCATGTGAACGTCGACTACATGACACTTCACCATGTTTGGGCCTACGGAATGCATTGTGGAGTAGTTATTAGACGATGGGTTGCTAGAGTAATTGAAGCTTAGACCCTAGTTTATGCACTACTTCGTAAGGGACCGATTTGGATCCAAAAGTTAATTCTATGGTTAGATTTTAACTTAATACTTTTCTCGTAATTGCAGATGCTTGAGAGGGGGTTAATCATAAGTAGGAGGTTTGTTCAAGTAAGAACAACACCTTGATGCCTGCTAGACTACGTCGGTATTTCCCCAAAGAGGAAGGGATGATGCAGCACAGCGACGGTAGGTATTTCTCTCAGTGATGAGACCAAGGTTATTGAACTAGTAGGAGAACCAAGAAACACTATGCAAGCATCACCTGCACACAGATAACAAATACTCGCAACCCGACGTGTTAAAGGGGCTGTCAATCCCTTCCGGGTAACGGCGCCAGAAATTGGCGAGTTGACGGGAGAGAGTTGTAATAATTGATAGATCAAATGCCAAATAAAGTAATGTACATCAAGGTATTTTTTTAATTTTTGGTTTAATAGATCTGAAAATAAAAGCAAAGGAAAATAGACCGCAAAGGCAAATATATTAAAGAAGAGACCCGGGAGCCGTAGATTTCACTAGTGGCTTCTCTTAAGAAAAATAGCAAACGGTGGGTGAACAAATTACTGTTGGGCAATTGATAGAACTTTAAATAATCATGACGATATCCAGGAAATGGTCATTATATAGGCATCACATCCAAAATTTGTAGACCGACTCCTGCCTGCATCTACTACTATTACTCCACACATTGACCACTATCCAGCATGCATCTAGTGTATTAAGTTCATGGAGAAACGGAGTAATGCAATAAGAACGATGACATGATGTAGACAAGATCTATTTATGTAGAAATAGACCCAATCATGTTATCCTTAATAGCAACGATACATACGTGTCGGTTCCCCTTCTGTCACTGGGATCAAGCACCGTAAGATCAAATCCAACACAAAGCACCTCTTCCCATTACAAGATAAATAGATCAAGTTGGCCAAACAAAACCCAAATATCGGAGAAGAAATATGAGGCTAGAAGAATCATGCATATAAGAGATCAAAGAAGACTCAAATAACTTTCATGGATAAAAAGATAGATCTGATCATAAACTCAAAGTTCATTGGATCCCAACAAACACATCGCAAAAAGAGTTACATCATATGGATCTCCAAGAGACCATTGTATTGAGAATTAAACGAGAGAGAGGAAGACATCTAGCTACTAACAACGGACCCATAGGTCTACAAAGAACTACTCAGGCATCATCGTAGAGGCACCAATGGGCATGATGAACCCCTCCATGATGGTGTCTAGATTGGATCTGGTGGTTCTGGACTCTGTGGCGGCTAGAATTTATTTTCGTCGACTCCCCTAGGGTTTTTGGAATATTGGGGTATTTATAGAGCAAAGAGTCGGTTCACGGGCACCCGAGGTGGGCACAACCCACGTGGGTGCGCTTGGGCCCCCAGGCACCCCTTGGTGGGTTGTGCTCCCCTTGGAGTTCCCCCCTGTTGCTTCTCCGGCGCACTAGATGTCCTCTGCTCCAAAAAATCCACAAAAGTTTCGCTGCGTTTGGACTTTGCTTGGTACTGATTTCACGCGATGGAAAAAACATGCAGAAAACAACAACTGGCACATGGCACTATGTCAATAGGTTACTACCAAAAATGATATAAAATGACTATAAAATGATTATAAAACATCCAAGAATGATAATATAATAGCATGGAACAATAAAAATATTATAGATATGTTGGAGACGTATCACACCTAAGCACCGATCCACCCACGTATCAACTTATCAAAGTAGCGAATACAAATCAAGCCAACATGATGAAAGTGATATGATGAAATTCCTGTGTACCCTCAAGTACGCTTTGCTTATTATAAGAGACCGTTTTGGCATGTCCTTTGCCTCAAAAGGATTGGGATACCTTTCTGCACTTTTGTCACCGTTACCCTTACTTGCTTGCTATCAAACAACTTGTTTGATACTCTTACTTATTGAAAGGACTACGATTGATCCCCTATTCTTATGGGTCATCAACCACATTATCTGGAAAACTCATTGGGTGTGCGGCGCCCCTGACCCGGGCCACACCCTGTCGGAGATCGGCTGTCATCCGGACAAGGTGCTGCTCCCGGGCTCTATCCTTTCTGTCACTTAAGGCTTGGTACCCATCCCGTACAGCGGGGGTGTGCCCTCTAGATCCGTAGATGGATCTTTCTTGGCCTGCTCTGGCGGCTAAGTCGTGCCGTAGATCATATGGGTGTCCTGGCTACATTGGCTCCTTGACTCTTCGGCAAGGGGAAGCAGGTGGATATTCGGCTTCCCCAACCATCCTATCCCGTCCTCGAGGGGGCGGTCTAGCTGGTTGGCATGAGTGCATCTGGGGGTGTGGCCTCAAGGGCCTCATCGTCGAATTGCGAGAGCAAATGTCGTTGTGGGTAGCTTTTGTTTTGGTCCTGCCACTCATTGTGGTATCCCTCTTCGGCTGCTAGGACTTTTGTCCATTTGTCGTTGAGGGTATTCTGTTCAGCTTTCAATTTCTTATGCTTCTTTTTAAGGCTTTAGGCGGTGGCTATAAGTTGTTGCTTGAACCGTTCTTGGTCTAGCTGGTCTTCGGGGACAATGAATTCTTTGGCTACGAGGCTCTCCTCATCCTCGGAAAGAGGGAGGTAGTTGTTGTCTTCGGAGTCGCCGGGGTCCTCGGGATCGCCGTGGTCTTTGTGGTCCTCGGGGTCTTCGAGGGCGGCTAGGTGCTGTTTGGGGTGGCATTACTGCCAAGCTCTCCTCCATATTATCCGGAGCACCGTCGTCCCCGGTGCCGTTTGTGTCTGTGTTCAGGTTGTCTTCCCTGCCCTTTTTGCGTCCCTTGGATCGCTTTCTCTGGCATCGGCATTTGGATGACTCCCTTGATGGATCCTCGCCGTCCTCCTTGGAGGTGTAGACCATGTAGACGTCGTAGGTAGACGTGGCAGTCCACTTTCCCATGCAAGGAGTGGTTGGGGGTTCTACATGTAGGCCATGACATCGACATCATTGTCCATGTCCTCGGCCTCCTCGGAGGCATAGTCCAACATATCGGTTAAATCTTTGATAGTGGCTACCAAGTGGGTGGTGGGTGGGACGAAAAATTCCCCACAACCTGCATCGGGCCCGATCCGATCGTAGACCGAGGAAGGGGCACCTATGATGTTCATTGTCTAGATCCGATCTAGCATCTCGTTTAACAGTGAGAGACTAGCCGGATCTGTATCCGGGATTTCTTCGGAGTCAACCTCCCGTGTGTTAGCGTGGGGGCGCATCCGGCTAGGGCTGACCCCTGGTCTTCGGACACTGAAGTCGTATCCGGGCTTGAAGCCGAATATGAGGTAAGGGCCGACTAGGGATATGGTCAGAAAGAAATTTTGAAGTTAAAGCTTCAGGATTTCCGCGCTCCTCAGGCAAGGCTGAGAACCCGGTGAAGATCAGATCGCCCCGGGCATCATTGACGTACTCTAGGTTGCCGACCTGATTTCATGCTCAGGGGCAAAACTGTTGACTTGGTCGAAGTGACCGACCAAGTTGGCGCACAAAACGATGCCGCTGAACACGAAGAGCTGGCCAGGAACAAAGATGTCCCCAGTGCGGATGCCATCTCCGATGACTAGGCGAGCCATTGGTCCTTCGGCGATCCCACAATGGAACTCTCAAAGAAAGCACCTATGTCGGTGTTAAAATCGGCGGATCTCGGGTAGGGGGTCCCGAGCTATGGATCTTGGATCAATGGGTAAGAGAGAACACAGAGACAGTATTTACCTAGGTTCGGGCCCTCTCGAAGAGGTAAGACCCTACGCCCTGCTTGATTATATTGATGTGTGTATGATGCATGGTTACAGAGTTGATCTACCACGAGATCGGATGAACTAAACCCTAGATGAGTAGGATGGTGGTTCTTCTAGCCTCTACGGACTAAACCCTCTCGTTTATATAGACACTAGGGGTACCTAGGGTTACACATGGTCGGTTACCACTATGAGATAAACATGCCATCTCCATGATCTTGACTTGGAGGATACACCAAGACTTTAGAGGTTTCCTGCCTGAACACGAAGTCGCCTAGTTCGGCCTTCCAGCAACAGATCCAGAGCGGCCCACCAGTCCGGCGCATGAGAGATTGACCGTCAGCCCGAGGACCCCTTAGTCCAGGACACCCTCAGAGGAGCTTGCCCTTTATTCAACCTAGCAAATAATGGAGACCGCTACAACACTTTGATTTCATTGTGAGACTCGGACATGCCAAAAAAAGTGTGCCACATCCAGAGGTCATGTGATGCAAATGCTTCAAGAATGATGATGGGCTTTTTAACATGGCTCTAATATCGCCTTTGTAGAGTTTTTGGGCAGTTCTTCCATCTTTAGTGCATGCAATCAAGAGATTCAAGCATCCCTGGCCATCCACTTGCTTTCGAGAGTGCCATGAGCCTTTCAGTGTCTGCGATAGTTGGTTCTCTCAAGTACTGAGGTTCAAACACCTCGATCACCGCAGTACCAAATCTGACCATGGTGTCTCCGTATGTGTTCTCAGACATCCAGAGAGACTCACCCAACGAATCTACGACTGTGCCATATGCAAGCATCCGCAATGCAACCTTGCACCTCTGGTAACCAAAGAATCTGATTCTTCCTGCGACATCCTTCTTCAAGATGAAGTAGTCATCGTAGGACCAGACGCCATTGTAAAGGCGATTGAAGACATTTTTCATGTCTGAGAGCGCCGGCGGAATTTGTCCGCGAATAGGGCATCGAGGGCAAGTAGTCGTCCATCGGCGTCAAATGTCCCCATCCCTATTATGACTTAGCACTCGGCGACCCTTGAAACTAAGAACATGCCCTTCCACAGGGTCTGCGTGTGCAAGGACCGTTTTCATCATCGTTGTTTCATCCGCATAATCCTCCTCGTTGGACGACTCTACGTAGTGCTCGTATGTGTACTCCATGTCCGAATCCATTGCCTGAAACAAGGGACACATTTTTGAGCTTGGACATTTCACCAAACAGTTGGGGGCGTGGTGACCCCCGCAGCGCGGATGGTACCTGCGCGGCGGACAAGCAAGGGGTGTGGAACAGCGGTGTAGAAGGTTATCAGAATCGCGATTCTGTAATACGATTCTACGACTTTACGATCGAAGATTACCCCTCTGATTCTACGGATTTAGTTCTTAGAATCTACGTTTCTATGATCCTGATAGTGAAGATTCTACGATTTGCGATGCTACCATCAAAGCTCCGATCCGATCCAAAAGCAGCGTGGTGACCGGGTGAAGCGGCGGAGGTCGCGGAGGTCCGACAAGAGGTTGGCGGGCGTCCGGGGTGGTACAACGTCGACATCGACGAGGGAGGACGTGATGTAGAGAAATGGGGAAGCGATGGAGATGCGGGGTCCAGGTGTGGTTTTGGGTGGCCAGGATGTCGAAGTCCTACATGGCGGCTACGAACTCCCGCAAAGCCTCCCCTAATTTTCTTGAGAATTGCGGAAAACGGACACGTAGACTGATCCGTGGACTAATGCGGGACGATGTTGGATGACAACTTGTGTCCGGATGTTTGCGGCCGATTTGTGTTCCAATGACCAACACGAGCCAAGGAGGTTCCTGAAATCTGCTGCATCAACTGATTTACAGCCTTGGAAGAGCTTGAACAAAAATGGAGTGATCATTGTTTGGATTTTTAAGGTACACTCCAATTGCAGCAATATTCCCCACTCCAATTGTAGCAATATTCCCCACCAGAGAAGGATTGAAATACCTTTATAGATGCTGAAGGGAGAAAGCGGTCGCAGGCACGCACGTATACTCTTGGCACAATATACTAGTACTATCAACAAACGGAGCAGCTTTCCCTCAAAAAAAGAAAAGAAAAACGGAGCAGCTAAACCATGCACGCACGCCAGTACAACTTATACAAACGGTACACGTACAAATTCCACTACCTTAGCTTGAGGATGGTATACGGACCAGAACGCAGCCGAGCGACACGCACCCGCGCCATCCATCAGCTGCCCGCCGTCGGCCGGTGCTGCCGCCGCCTCCACGATGCGACGATGGCCACAAGCACGAGCAGCACCGCGGCGGCGGCGCCGACGAACGTGCGCACCGGCATCCCGCTTCGCCGCCTCCTCCTGCCTCTCCTCCTCGGTCCGCGCCTCGATCTCCTCCCTTCGCCGGCTTCTTCTCCAGCAGAGCCAGCATCCTCGCTCCCAGTGCTGCTGCAGCTTCGATACGCGCCGGGATCCTCGACGTGAACCGCCTCCTCCACCGGCAGCACCGGCCAGTGCTCCGAAGATGCGGACTCCGTCTCGACGTCGCTGTGCTCGACGTGGAGGTGGCGATGATGACCCGCCGCCAGATCATGCTCCTCCTCCTCCTCCGGCTCGCCGGCCGTGGCGGCTGGCTTTGATCCCCACGACCACCTCATGACGTTAACTCCAGCTAGCTCTCTCAAGGGCATGGATGCATGCTTGGTTTTTTTTGATGGATGCATGCTTGGTTAGATATGCGTCTCGCGGGGTGTGTGCGTGCAGGTTTGCATACACAAAAGATGTACGGTTGCCTTTGACCACACGGCTGCACCGATGCTGCCTGTCTGTCTGTTCTTGGCGGCAGAAATCCGTCGGATCAAAAAGGAAACATCCCAGGCTCTGCGTACGCTCCGGATTGGCCGACTTGAGAAGAAAAGCCAGCGAAGTTACAGTGTCACTGACTTTGCCCTCCGTGAGCCACCAGATCTGAAAACAACGGCTCAGATCAGATGCTACATTATACAGTACATATCGCTAAGAGCATTTCCAACACGCGCGCAACCGTGCGGCGTGCTAAACCGAAATAGGAACTTTTCGCGCGCAGCAGAGCGATGGCTCCAGCGGCCGCTGCAAAAAATTACGCGCGCGACGCTCAAGCAGAAGCGCTAAAATACAGCGCGCGATACACGTATGTACGCAAAAACAAGATACGTAGACACAACGATAGGTAGATAAAAAAGGATACATAGATAGTTCAACATAGATAGTTCAACAAGATAGTTAACATAGATAGTTCATAATATAGTTCAACTACTCGTCATCCTCCTCCTCCGACTCCGACTCGATGATGTCCTCCTCCTCCGACGTCGTAATGAAGGCATCAATATACCGATCATCGTTGCAGTCCCAGGTCGACGCTTCTCCTAGCTCGATGTTGAAGATCGCGTCCGCATTCCGCCTACGTCTGTCCTCGCGATAGGCGGTTCGCTCCGCCCTCCTCTCCGCACTATCCGCCCTCCTTTGCGCATAGAATTCGCGCTTGTTGATGACATCCTTCGGGAAGCGTTGACGCCACAATGCCATGGCCTCCTCGTCCATCTCAGCAATGCTGAGGCGGCGCTCCCGCCTCCAGTTGTCGCGACGGTCCTCGTCGGTGACAAGCCGTGGGGGAGGAGCAAGCTCCTGCGCCTGCTCCCGCGTCGCCACCTCGGGGAAGTTCATCTCCGTACGAGGCCGCCGGAGGCGCCATGCCGCCGCGTTGTACGCGCGGGCGTCCTCATGGGAGGTGTCAAATGTGCCGAGGCCGGGGCGCATCTCATCGGACCGGATCTCGGCGGAGAAGGCGCCGGAGGGGCGCGCGCGGATGCCGCGGTAGCCCGAACTTCCCCGGCGGCGAGGCGAGAGAAGAGGCGAGAAAGAGCGGCGAAGAGAGCGGCAGAGGGCGTGTGGCGAGGCACAAAGCGATGGGAGGGTGCTGGATTTATAAAGCCCGCTGGACGCCGCGCGACAAAACTAGCGCGCTCGGCCGCTTTTTCGCGTGCGTGTGCCATCTTTTCCCACATGTCTGAATCTCCCGCGCTGGTTGGAGCGCACGAAAACGCTCCGCGCGCGCTAAAACGCATGTTTACTGCGTGTGTTTTTATAGCCACTGTTGGAGATGCTCTAATACTGTGGCGCTACAATACTTCGCACCCAATGCATTTATCCCGTTTATTCGTTTCTGATCTCACGGTCATAGAGGTAAAACAAGGTAATACTCCCTTCATTCCGGTTTATAGGGTTTATTTTAACTTTTTTGTTTTTCCAATTTAAAGGGCTCATCTTCATCTTATTTTTAGTTTCTGAGGCACATTAAATCTTTGCATGCAAGAATTAAAAAGGAACACACCAATGCATGTAACGTTACTACTCATCTAGTGGCCAAGCATGCATGCACTGCAATTATCCAAAGTAATGCACGAGTTTAATTTGGGTAGTTTTGTAAAGTACGAAATACATTCCTCCACTCACAAAATGCCTTGGTTGATGAGATTTTGGCTAAAGTCTTATAACTATTATGTGGGCCCTCCCAATTTTTTAGGGATTAAATGGATCACACTCAATTTTTGTTTAGAACGCTAAGCAGAATTAATTAGGATTGTTCTCTTAGGGAAATATAAAAATGACTCAAAACAATATGATTATTTTTGTGTGGCCATTTTATAATCCAGAGAGGTTCCAGTCACCACTACTTCAAAATGCTATCAAGGCTTTGGGTCTACTTGGGCCCGCCACTAATGGATGTCCCTTCGTAATTTAGCAGTGGCAGGTGGAAATTTAAGCTGACCACTAGTATAGTACAATAGTGGTAGGCGCTATATGTAGCATGCCAACTAGTGCAGAAAAACCTAGCTATGGCGTGGCAAAATTGGCCTTGCTGGTTACGGCGTGAGTGATAAAATTTATTGTGTGATAAGGCATGCCACATGGCCAACACCAGCGGTAAGTAAATGTTACCACTGAAATACCTTGTTAGCGCAATGCCACAATTAAAATTTCCGCATATAAAAAGTGCAGCTATGTAATCCATCAACTAATTTAAAATATACTACTACACCAACTAGTTCAACTTAACAAACCAAATAGTTATTACATCATCAACGTAACAAACGACATAATAGTTAGCAGTTCAAGAACTAAAGTAGTTGAACTTAACAAACTACATCATCCACTTAACAAAATAGATAACCTAGGTGGTGGACCACACTTCCTTATCAAGGATTGCCTTCATCTATTGAATCTTGTACCTATCATTTTCTCCCTCTTTTCTAAAATGAGCTTTCTCTGTTGTGAGCTCATTTCTCTCAGCTCTAAGGAGTTTTCTCTCCTTCTTTAGCTAATCCCTCTCCTGGATCAGCTGATCCCTCTGCTCCGACAGCCTAAGATTCTTATCGAAGAGATCATCCTTCTCGCTGACCAGCTGATCCCTCTCCTCTTCAGCGCGACATTCACGTCCTTCAAGGCATTCATGGTTGTCGGTGTCAAAACCGGCGGATCTCGGGTAGGGGGTCCCGAACTGTGCGTCTAGGCGGATGGTAACAAGAGACGAGGGACACAATGTTTTTACCCAGGTTCGGGCCCTTTCGATGGAGGTAAAACCCTACGTCCTGCTTGATTAATATTGATGATATGGGTAGTACAAGAGTAGATCTACCACGAGATCAAGGAGGCTAAACCCTAGAAGCTAGCCTATGGTATGATTGTTGTAATGTATGTTGTCCCCACGGACTAAAGCCCTCCGGTTTATATAGACACCGGAGGAGGCTAGGGTTACACAGAGTCGGTTACAATGGTAGGAGATCTACATATCCGTATTGCCAAGCTTGCCTTCCACGCCAAGGAAAGTCCCATCCGGACACGGACGGAGTCTTCAATCTTGTATCTTCGTAGTCTTGGAGTCCGGCGGATATTGATAGTCCGCTGTCCGGACACCCCTAGTCTAGGACTCCTCAAGAGCCCTCGAACCGGACTTCAATGACGATTAGTCCGCGCGATAATGTTCAGCATTGCAAGGCGGGTTCCTCCCTTGAATAATCCAGAGAAGATCATGAACACCGGGATAGTGTCCGGCTCGCAAAATAAATTCCACATTCCACCGCAGAGAGAATAAAATGTACACTTAGTTCAATCTGCCGACGTATTATGCGGCGTGACATCACACCGCTACTGTGCCTTTGTTTGAATCGTTTTTACCATACCACCTCAGACGTTTAGCGCTAAGCGGTTTCTTGGCACGCCTTGTCGAGCAGATTGTGTTCCCCTTATTCCGGATTCTCATCAATACGGACGTGGGTAACCCAACCGCGCCATTGATGGTGGCGCTTGGGAGATAAGCGACTTTTACCGGGCGGTGGGGACGATAGCTTTCGTCGCCTATATATAAGGGATAAGGATTCACCTTCTCACCTACGCCTTCTTCCTCCTTTGCTTATCCATCTCCGTGCACTCAAGCTCCAACGCCCAAGCTTGCGCATCTCACCTCGACCTTCTCCGAATATGTCCGGAGCGGGAGGTAAATGGCTTGCCTCCACCGCTAAGGAGGAGGACATCATCAAGCTGCGCAGCGCCGGATATCTTTCCAGCGATATCGCGCATCGGCTGCCCGACGAGGGGCAGCTCATCCCTACCCCTGGGCCTCATGAGAGGGTCGTCTTCCTTCCCCACTTCCTCCGCGGACTGGGCTTTCCGCTCCATCCATTTGTCCGGGGGCTCATGTTTTACTACGGCCTAGATTTCCATGATCTGGCGCCGAACTTCATCCTCAACATCTCGGCGTTTATCGTCGTGTGCGAGGCCTTCCTCTGCATCCGGCCCCACTTCGCCCGTGGCTCAAGACCTTCAACGTCTGCGAAGGTTGTGAAGGGCACGTAAGCGAGAATCGCGGAGGCGCCATGTTGGGCAAATTGCCCAACGTCCCTTGGCTCGAAGGGGCCTTTGTGGATTCCGTCAAGGGGTGGCAATCGGGGTGGTTCTACATCACCGAGCCGCAAACCTACATGGGCGGCGGCCCCCGAGTTTAGATCTGGCATCCCCACGCAGCTCACCTCCTGGAAAGAGAAGGGCTTGCAGTGGGGCAATCCGGTGGAGGTGACGGGACTCCGGGCCTGCATCAAGAAAATGGTGAGCAATAGGCTCAGGCTCGTCGACGTGGTCCAAGTCATGCTCATCCGGCGGATCCTCCCATGCCAAGAACGGGCATTCAATTTGTGGGAGTTCAATCCGGAACAGCACCAGGCGCTAAGCGGGCTCTTCGATACAACATACAAAGGCGTCTGGAGGGTGTTGTTCAAGGGCGCCGAAGCCCCCGCATCCGCGACGGAAGATCGCGGATTCAGCTCGCAGTATCCAACTGACGAGGTAAGTGATTCAACCCCATTACGGGACACTTGTGATAATTAAATTGACTCTTAGTGGGATTTCATTCTGCCTCTTCCTTTGACAGGAATGGATGGAGAAGGCCAAGCTGCTTATCAGCCCGGCTTCCATGCCATAAGATCCAGTGGATGCCCGCTTAGCAGGGCTGCTGGTTCCGGCACCGCACGTGGTGCCGGAGAAGAAGGCCAAGAAGGTGGCCGCGGGGACTCGAAAGAGTTCCCGCAATCAGGCGTCTGACGACGACGAGGACTCCTCCCCTGAAGACGAGGAGGAGGAGTATTCTCTCCTGAGGAGGAGAGAAGAAAGGAAGGCTTCCCCAATCGGGAGGCGAAGGGTCAAGAGGGGAGAACTATCCCCCCGGACAGTTTCGCCAACACCAGCGTTGGCGAGGATGCGTGGCCTCCAAGGGCCAGGCGTCCGGCAAGATCGTAAGTATCCGGATCCTTGATGTGCCATTTCTTTCGTCTCGCGTAGTGTCCTTCTAATGCCGTGTTCTGTCCGTAGCCCGGCCGATGATGATCTCCCCGCTTCATTGAGCGGGTCGCTGGCCCCGTCGGATGTGGATTCACTTCCGACCGCCTCTACCCCCCGCGCCTACGAGGACGCCGAGGTGGGATCCCAGAGAAGGACCCATCAGGAGGAGGCTCCGAAGGCACCGTCAGGCGACCTCCCGGACTTTGCGCCGGACTCTACATCGGAACCCGCAGTGGTTCTAGAGTCCGGCAAGCGGCCCCTTCGAAAGAAGGGCAAGACCGTGACACCGGCGGCCTCCGCCCAACCGAGGCGCCGGATAACTGTTGAGGCGCTTAAAGGCGCTTCCATCGGAAGAACACCGCACTATCATGAGTGCGGTGATTCAAAGTTTAGCTTCGCCAAAAGCGGGCTGACTGAAGCTCTGCTGCAGCCTTTTTAACAAGCTTTGAGGTAAGAAGTTAAAATTATGTAATGTAATACCGCATAGACGGTAGTTTCGATGCTCGGTTCGGTGTTGGAAGGAAAAGCGACCGAGGATCTAACAAGATATGCGCAGGTTGCTAAAATATGTCAATATGGGTTTGCAGGCTGCGCTGCTGGCCTCTGCCGCATTAACGGCGGAGGTCGATGTGCTGAAGCAGGATCTCAAGCGGTCCGAGCGAGAGCTCGGCCATGCAAAGAAGCAGCTCGAGGACAAAGAAGGTGAGTAACACCACTTTGAATAGGTACCTTACAGAAAAGGATTTTGGTTGCAATAAAATGAACAGGTATAATATGTGTATTGCAGGGGCCACTAACGAGGTGGCAGCCACGAAGGATCTTGTGTCCGCGTCGAACACAAGGCGCCGCATGAACGGGCAGAGCGAGAAAAGCAGGAGGCACGGGTGGCGGAAGTTCGGCAAGAGCTCCTGTGCTCTCATGGAAAAGCATGAGAGTTTGGGCGTGACTCAAGACTCGAGAGTCCGAGCTTGCCTCGGCTCTCGAAGTGCCAAGTCCGCCAAGGCCGAGGCCCATAAGGCCCTTCAGGAGGTTGAGGACATAAAGAAGATAGCGGCGGGTAAGGCATTTTTCATGCAAAGCAGGCATGTTAATGTGAACTACCGGCACTTACCCGCATTCGAGCTCTCGAGGCGTTTGCGGATCTGCGCCAGAGGCGTCGATGCCACCGCATTCTATCGTGGCGAGGAGGAAGCTCGACGGAGAAGGTCTTCGGTCTCGGTATGTTGAGGCCGCCATCCGTGCCCCCAAGCGACCAGTGAAGCAGCTGGTCGAACTCCTAAGGTAGCCGAGGAGGCCATGAAGGGCCTCATAGTCCGGCCAGGCTGGACAGGCCCCGCCTGGGAGCTACTTTGGACTCGTCGGCGGCTGGTGGATGCATGCCCCGGGTGGAGGTCATCAAGCGCCCGCTTTGTATTGAAGGCGCTCGTCGGGCCCTTGCCCGCACAAAGGTGCACTGGGGCAAGTTGGATGCGAGAAGCTTCTCACGGATCCACCGCCACCGGCGAGGAGTATCGTCACGGAGAAGTATTATAAAATTGTCTGAAGGGAGCCTGCGATATTGCGATGAGTGCTCTCGAAATGTAATCTTTGAGTGAACTCGCTATGTATTTATCTGGCGCTGAAAACTTCGTTCATATGCGCCATGAGCAACACTTGTTTAATTTAAAATATTACCTTCTGTGCGGCCGTTTATAAAATCTGAGAGATGGCAAGTCGTTGGCTTCAGCCCCCAAGCCGCGAGTGCTGGGGTGTTTGGGATAAACATGAGCACTCTTGTTCCCATTGTTGGGTCCATCGAGGGAGGCGCTCAACACAACGAACAAGGCAACCGGAATTATAATGCTTGAACACTCTCACTTAGCCATAGAATTCTATAATTTTAAATTTGGTGAAGCCCCGGTATTCGGAAGACCGAATCAGGCGCTATCCACGCCTTCTTCGGACATTGTCCGAACTCGCTCAAGCGGCGTGAGTCTTTAGGACCCGAAAAAACCTCTCGAACAGCGACCAGTCTCTCGCCTTATCATGCCGTCGTTTTAGCTTTCTCCATCGAGGACGCCGCCGGCTCAACCGGGCGCAATCGCAGTGGTTCTCCCGTGCCACCTTAGCCGACGGAACGGGCGTAAGGCACCAAAACGTGGGAGCCGGGCAAACCCAACTATTGACCCAAGACATGATTCGGAGCCGATTCATATAATGCTATAAGTTCGGGGTGCTGCACTTGTGAAAGTGTTCGGACTTATCACACCATAGAATGGGGAACATAAGCCCCCGGTGTATTAGGCCGTACCAAAATATACGGGTGCAAGATGTAATATAATGAGCATATATATATAAAAAGGTAATGTAATTGCGATCATAAAGGTGCTGCATTATTTATGAAAGAAAAGTCTGCTAGTAGAGCGGACTGATACAAATAGTGCGGTAAGCAAGGGATTTGGACTAAATAAACATGTCCCCCTCCAGGGATGAGCTGCGGATTTGGTGTATATAATCGAATTTAATGCTCGTAATTGAGACCACCTGAGTGTTCGGCGCGGCCTTCTTTAGTCCCTGACTGTTGCATCATCAGTTCGGCGGAGTTCGCCACGGACGAGGCTTCAGTTAATGAGTCCTGCGTACATAAAGAAGAAAAAATAAAAAAGGGGCACACTTGCGAGCCCCGGTGTGGTCGAACCGCACTCTGGGTCCGTTCGATCGTGCCCCTCCCCGTGCCCATGGTATCTCTAAAGCGTAATGATGTACGCGGAGTGTTATTTTTGCGATCATGCACGGGCGAGGGTTGGGGCCGCATTGCTACGCGTGCTCTGATTGCGCCGGATGGTCTTGGTTGGCATTGCTCCAGGCGCGCTTTGCTGTATCCGGCCTTTTAATGGCCGGACTCGAGAATTGCCTTAGAAGGCTGCTCGTACTTCGCCGCGAGAGCATTGTATGTTCCTCCGTTCGGAGGGCGTTCCGTATTCCCATTGACCGTGATGACTCCACGAGGGCCTGGCATCTTGAGCTTTAGGTATGCATAATGCGGCACGCGTTGAATTTTGCAAAGCGGTTCGTCCGAAAGCAGGGCATGATAGCGCGCGCTAAACGGGACTATGTCGAAGATTAACTCTTTGCTCCGGAAATTATCCGGGGATCCGAAGACCACTTCCAGTGTGACTGAGCCTGTAGAGTTGGCTTCCATTCCTGGTATGACACCTTTAAAGGTTGTCTTTGTAGGTTTAATCCTTGATGGGTCTATGCCCATTTTGCACACTGTATCCTGATAAAGCAAGTTCAGGCTGCTACCGCCGTCCATCAGGACTCTCGTGAGGTGGAACCCATCGACGATTGGGTCTAAAACCAATGCGGCGAATCCGCCATGGCGTATGCTGGTCGGATGGTCTCTTCGATCGGAAGTGATCGGACAAGAGGACCATGGGTTGAACTTTGGGGCGACAGGCTCCATCGCATAGATGTCCCGTAGTGCGCGTTTCCTCTCCCTCTTGAGTATGTGGGTCGCGTATATCATATTCACCGTCCGCACTTGCGGGGGAAAACCCTTCTGTCCTCTGTTGTTCGGCGGTCGGGTCTCTTCCTCGTCGTCGCTATTTAGCCCCTTGTCATTGTTTTCGGCAATTAACTTGCCGGCCTGCTTGAACACCCAGCAATCTCTATTGGTGTGGTTAGCTGGCTTTTCGGAGGTGCCATGTATCTGGCATAAGCGGTCGAGTATTCGGTCCAGATTGGACGGACCCGGAGTGGTTCTTTTGAATGGCTTCTTCCGCTGACCGGGTTTAGGGCCTCGAAATCCGGCATTGACGGCCGTATCCTCCTTATCATCGCCGTTAATGCGGCGCTTGTTTTTGTTTCGACGTGACCTGCCGTTGTTGTCCTTGGTATCCGGACTGCCAGAATTTTTACGGAGATTGTTGCTGCGGGCTAGCCAGCTGTCCTCTCCCGCGCAAAAGCGGGTCATTAACGATGTGTGGGCTGCCATGGATTTCAGCTTTTCCTGCCCTAGGTGCCGGGCTAGCCATTCGTCCCGGATGTTATGTTTGAAGGCTGCAAGGGCCTCTGCATGCGGACAATCGACGATTTGATTTTTCTTCGTCAAGAACCGTGTCCAGAATTGTCTGGCCGATTCGTCTGGCTGCTGAATGATGTGGCTTAGGTCATTGGCGTCTGGTAGTCGCACATATGTGCCTTGGAAGTTATCAAGGAATGCGGCCTCCAGGTCTTCCCAACACCCAATTGGCTCTGCGGGCAAGCTGTTAAGCCAATTGCGAGCTGGTCCTTTAAGCTTGAGTGGGAGGTACTTGATGGCGTGGAGATCATCGCCGCGGGCCATATGGATGTGGAGAAGATAGTCTTCGATCCAAACCGTGGGGTCTGTTGTGCCATCGTAGGATTCGATGTTTACGGGTTTAAACCCTTCGGGGATCTGATGATCCATTACTTCGTCAGTGAAGCATAGCGGGTGTGCGGCGCCCCTGTATTGAGCGATATCGCGACGTAGCTCGAGAGAGCGCTGTCTGCTGTGTTCGGCCCGGCCGGGGTTATTGTATCCGGCACGACGGTATTCGTCATGGGTCGTAGGGCGCCCACGTGATCCATAGATGGATCTGGATTGCCTTGCTTTGTCCTCCAATATGTCTCGCAAGTCCGGCGCATTCCCTCTTGGCCTCGTACTTTTGGAGCGATGCCTGGGTATGGTTTTGGCTGGGGGCTTGGATGCCTCTCTGTCACGACCACGGGGTGGTCGGTCAGCCATATCGTGCGCTGGTGATGGAGGTATGTATGCTTCCTCCTCTAATCGGGGGAGCAGCTTGCGTCTTGGGTAACTTTTGGAGGGACGTTCGAGTTTATACTCTTCGGCCGCGAGGACCTCGGTCCATCGATCGGCTAGCAGATCCTGATCAGCTTGAAGCTGTTGCTGCTTTTTCTTTAGGCTGTTTGCTGTGGCGATAAGCCTACGCTTGAAGCGCTCTTGTTCGATGGGATCCTCAGGTACGACGAATTCGTCATCGTTGAGGCTTGCCTCGTCTTCGGAGGGAGGCATATAGTTATGATCCTCAACCTCTTAAATCGCCGCCTCTCGTGAGGGCTTGCTTCGCATCCTCTGCTGGCTGAGTCTTCTTTGGGGGATTGTCTTCAGCACTCTCTGGAGTATTATTATCTCCTGTGCCGAAATCTCCATTCTTGCTATGGCGGGATTTAGAGCGGCGCCGCTGATGCCGGCGTTTGGGCTGCTTCTTTAAGGAGTCTGCGTCCGCTCTTTCTTCGCCGTCCCCGTCTTTGGGGGTGTCCACCATGTATATGTCGTATGACGAGGTGGTCTTCCAGTGCCCTGTAGGCACTGGTTCCTATTCGCCTCCGGCATCGTCGTCCATAGCGTCGATGTCTTCGGAGTCATAGTCTAGCATGTCGGTTAGATCATCGACAGTGGCTACAAAGTGGGTGGTGGGAGGGCTCTGAATTTCTTCGTCGTCCGTACCCCAGCCATCCTGGCCATAGTCCGCCAGACTCTCCGATAACGAGAGGTGCTTTAGTGAATTCAGGATATCGCCAAAAGGCGAGTATTGAAATATGTCCGCGGCGGTGAATTCCATAACCGGCGCCCAATCCAGATCGATTGGTAGGGGCGCAGGAGGTTCGGAGTCCGGCGAGGAGTCCGGCGCCTCGGAATCACGAGTTTCGCTGGGGACAAGATCAATGTTCGGCACCATCGCCGTGGATGTTGAAGCCCCCAGGGCGGCGTCTATCCACCGGCCCTCGATCTGGGCGATCGGCTCCGGGCTAATAGCCGAAGCGGATCCGCAGCGCCACCAAGGCACTCGTTCGGTGGCGAGCTAAATCACCCGTCGCCTGAGTCAAGGCGGCGCTGCTATTGTGGCTCGAGTCCGTCGAAGATCAAGTCTCCGCGGACATCGGCCGTGAAGTTTAAGCTTCCAAATCTGACCTGACGGCCAGGGGCGTAGCTTTTGATCTGCTCCAGATGGCCAAGTGAATTGGCCCGCGGCGCGGCCGCCGAATACGAAGATCTGTCCGGGGAGAAAAGTCTCACCCGGACAGCGTTGCTGGTTGAAGATGCCATCAAGCCTATCGGTGGCGACACGAGGAACTCTCAATGAAAGCACCAATGTCGGTGTCAAAACGGCGGATCTCGGTAGGGGTCCCGAACTGTGCGTCTAGGCGGATGGTAACAAGAGGCGAGGACACGATGTTTTACCCAGGTTCGGGCCCTCTCGATGGAGGTAAAACCCTACGCCCTGCTTGATTAATATTGATGATATGAGTAGTACAAGAGTAGATCTACCACGAGATCAAGGAGGCTAAACCTAGAAGCTAGCCTATGGTATGATTGTTGTAATGTATGTTGTCCCACGGACTAAAGCCCTCCGGTTTATATAGACACCGGAGGAGGCTAGGGTTAATTACAGTCGGTTACAATGGTAGGAGATCTACATATCCGTATTGCCAAGCTTGCCTTCCACGCCAAGAAAAGTCCCATCCGGACACGGGACGGAGTCTTCAATCTTGTATCTTCGTAGTCTTGGAGTCCGGCGGATATTGATAGTCTGGCTGTCCGGACACCCCCTAGTCCAGGACTCCCTCAATGGTACTTTCATGAGATTCTAGAAATTTACGGTCGAGCATATCCACAGCATACATCTTTTTCTCGACGGGTGTCAAAATCGATACATATCCCTACCAAGTCCAATATTTGAAATCTTTAAATATTCATGTGTTTGCAATCATCGTGAATGGTTATATATGCATGTGTTTGGAATCTTACTCGGTTGCTGCTCGTGTCGCCTCTATCGACATACGTCGCGAAATTACAAGAAGACCTGCAGTGTGGCTGTTGAAGGCACTCATCGACGCCGACTACAAAATAATAACCAGTCAGCCATGACAACTACAACTAGGACCAATTGAACAATGAAAACATATGATAGGGAATTAACCACACACAAATTAGATGCATGAAGTGCAGTACATATTCATGTCATTAGATAAGTAATAGTAACCACACCCAATTGTATAATAGCATCCTATTCTTTCTTTTTACTAAGAAAAGTTGTTTTCTACACATGGCAGCTTTGCAAGTGCATATGACATAGTTACATTTTTATTGTAGATTTCATGGAAAATTCAATATACCATGGCATTTTCCCCTCTGTCTTTCCTTGACAAAGATCAAGTGTAGTACCTATGCACTAGTCATGTGAATCAAACCCAAAAAACTAGCCAATTTTCTGCATACTATATCAAGTCTTCAAACCGAAGACAATTTCATAGTTGACAATAGTTATTAGAACTAGAGTATGAATGCCTAACATGACCTATAAACACTACTTATGCCTAGGATGAACTAGAGTATATGAATGCAACTAAAATAATGCATGACCTATCAACACTAGTTTCTGCCCTTTTTTGGTATTGTCAAAGCTTTGGCAGACAAACCAGAGCTAGCAAGCAAAATCATGAATGTTTACACACTAGTTTTGGAACTGTCAAATTAAGTTATGAAAGCTTTGGCACTGTCAAAGCTTACATTTTGACACAAGCTAGTTTTCAGTTTGGCACATTCAAAGCTTGACACTGTCAAAGTTTACATTTTGGCACTACCAATGCTTTTTTCTCTAACCATTTTTTGGCACTGTCAAAGCCCATTAATTGAAACTAGAATGAACCCTAGCTAATCTTCTGCAGTGTCATGATTCAAGCAAACAAATCGATAGGGAGATGCTCACCGAGGATTGGAGCCGCTATGTGTCAATGCCCGCCTGTGTCTCCATCGCCGTCGAAACACTAACATTTGGGTTCAAATAAAAAGACTCAAAAAAATGTTCGATAATGGCAGCGAGAGGGGAGGTGTAGATGTACGGAAGCGGGAGGGGAGGGCTGCAAGAATACTAGAGCACCTGAGAATGCCAAAAATGACCTTAATCGCCGTTGGCAGAAGGAGGTCGACGGAGTAGGCGGCGAGAACGAAAGGGGGTCAAGTGGGGCGAGGGGGGTGTGCACCCTAGGTTTTGACCCCGCTGCGTCAGATGTAGTGTTGGGTTAGGCCCAATAGGCCCACGTTGGAAAAATAATTAAATCATCAAAAAATATTCAAAATTATAAAAGATTCAAATAAAGGAAAAGAATCAAAATTATAAAAGATTAAAAATAATAAGACTCAAAACAATAAAAGATTCAAAATAATAAAAAGACTCAAAATTATTTCTAGTGTGTCGGAATTAGCACGCCAATAGTAAACTAATCACCTACAGTGTCGACAGAAATGCAACACCAAGATTAGCTTGTGCTTGGTCAGTACATATGGGCCTACCAATTTGTGTCGTGTTAGAAAAAAGCAACACCGGCACTAACTAAAGGTGTCATGCCAAATATGCCAACGCCACCACTATTTGAAAAAAATAGTGGTGGCATTGATAGGAATGGCACGCCACCAATTAAAGTTCTGCCTGGCCATTTCTCCACTAGTCGTCACTCGTAGCTATCTACTGATTTAAAAAAAGTATAGTAGTGGCTTGCACACAAGTCCCGCCCGCACTAGTGACTTTACATGGATTTAAAAAATGCAGACTATAATTTACTCATGACATATATGTCAACACATATTACACACATAAGTACAAATTAAACACTAATTACACAACCAAGCTCAATTAATACTACAGTAGCCCTACACACATAAATTTCACACTATTACACAGCTACATGAACAAGTCCAGACCAAAGCTCTAGTTAAATTCTGCAAACAACATATATAAAAATAGCAAACTGATAATAGCTCTGTTCTTCAATTTCCTAGGGGGAGAGGGATAAATGTTATGCAAAGGATGTCAAGTCGACCTAAGTTTCTTGACCAGTGCTACGAAGATGGAAAACAAACTCACTTACATGAAGTAGAAGGGAATGCTTGGCCAATACCAGCAAAGAGCATTGCATGCCTTGGACATGGGCTTCAGCTAAAACTGCTGCCAAAAGAAAAGGAAAGAGAAATGCTTCACGCTAACATGAAATCTCTGTTTTAAAGTAGCAAATTTGATCAATTGCAAGAACTCAATGTGCATGGAACAAGCCATATGCAATCTCAAAGATACATGTAGCACCTGTTGGGAAACATTGCATGGAAAACAAAAAAATTCTACACACATGCAATGATCTATCCATGGAGATGCATAGCAACGAGGGGGAGAGTGTGTCTACGTACCCTCATAGACCATAAGCGGAAGCGTTTGACAATGCGGTTGATGTAGTCGAACTTTTTCTAGCTCCGACCAATCAAGTACCGAACGTACGGCACCTTCGAGTTCTGCACACATTCAGCTCGGTGATGTCCCTCGCCTTCTTGATCCAGCAAGACATCGAGGTAATAGATGAGTTCCGTCAGCACGATGGCGTGGTGACGGTGATGGTGAAGTGATCCTTGCAGGGCTCCGCCTAAGCACTACAAAGTTATGACCGGGGTGTAAACAGTGGAGGGGGGCGCCGCACACGGCTAACAATTATCTGGGGTGTGCTGGGGCACCCCCACATATATATATAGGTGGGAGGGAGAGGGGAGAGGCCAGGAGACGCCCCAAGTAGGACAGAATCCTACTTGGGTTCCTTCTAGGTCGGCCGCCTCCCTTCCTTGTTTACCGGAGAGGGAAGGAAAGAGGAGGGGGAAAGGGAAGGGGGAGGCCAAATCCCCCCTTTCCTTTCTCTTCCCCCCTTTATTTCTCCCTTTGGTTCGTCCCATATGGGGTGGCGCACCATCCCCTGGTGGCTGGTGCGTTTCCCCTCTTGACCCATTAGGCCCATATCTTTTTGTCGGGGGTGCCCGGAACCCCTTCCGGTGACCTGTTATGTACCCAGTACCCTTCAGAACACTTCCGGTGTCCAAATACCATAGTCCTATATATATCAATATTTACCTCTCGACCATTTCAAGACTCCTCTTCATGTCCGTGATCTCATCCGGGACTGCGAACCACATTCGGTCACTAAATCACATAAATCATAAAATACAATATCGTCATCGAACGTTAAGCGTGCGGACCCTATGGGTTCGAGAACTATGTAGACATGACAGAGACAACTCTCTAATCAATAACCAATAGCGGAACCTGGATGCCCATATTGGTTTCTACATATTCTATGAAGATCTTTATCGGTCGAACCATTGATACGTCTCCAACGTATCTATAATTTTTGATTGCTCCATGCTACTTTATCTACTGTTTTGGACTATATTGGGCTTTATTTTCCACTTTTATATTATTTTTGGGACTAACCTATTAACCAGAGGCCCAGCCCAGAATTGCTGTTTTTTGCCTATTTCAGTGTTTCGAAGAAGAATATCAAACGGAGTCCAAACAGAATGAAACCTTTGGGAACGTGATTTTTCAGCCGAACGTTATCCAGGAGACTTGGACCCTACTCCAAGAAGTGCTAGAGGCGGTCACGAGGGTGGAGGGCGCGCCCCCCTAGGCGCGCCCCCATACCTCGTGGGCCCCCTAACGCTTCACCGACGTACTCCTTCCTCCTATATATACCTACGTATCCCTGAACGATCAGAACAGGAGCCAAAAACCTAATTCCACCGCCGCAACCTTCTGTATCCACGAGATCCCATCTTGGGGCCTGTTCCGGAGCTCCGCCGGAGGGGGCATCCACCATGGAGGGCTTCTACATCAACACCATAGCCCCTCCAATGAAGTGTGAGTAGTTTACTTCAGACCTTCGGGTCCATTGCTAGTAGCTAGATGGTTTCTTCTCTCTTTTTGGATCTCAATACAATGTTCTCCCCCTCTCTTGTGGAGATCTATTCGATGTAATCTTCTTTTTGCGGTGTGTTTGTTGAGACCGATGAATTGTGGGTTTATGATCCAGTATTATCTATGGAAAATATTTGATTCTTCTCTGAATTCTTTTATGTATGATTGAGTTATCTTTGCAAGTCTCTTCGAATTATCCTTTTTGGTTTGGCCAACTAGATTGGTAGTTCTTGCAATGGGAGAAGTGCTTAGCTTTGGGTTCAATCTTGCGGTGTCCTTACCCAGTGATAGAAAGGGTTGCAAGGCACGTATTGTATTGTTGCCATCGAGGATAACAAGATAGGGTTTTTATCATATTGCATGAATTTATCCCTCTACATCATGTCATCTTACTTAAGGCGTTACTCTGTTTTTAACTTAATACTCTAGATGCATGCTGGATAGCGGTCGATGAGTGGAGTAATAGTAGTAGATGCAGAATTGTTTCGATCTATTTGTGTTGGACGTGATGTCTATATACATGATCATTGCCTAGATATACTCATAACTATGCTCAATTCTGTCAATTGCTCAACAGTAATATGTTCACCCACCGTAGAATACATATGCTCTTGAGAGAAGCCACTAGTGAAACCTATGGCCCCCGGGTCTATTCTCATCATATCAATCTCTATCACTTTATTTACATGCTTTGTTTTTACTTTGCCTTTTACTTTTTACTTTGCATCTATCTATCAAAAATACCAAAAATATTATTTATCATCTCTATCAGATCTCACTATCGTAAGTGACCGTGAAGGGATTGACAACCCCTAATCGTGTTGGTTGCAAGTTGCTATCGTTTTGTGTAGGTACGAGGGACTTGTGCGCGGTCTCCTACTGGATTGATACCTTGGTTCTCAAAAACTGATGGAAATACTTATGCTACTTTGCTGCATCATCCTCTCCTCTTCGAGGAAATCCAACGCAGTGCTCAAGAGGTAGCAAGAAGAACTTCTGGCGCCGTTGCCAGGGAGGCTCACGCAAGCAAGTCAACAAAACCAAGTACCCATCGCAATCCCTATCTCTCGCATTACATTATTTGCCATTTACCTCTCGTTTTCCTCTCCCCCACTTCACCCTTGCCGTTTTATTTGCCCTCTCTTTCCCGTTTTCCTTTTTCCCGTTGCCTTTCTGTTTGCTCGTGTGCTAGTTTGCTTGCTTGTCGTGATGACTAGTCTCTTATCTTCTCCGTTATCTCCCGAGAATGAAGTTCTAAATTTTAAGCAAAGGGAGGGAGAAAATCTAAAAGATGCTTGGTATAGAATTTACAATGCTCAAAATAGATCTACCAGGAACCAATCTACTTCAGTCCTTCTTCGCAATTTTTACGTAGGTGCTAATCCTTGGTATAGATATATCCTTGATACCATTCCCGGAGGGAACTTTTTGGGTAGCCATACTTTTGATTCTTGTAATGCTTTAATAGATATATTTGGCTCACCACCCCTTTTGATTAATGGAACTACGTTAACTTTGGACCATGTTATGCAAAGGCTTGAAACTATTGAAAATAAAGTTGCTACCATTGAATCAATTGAAAATCTTGATAAAAAGATCCACAATCAAATTAACCAATATGGATCTAAGGTAGGAATGACTTTGAAAAATATTAAAGAAAAAGAACCCATAGTTAATGAGAAAATAAATCTAGATTCCACAAGAATCGATAAACTTGAGGGTATCATTACCAACTTGGGAACCGCTTTTTCTTCCGTTCAAAACACTCCAAGTTCTTCTACTAAAAATACTAAGCTTATGTATGTTCCTAAGAATAAGGGTGAATCATCTAGTAAGGAAACCGCGGATCTTAAATCTATAAGTGTTCATCCCAATCTTTTTACCATCATTAAGGAACCATTTGCTATAGATGAATTTTTTGATCTTTTGCCTGAAAATTTGACAATTACTAGGAAGAAAGAAAATTCTAAAGGAGGTAGATGCCTCATTGAAGAATTGCCTACCAAAGATGGCAATACCTAGATCTATCCTTGCTTTTATGCCTAGCTAGGGGCGTTAAACGATAGCGCTTGTTGGGAGGCAACCCAATTTTATTTTGTGTTTTTTGTTTTTGCTTATGTTTAGGAATAAATAATCCATCTACCTTCTGTTTGGATGTGGTTTTATGTTTCAATTAGTGTTTGTGCCAAGTAGAACCTATAGGATAACCTACGATGATAGTTGATTTGATTCTGCTGAAAAACAGAAACTTTGCGCGCACGAATATAATTTTGTTAAATCACAGGAACGTGATTTTGCGTTGATTCTTTTTGCTGCTGTTCAATAAACAAATTTTCCAGGACTTCCTATTTTGTTATAAGTTTTAGAGTTCCAGAAGTTTACGTTAGTTACAGATTGCTACAGACTGTTCTGTTTTTGACAGATTCTGTTTTACGTGTGTTGTTTGCTTACTTTAATGATACTATGGATAGTAAAATAGTTTATAATCCATAGAGAAGTTGGAATACAGTAGGTTTAACACCAATATAAATAAAGAATGAGTTCATTACAGTACCTTGAAGTAGTCTTTTGTTTTCTTTCTCTAACGGAGCCTCACGAGATTTCTGTTGAGTTTTGTGTTGTGAAGTTTTCAAGTTTTGGGTGAATTCTTTTGATGGATTATGGAACAAGGAGTGGCAAGAGCCTAAGCTTGGGGATGCTCATGGCACCCCCAAGATAATTCAAGTACACCAAAAAGTCAAAGCTTGGGGATGCCCCGGAAGGCATCCCCTCTTTCGTCCACTTCCATCGGTAATTTACTTGGAGCTATATTTTTATTCACCACATGATATGTGTTTTGCTTGGAGCGTCTTGTATTATTTGCATATTTGCTTGTTAGTTTACCACAATCATCCTTGATGTACACACCTTTTGAGAGAGCCATATATGAATTGGAATTTGTTACAATACTCTATGTGCTTCACTTATATCTTTTGAGCTTGATAGTTTTGCTCATAGTGCTTCACTTATATCTTTTGAGCTTGATAATTTTTGCTCTAGTGCTTCACTTATATCTTTTAGATCACGGTGGTGGATTTGTTTTAAAGAAACTATTGATCTCTCATGCTTCATTTCGATTATTTTGAGAGTCGTTAATAGCATGGTAATTTGCTTAATGTTAATATACTTGGTGTTCAAGATATGTGAAACTTTCTTTTGAGTGTGTTGAATACTAATATAAGTTTGATGCTTGATAATTGTTTTGAGATATGGAGGTGATAATATTAGAGTCATGCTAGTTAAGTAGTTGTGAATTCAAAGAACACTTGTGTTGAAGTTTGTGATTCCCGTAGCATGCACGTATGGTGAACCGTTATGTGATGAACTCGGAGCATGATTTATTTATTGATTGTCTTCCTTATGAGTGGCGGTCGGGGACGAGCGATGGTCTTTTCCTACCAATCTATCCCCCTAGGAGCATGCGCGTAATACTTTTCTTTGATAAATTCTAGATTTTTTCAACAAGTATATGAGTTCTTTATGACTAATGTTGAGTCCATGGATTATACGCACTTTTCACATCCTTCCACCTTTGCTAGCCTTTCTAAATACCGCGCCCTTTTCGCCGGTATCATACACCCACCATATACCTTCCTCAAAACAGCCACCATACCTACCTATCATGGCATTTCCATAGCCATTCCGAGATATATTGCCATGCAACTTTCCACCGTTCCGTTTATTATGACACACTCCATCATTGTCATATTGCTAGCATGATCATGTAGTTGACATTGTATTTGTGGCAAAGCCACTGTTCATAATTCTTTCATAGATGCCACTCATGATTCATTGCATATCCCGGTATACCGCCGGAGGCATTCATATAGAGTCATACTTTGTTCTAAGTATCGAGTTGTAATTGTTGAGTTGTAAGAAAAATAAAAGTGTGATGATCATCATTATTAGAGCATTGTCCCAAGTGAGGAAAGGATGATGGAGACTATGATTCCCCCACAAGTCGGGATGAGACTCCGGACAAAAATAAAAAAAGAGGCCATAAAAAAGGAAGAGAAAGGCCCAAATAAAAAAAATGAGAGAAAAAGAGAGAAGGGACAATGCTACTATCCTTTTACCACACTTGTGCTTCAAAGTAGCACCAAGATCTTCATGATAGAGTGTCTCTCATTTTGTCACTTTCATATACTAGTGGGAATTTTTTATTATAGAACTTGGCTTGTATATTCCAATGATGGGCTTCCTCAAAATGCCCTAGGTCTTCGTGAGCAAGCAAGTTGGATGCACACCCACTTAGTTTCTTTTGTAGAGCTTTCATATACTTATAGCTCTAGTGCATCCGTTGCATGGCAATCCCTACTCACTCACATTGATATCTATTGATGGGCATCTCCATAGCCCATTGATACGCCTAGTTGATGTGAGACTATCTTCCCTCCTTTTTGTCTTCTCCACAACCACCCTTCTATTCCACCTATAAGTGCATTATCCATGGCTCACGCTCATGTATTGCGTGAAGATTGAAAAAGTTTTGAGAATGTCATAAGTATGAAACAATTGCTTGGCTTGTCATCGGGGTTGTGCATGATTTAAATATTTTGTGTGGGGAAGATGGAGCATACCCAGACTATATGATTTTGTAGGGATAACTTTCTTTGGCCATGTTATTTTGAGAAGACATGATTGCTTTGATTAGTATGCTTGAAGTATTATTATTTTTTATGTCAATATGAACTTTTGTCTTGAATCTTTCGGATCTGAATATTCATATCACAATTAAGAAGATTTACATTGAAATTATGCCAAAGTATCACTCCGCATCAAAAATTCTTTTTTATCATTTACCTACTCGAGGACGAGCAGGAATTAAGCTTGGGGATGCGATCGTCTCCAACGTATCTATAATTTTGATTGCTCCATGCTACTTTATCTACTGTTTTGGACTATATTGGGCTTTATTTTCCACTTTTATATTATTTTGGGACTAACCTATTAACCGGAGGCCCAGCCTGAATTGCTGTTTTTTTGCCTATTTCAGTGTTTCAAAGAAAACAGAATATCAAGCGGAGTCCAAACGGAATGAAACCTTCGGGAACGTGATTTTCCAACCGAACGTGATCCAGGAGACTTGGACCCTACTCCAAGAAGTGCTAGAGGCAGTCACGAGGGTGGAGGGCGCCCCCTACCTCGTGGGCCCCTTGACACTCCACCGACGTACTCCTTCCTCCTATATATACCTACGTATCCCTGAACGATCAGAACAGGAGCCAAAAACCTAATTCCACCGCCGCAACCTTCTGTATCCACAAGATCCCATCTTGGGGCCTGTTCCGGAGCTCCGCCGGAGGGGGCATCCACCACGGAGGGCTTCTACATCAACACCATAGCCCCTCTGATGATGTGTGAGTAGTTTACATTAGACCTTTGGGTCCATAGCTAGTAGCTAGATGACTTCTTCTCTCTTTTTGGATCTCAATACAATGTTCTCCCCCTCTCTTGTGGAGATCTATTCGATGTAATTTCTTTTTGCGGTGTGTTTGTTGAGATCGATGAATTGTGGGTTTATGATCCAGTATTATCTATGGAAAATATTTGATTCTTCTCTGAATTCTTTTATGTATGATTGAGTTATCTTTGCAAGTCTCTTCGAATTATCCTTTTTGGTTTGGCCAACTAGATTGGTAGTTCTTGCAATGGAAGAAGTGCTTAGCTTTGGGTTCAATCTTGCGGTGTCCTTACACAGTGAAAGAAAGGGTTGCAAGGCACGTATTGTATTGTTGCCATCGAGGATAACAAGATGTTTTTTTTATCATATTGCATGAATTTATCCCTCTACATCATGTCATCTTGCTTAAGGCATTACTCTGTTTTTAACTTAATACTCTAGATGCATGCTGGATAGCGGTCGATGAGTGGAGTAATAGTAGTAGATGCAGAATCGTTTCGATCTATTTGTCTTGGACGTGATGCCTATATACATGATCATTGCCTAGATATACTCATAACTATGCTCAATTCTGTCAATTGTTCAACAGTAATTTGTTCACCCACCGTAGAATACTTATGCTCTTGAGAGAAGCCACTAGTGAAACCTATGGCCCCCGGGTCTATTCTCATCATATCAATCTCTATCACTTTATTTACTTGCTTTGTTTTTCTTTGCCTTTTACTTTTTACTTTGCATCTATCTATCAAAAATACCCAAAATATTATTTATCATCTCTATTAGATCTCACTATCGTAAGTGATCGTGAAGAGATTGACAACCCCTAATCGCGTTGGTTGCGAGTTGCTATCGTTTTGTGTAGGTACGAGGGACTTGTGCGTGGTCTCCTACTGGATTGATACCTTGGTTCTCAAAAACTGAGGGAAATACTTACGCTACTTTGCTGCATCATCCTCTCCTCTTCGGGGAAATCCAAGGCAGTGCTCAAGAGGTAGCAACCATCATGACAACATACGTTATTCCCATTGTCTGTCGGTATGCTACTTGCCCGAGATTCGATCGTCGGTATCTTCATACCTAGTTCAGTCTAGTTACGGGCAAGTCTCTTTACTCATTTCGTAATACATCACCTCATTACTAACTCCTTGTTGTTTGCTTGCAAGCTTATGATGTGTATTATTGAGAGGGCCCAGAGATATCTCTCCAATACTCGGAGTGACAATCCTAATCTCGATCTATGCCAACTCAACAAACACCTTCAGAGATGCCTGTTAAGCATCTTTATGATCACCCAGTTACGTTGTGACGTTTGATAGAACACAAGTCATTCCTTTGGTATCCGGGAGTTGCATAATCTCATAGTTGAAGGAATATGTATTTGACATGAAGAAAGCAATATCAATAAAACTTAACGATCATAGTGCTAAGCTAACGGATGGGTCTTGTCCATCACATCATTCTCCTAATGATGTGATCCCGTTATCAAATGACAACTCATGTCCATGGTTAGGAAACCTTAACCATCTTTGATCAACGAGCTAGTCAAGTAGAGGCTCACTAGGGACATGGTGTTTGTTTATATATTCACGCATGTATTTAGGTTTCCAATCAATACAATTCTAGCATGAATAATAAACCTTTATCATGAATAAGGAAATATAAAATAACAACTTTATTGTTTCCTCTAAGGTATATTTCTTTCAATCTCCCACTTGCACTAGAGTCAATAATCTAGATTACATTGTAATGAATCTAACACCCATGGAGTCTTGGTGCTGATCATATTTTGCTCGTGGAAGAGGCTTAGTCAATGGGTCTACTACATTCAGATCTGTATGTATTTTGCAAATTTCTAAGTATCCCTCCTTGACTTGATCACAGATGGAGTTAAAACGTCTGTTGACGCGTTTGGTTCTTTTGTGAAATCTGGATTCCTTCGCTAAGGCAATTGCTCCAGTATTGTCACAAAAAAATTCATTGGTCCCGATGCACTAGGTATTACACCTTGATAGGATATGAACTACTTCATCCAGACTCCTCCATTTGCTGCTTCTGAAGTAGCCATGTACTCCGCTTCACATGTAGATCCCGCCATGATGCTCTGCTTGGAACTGCACCAATTGACAGCTCCACCATTCAATATAAATACATATCCAGTATGTGACTTAGAGTCATCCAGACCAGTGTCAAAGCTAGCATCAACGTAACCATTTACGACAAGCTATTTGTCACCTCCATAAATGAGAAACATATCCTTGGTCCTTTTCAGGTACTTTAGGATGTTCTTGACCGCTGTCCAGTGAACCACTCCTGGATTACTTTGGTACCCCCCTGCCAGACTTATGGCAAGGCACACATCAGGTCTATTACACAACATAGCATACATGATAGAACCTATGGCTGAGGCACAGGGAATGACTTTCATTTTCTCTCTATCTTCTGAAGTGGTCGGGCTTTGAGTCTGACTCAATTTCACACCTTGCAACACAGGCAAGAACCCTTTCTTTGACTGGTCCATTTTGAACTTCTTCAAAACTTTGTCAAGGCAGGTGCCTTGTGAAAGTCCTATTAAGCGGCTTGATCTATCTCTATAGATCCTGATGCCCAATATATAAGCAGCTTCACCAAGGTTTTTAATTGAAAAACTCTTATTCAAGTATCCTTTTATGCTATCCAGAAATTCTATGTCATTTCCAATCAACAATATGTCATCCACATATAATATTGGAAATGCTACAGAGCTCCCACTCACTTTCTTGTAAACAAAGGCTTCTTTGAAAGTCTGTATAAACCCATATGCTTTGATCACCTCATCAAAGCGTATATTCCAACTCTGAGATGCTTGCACCAGTCCATAGATGGATCGCTGGAGCTTGCACACTTTGTTAGCACCTTTAGGATCGACAAAACCTTTTGGTTGCATCATATACAACTCTTCTTTAAGAAATCCATTAAGGAATGCAATTTTGACATCCATTTGCCAGATTTCTTAATCATAAAATGCGGCAATTGCTAACATGATTCGGACAGACTTAAGCATCACTACGGGTGAGAAGGTCTCATCGTAGTCAACTCCTTGAACTTGTTGAAAACCTTTCACGGTAAGTCGAGCTTTGTAGATAGTAACACTACCATCAGGGTTAGTCTTCTTCTTGAAGATCCATTTATTCTCTATGGCTCGCCGATCATCGAGCAAGTCCACCAAAGTCCATACTTTATTCTCATACATGGATCCTATCTTAGATTTCATGGCCTCAAGCCATTTATCAGAATCTGGGCTCATCATAGCTTCTTCATAGTTCGTAGGTTTGCCATGGTCCAGTAACATAACTTCCAGAATAGGATTTCCGTACCACTCTGGTGCGGAACGTGTTCTGTTCAACCTACGAGGTCCAGTAGTAACTTGATCTGAAGTTTCATGATCATCATTGAGGGAGTCCTGGATTAGGGGGTGTCTGGATGGCCGGACTATAGCCTTTGGCCGGACTCCTGGACTATGAAGATACAAGATTGAAGACTTCGTCCCGTGTCCGGATGGGACTTTCCTTGGCGTGGAAGGCAAGCTTGGTGATACGGATATGTAGATCTCCTACCATTGTAACCGACTCTGTGTAACCCTAACCCTCTTCGGTGCCTATATAAACCGGAGGGCTTTAGTCCGTAGGACGACCAAGAATCATACCATAGGCTAGCTTCTAGGGTTTAGCCTCTCTGATCTCGTGGTATATCTACTCTTGTACTACCCATATCATCAATATTAATCAAGCAGGAGTAGGGTTTTACCTCCATCGAGAGGGCCCGAACCTGGGTAAAAACATCGTGTCCCTTGTCTCCTGTTACCATCCGCCTAGATGCATAGCTCGGGACCCCTACCCGAGATCCGCCGGTTTTGACACTGACATTGGTGCTTTCATTGAGAGTTCCTCTGTGTCGTCATCTTTGGGCTCGATGGCTCCTCCGATCATCAACAATGATGCGGTCCAGGGTGAGACTTTCCTCCCCGGACAGATCTTCGTATTCGGCGACTTTGCACTGTGGGCCAATTCGCTTGGCCATCTGGAGCAGATTGAAAGCTACGCCCCTGGCCATTAGGTCAGATTTGGAAGTTTGAACTATACGGCAGACGTCCGCGGAGACTGGATCTTCGACGGGTTCGAGCCACAGCCAAGCGCGCCGCATTGTCATGATGGGCATGGTCTAGCCCTGCCGCCGGATAGTGCCCTGGAGGCCACACAAGTGCCCACTCCAACCCTTAGCTCGGAGCCAACTGCGCCGATCGAGGACGGGTGGCTGGACACCTCCTCGGGGGCTGCTATCTCTACAGCGATTGAGCCAAACACCAACCTTGTCCGTTGCGAAGCTCATGACTCCAAGTTGCCGGACTCCTCTCCAGACTCCGAGCCTTCCGCGCCCCTACCAATCGAATCCGATTGGGCGGATCATAGAGTTCACAACCACGGACATCTTTCAACACTCGCCCTTCAGCGACATCCTGAATTTACTGAAGTCTCTCTCTTTATTAGGAGAGCCCTGGCCAGACTATGGTCGGCAAGGTTGGGATGCGGACGACCAAAGCCCACCCACCACCCACTTCATAGCCACTGTCGAAAGTTTAAACGACGTGCTCGATTTCGACTCTGAAGACATCGACGGTATGGACGACGATGTAGGAGATAAGCATGAACCAGCACCTACAAGGCACTGGACAGCCACCTCATCTCATGATGTATACATGGTGGATACACCTAAAGGAAGCGACGACGAGGAACAATGGGACACCACGAGGGATCATTCCCTCGAAAAGCAGTCAAAACGGCGACATAAGCGCCGCTCAAAATCCCGCCTCGACAAAGACAGCAGCCATACAGACCCAGCCTTAGAGCAGGGCGAACCGGTGGACGACGAACATGCCATCGAGCAACCGTCTGAACAAGACAACCTGGCTAAATAATCCGTCCCCGGCGAAGATAACAGTGCGGACGATCTCACGCCAGACAGTTGCTGGAGCAGAAGAACCTCCACAAAAGGCTCATCGCCACTGCGCGTAGCCTGAAAAGCAGAAGCGGAAGCTCAAAACAGCGGAAGATGCGCTCAAGATCAGATGGAGCAAAGTACTCAACACCGCAAAAAAATACGGCGATAGTCGTCGAACAAAGAGCTACCCAAAGCGAAAACTACTGCCCGAATTTGATGAGGAGGCCGTAGAGCCCCCGCAATCAAAGAACAAAGAGACCACCCGGTCGGATAGACGGCCCCATGGCAAACATAGAGCGGCAAATGGCGCTGCACACAAGCCGGCACGCGATCCGCACACGGATTTGCATAAAAAAGATGGCCCAATTAGATCTATCTACGGGCCAAGAAAGCAAGCTCTAGTAAGCAATGCAACAAATCAAATATCTGAATATTACGGTACACCTAAATATAGGGGTGCCGCACACCCCCTATGTTTCATCGATGAGGTCCTGGATTATGAATTTCCAGCAGGATTCAAGCCCGTAAACATAGAGGCGTACAACGGAACAACAGACCCTGGAGTCAGGATTGAGGATTACATCCTCCACATACACATGGCTAGAGGAGATGACCTCCACGCCATAAAATACTTACCCCTCAAGCTCTAAGGGCCAGCCCGGCATTGGCTCAAAAGCCTCCCCGAAAACACCATTGGAAGTTGGGAGGAGCTCGAGGATGCCTTTCGGGAAAATTTTCAAGGGACCTATGTCCGACCTCTGAATGCAGACGATTTAAGTCACATAACTCAACAACCCGAAGAGTCAGCCCGAAAATTCTGGAACCGATTCCTTACTAAAAAGAACAAAATAGTTGACTGTCCGGACGCCGAAGCCTTAGCAGCTTTCAAACATAATGTCCGAGACGAATGGCTCGCCAGACACCTCGGCCAAGAAAGGCCAAGAACAATGGCCGCATTAACAAGCCTCATGACCCGCTTTTGCGCGGGAGAGGACAGCTGGCTGGCAAGATGTAGTACCAGCGACCCAAGTACATCCGAAGTCAGGGATGGAAACGTGAAACCGCGACGAAGCAAGGACCAGCGCCGGACCAAGGGAAACAGCCCGAAGAGCACGACAGTCAACGCCGGATTCAAAAGCTCATGGCAGGATCATAAAAAACTGCCCCTTAAGGATAACAAGGATGAGCTATCTAACTTAAACAAAATCTTGGATAAGATATGCCAAATCCACAGTATTCCCGGGAAGCCTGCAAACCATACGAGATTGTTGGGTCTTCAAGCAGTCCGGCAAACTTAACGCCGAACACAAGGGGCTCGACACACCAAGCGAGGACGATGACGAACCCCACAAGCAGAGCACCGGAAAACAAAATAATTTCCCACAAGAAGTCAAAATAGTAAACTCACTTTACGTGACAAAAGGGAAAAACAGAACGGCGCCCATAGATATACGCGCCATACGGCCTATCCCAGAGGAGTCCCGCCACTGGTTGTTAAAACCAATCACCTTCGACCATCAGGATTTCTCTAGAAGTATCCGGAATGCAGGATGGACTGCCTTGATATTAGATCCGATAATCGACGGACTCCAATTTACACAAGTCCTAATGGACGGCGGCAGTGATCTAAACCTGTTATATCAGGACACAATCCGCAGAATGGGGATAGACCCAACCAAAATTCGCCATAGCAATACTTCCTTTCAAGGGGTAATGCCAGGCCCATATGCCCATTGTACGGGCACTCTATTGCTAGAAGTTGTGTTCGGCTCACCCGATAACTTTCGCCGCGAAAAGTTAACCTTCCACCTCGCCCCATTCACAAGTAGCTACCAAGCACTGCTGGAACGCGAAGATTTCGCCCGCTTTAACGCAATACCGCATTATGCATCCCTTACACTTAAAATGCCCGATCCGTGAGGCATCATCTCCTTAAAGGGAAATATCGAATGTTCCTCGAGCACGGAAGATTGTGTGACTACCTTGACAGCCACACACTAAACCGGCTTCACTAATCAAAGCACCTAAAATAGGTCGTTCAGACCATGGACACGCGTAGACAAGTCCGGCGTAAACATACAAGGGCTTACTAATCGCATACCCCCGCACAAGGGGCTCCACGCATGTACAACTAGAGACAATAAAGCTCAATTTTATTCATTTTTTAAATTGTACTTTCTTTATTTAGTATAACATACATTTTCGAACGATCTTTTTCAACTAAGTTCCTTTCTTTTTACAGATGAACACCGTGCTACACCCATCCAGGATACGGCACAACGGAGACACAGGCGCAGACGTGCAGTAGGGACCCGTTGCAAGGATTCTTTTCAGATTAAGACCCTGCGTAAACCTTTTTTACTGTCTCTTGTTGATACACATCCCCTGGTTTCTTGCTATAACCAAGGAGGAGGCTGGCGTTTTGGCATGGGCCACGTAGAATTTTGCGCGTACCTGGACACCAGGGGCTTATTACCAAGGGCGTTGTTCGGCCCGTTTTCATAAAGACCGAATACCTTAGGGAGTGTTCAGCGTCTCGAGTTAGGCCTTATATGCATCAGCTCCAAATCATGTCTTTGGTCAAATGTTGGGTTTGCCCGGCTCCTGTGTTTTGCTGCCTTACGTTCCGCTCTATCGGCTAACGCAGCACCAGGAGAACTACTGCGATTGTGCCCTGGTTCGTCCAGGCGAGCACCTCAGTAGAGAAAGCCGAAAACTGACTGTCATGATATAGCGTGAGACTGGTCAACCACTCGATGACCCACCGGAATCTATAGGATTCCTCCGCATTGACAAAGGGCCGTTTCCCGGTCAGGCACATACGTGCCCCGAATTCAGGTAAGCGCGGTGCCCCTAGGGGCTATATAGTAGCCCCACTGTCAAACTCCTATGGCTAAGTGAAAGTGATAAAGCATTATAGTACGGTTGCCTAGTTTGCTGCGCTACCACCTCCTTTATAGGACCAATACGTTGGATCAAGTGTGAAAATGCGCCTTTTTGGAAACACCCCCGCATTATATGCGTGGGGGATGAATCCGAAGACTGCCATCTTTCAGGTTATATACACATATACATTAATGGCCACACAGGAGGTATTTTGATTCTTGAAGGCACAAGTATAAAAAGCTTTTATATTTCATCGAAACATTGTTTCACAATAATACATTTTATTCGAACATAATATCCTTCGAGCACTGCGTCTCTATTAAACGAGCGCCCTGCAGAATCTCCTGAAAATATTGCTCGACAGGTACTTGGCTTCCGTCCGAATCTGGGGATGCAACATCGGTGGTCTTCATCTCTGCCCAGTATGTCTTGAGACGGGCAAGAGCCATCCGCGCACCCTCTATGCATGCTGACCTCCTGATTGCATTGATATGCGGCACCGCACCAAGGAACTGCTGCGCCAAGCCAAAATAACTCTTCGGCTCGGGCCTTTTCGGCCACAAAAGACTCACGACATCCTTCATGGCAAGTCTGGATAACCTATTCAGCTCTGCCCATTCGGCCAAGCGATCGGTTAATGGAAGAGTGCGCTCTGGATTATGGAAGTGCGACCAAAAAATATTTTCCATTTCGTGATTCTTTTGATCTCGGAAGTGTTCGACCGCGTCCGCGGCACTTGCCGGCAAGTCCAGATAAGCATCCTCCGCACTCCACAGCCGGTCCAACTGAGCATATTTAGGATCCGTGAACTTCCTCGGCAGCAGGAAGGGCTTTCCAGCCGCGATATCTCCGGCCTGATGCAGCTCCTCCTTCATAGCTCTCATCGCAGAGCGAGCGTCCTTGGCCTCGGTAGTGGCCCTCTTCAGGTCCTCTTGCACCGCTCGATCTTCCTTTTCAAGAAGCTTGCAGGAAGCATTCTTCAACTTCACGGCCATCTCGGCCATTTCCTTCTTGCTTCGGCAGTGAGCAGCCTGTTCAGCTTTTAGCTCTTCGGCCGCCTTTAAGGCAGCCGCATCACTTTTTCTGGCATGCTCCTTGGCTCGGGCGAGCTCCGCCCAAAGGTTCTCCATGGCAGCGGCACCATCTGCATCAAGCATACATGTTGTAAGGCACGGGCATCAAGCTCCCTTACCAGGTGTCCGCGGAGAAATCACATACCTTGTGACTCGTCAAGCCGCTTATTGACAAGCGCGATGTCAGCATCCGCCACGTCAAGTTGCCACTTTAGTTCGGCAAATCCATCAGTCCGTCTAGCCACCGGACACTTCGCCACCTACATAGGAAGGGTGACATATTATACCTGGGATTATGATCCTCGGCGCGCTGTCATTTTTGACAACACACCGAGTCTCAGGGGCTACTATCTACACAGGGCGCATCTTATATGCGGAACCGTCAGAAGGTACATCATTTTGCGTACCTCAAAACCTGTCAATAAACTTCTGACGGCTTCGTGCAAACCGCTCTCAGCGGATGAAATCCTTTCAATCACTGTACCCATTAACGCACAGTGATCTTCTGAGATAGATGCTCGCCCGAGCAGATCCTTCAGCTCCTCCGACCATACACCAGGTGGTGTCGGACTCGTCCGATGGCCTTTTTCGTAGGCCGGACGCAGAGGGATTTGAAGGACATCGATCGCCTTCGGCTCCGCCGGACTCGGAGAAACCCTCCGCGATGACACCTCAGGGTCGCCCGCCTCGCTAGACGGTACGGCAGGGGGAGGTGTTTCGCTCTCCATCATCTCCGGACAAAGATCCCCCAAAGATGAGCTATGTTGAGAAGGGCTAAGATCCGAACTACAAGGTAAAATTTCGGTTATCTTTATCAGAAATAGGGCAGGGATATCCTTTATTTTAAGAAAAACTCCCCTTTTTTACTTACGGCTTGGTGGAGGGCTGATCCCCTTGAGGGCACAATGTGGCCGAGGCATCTCTCAGCGCAGGACCCTCTGGCAAAGGTTTCTTCCCCCGATTTGAGACCATGGTCTCCGAGTCTTCAGAGGCGGTCCTCTTTTTCCCTTGGAGGGAGGGATTCTCGATCCCTCCTTTCCTGATAGCCTCCTTCACTGAGACAGTAGCTTCCTTGTTCCCCCCTTCACCTTCTTCCGAAGGCGCAACCTCCAGCATTCTGGTTAACACGGGATCCGGCGTGGTCTCAAGGACGGGGGCCGGACACCTGATTACCTTTGCTTTCGCTATCCACTCCTATTTAAGGGACAACTCTTTTAAAGGGCAAGTTTGTGATAAATATGGGATAGCGTGTCCGGGTACAGGGCTACTTACTTGTGTATCCGGGCGATTGCAGCTCAGACCTGCGTCCTCGGTCAAGTCCGGACACATCGCTTGTGATCTGAAGAAAATCTTGTACATCTCCATGGGCATCGCGCCCATAAAATGTTGGAGAGCTCGTGGTCCCTCCAGGTTAAATTCCCACAGGCGGAGTGGGCGACGTTTGCAGGGCAGGGTGCGAGCATGACCTGCGCTACTATGACCAGAGTGATCTCTCTCTAGGAGATCTTGAATGCGGCCCTGCAACAAGGGCACATCCTTGGACGGCCCCCAGTCAAGTCCTTTATTAACCCATGATGCCAGCCGCGGTGGAGGACCCGAGCGAAAGGTAGGTGGTGCCACCCATTTGGTGCCCCTAGGAGCTGTGATATAAAACCACTCTTGTTGCCATAGGTTGAGCTCCTCTTGAAAAGAGCCCTCGAGCCACGGAGCATCAGCATTCTTGCTTATAACAACCCCTCCTCACTCTGCCTGCTGCCCCTTGATCATCTTCGGCTCCACCTTGAAGGTCTTGAGCCACAATCCGAAGTGAGGTGTAATGCGGAGGAAGGCTTCGCATACGACAATGAACGATGAGATGTGGAGGATGGACTCCGGATCTAAGTCATGAAATTCCAACCCATAGTAAAACATGAGCCCCCTCACGAAGGGGTCCATCGGGAAGCCTAGCCCCTGAAGGAAGTGAGACACGAACACCATGCTTTCACCAGGCTTGGGAGTGGGAATAACCTGCCCTTGGGCAGGCAACCTATGCGAAATTTCACCGGTTAGATACCTGACATCTCTTAGCTTTAGCACGTCTTCTTCCGAACCGGAGGAAGGCATCCACCGGCCTTGCAGGTCGGAGCCGGACATCATCGAAGGTCCGAAGCGCCTGAATCTGGAGCTTTGAGTGTTGGAACTCGAGGCAAGGGGCGGATTCGATTGAGATTGAAAGAAAGAAGTGGAGCCTTGGTCTCTTTATAAATAGGTTCAATACCAAGAGCCTTCCCCGTGACCGTTCGGGACTCGCCTTTGATAGAGGAGACGTGCCAATGGGCACGGTTGGGTTACCCACTCTCGTATTGATGCGAATCCCGGAATAAGGGGACACGATCTCTGCTTTGACAGGACGTGCCAAGGAAACCGCCTCGCTAAACGCGCTGAGGTGGGACAGTAAAAATGATTCGAATAAAGGCTTGGCTGTGGTGTGATGTCACGCCACGGAATATGTCAGTAGATTGAACTTGTGTAAATATTATTCTCTCTATGGTGGTATGTGGAACTTATTTTGCAGAGCCGGACAATATCCTTGTGTTCAAAATCTTCTATGAAGTATTCGGAGGAGGAACCCGCCTTGCAATTTGAAGACAATATCTTGCGGACTCATTGTCATTGAAGCCTGGTTCGGGGGCTCTTGAGGAGTCTGGATTAGGGGTGTCCGGATGGCGGACTATAGCCTTTGGCGGACTCTGGACTATGAAGATACAAGATTGAAGACTTCGTCCGTGTCGGATGGGACTTTCCTTGGCGTGGAAGGCAAGCTTGGCGATACGGACATGTAGATCTCCTACCATTGTAACCGACTCTGTGTAACCCTAACCCTCTTCGGTGCCTATATAAACCGGAGGGTTTTAGTCCGTAGGACGACCAAGAATCATACCATAGGCTAGCTTCTAGGGTTTAGCCTCTCTGATCTCGTGGTAGATCTACTCTTGTACTACCCATATCATCAATATTAATCAAGCAGGAGTAGGGTTTTACCTCCATCGAGAGGGCCTGAACCAGGGTAAAAACATCGTGTCCCTTGTCTCCTGTTACCATCCGCCTAGACGCACAGTTCGGGACCTCCTACCCGAGATCCGCCGGTTTTGACACCGACAATCATCATTAGCTTCCTCTCTAGCTGGTGTAGGCATCACGGGAACAGATTTCTCTGATGTGCTACTTTCCAATTCGAGAGAAGGTACAATTACCTCATCAAGGTCTACTTTCCTCCCACCCACTTCTTTCGAGAGATACTCCTTCTCTAGAAATGTTGAATTCTTGGCAACAAATATCTTGCCTTCGGATTTGTGGTAGAAGGTGTACCGAATTGTTTCCTTAGGGTATCCTATGAAGACGCATTTCTCTGATTTGGGCTCAAGCTTATCAGGTTGAAGCTCTTTCACATAAGCATCGCAGCCCCAAACTTTAAGAAACGACAGCTTCGGTTTGTTGCCAAACCATAGTTCATACGGTGTCGTCTCAACAGATTTTGACGGTGCCATGTTTAACGTGAATGCAGCTGTCTCTAATGCATAATCCCATAACGATAGTGGTAAATCGGTAAGAGACATCATAGATCGCACCATATCTAATAAAGTGCGGTTTCAATGTTCGGACACACCATTACGCTGTGGTGTTCCAGGTGGCGTGAGCTGTGAAACTATTTCACATTGTTTTAATGAAGGCCAAACTCGTAACTCAAATATTCGCCTCTCCGATCAGATAGTAGAAACTTTATTTTCTTCTTACAATGACTCTCCACTTCACTCTGAAATTCTTTGAACTTTTCAAATGTTTCAGACTTGTGTTTCATCAAGTAGATATACCCATATCTGCCGAAATCATCCATGAAGGTCAGAAAATAACGATACCCGCCACGAGCATCAACACTCATTGGACCACATACATCAGTATGTATTATTTCCAATATGTCAGTAGCTCGTTCCATTGTTCCAGAGAACATAGTTTTAGTCATCTTGCCCATAAGGCACGGTTTGCAAGTATGAAATGATTCATAATCAAGTGATTCTAAAAGTCCATCTTTATGGTGTTTCTTCATGCACTTTACACCGATATGACATAAATGGCAGTGCCACAAATAAGTTGCACTATCATTATCAACTTTGCATCTTTTGGCATCAATATTATGATTATGTGTATCACTACGATCGAGATTCAATAAACCATCAACATTGGGTGTATGACCATAGAAGGTTTTATTAATGTAAACAGAATAACAATTATTCTCTGTCTTAAATGAACTACTGTATTGCAAAACATGATCTAATCATATTCATGCTCAACGCAAACACCAAATAACATTTATTTAGGTTCAACGCTAGTCCCGAAAGTATAAGGAGTGTGCGATGATGATCATATCAATCTTGGAACCACTTCCAACACACATCGTCACTTCACCCTCAACTAGTCTCTATTTATTTTTAACTCCTATTTTGAGTTACTAATATTAGCAACCTAACAAGTATCAAATACCCAGGGGCTACTATGAACACTAGTAAGGTAAACATCAATAACATGTATATCAAATATACCTTTGTTCACTTTGCCATCCTTCTTATCCGCCAAATGTTTGGGGCAGTTCTGCTTCTAGTGACCATTTCCTTTGCAGTAGAAGCACTCAGTTTCAGGCTTGGGTCCAGCTTTGGGATTCTTCCCAGGGGTGATAACTTGCTTGCCATTCTACTTGAAGCTCCCTTTCTTTCCCTTCGCCCTTTTCTTGAAACTAGTGATCTTGTCAATCATCAACACTTGATGCTCTTTCTTGATTTCTACCTTCATCGATTTTAGCATCACGAAGAGCTCAGGAATCGTTTTTGTCATCCCTTGCATACTATAGTTCATCACGAAGTTCCAGTAACTTGGTGATGGTGACTAGAGAACTATGTCAATCACTTATCTTATCTGGAAGATTAACTCCCACTTGATTCAAGCGATTGTAGCACCCAGACATTCTGAGCACATGCTCACTAACTAAGCAATTCTCCTCCATGTTTTAGGCTAAGTACTTGTCACAGGTCCCATACCTCTCGACACAGGCATGAGTCTGAAATACCAATTTTTGCTCTTGGAACATCTCATATGCTCCTTGGCGTTCAAAATATTTTTGAAGTCCCGATTCTAAGTCGTAAAGCATGGTGCACTAAACTATCAAGTAGTCATCATATTGAGCTAGCCAAACATTCATAACGTCTGTATTTGCTCCTGCAATAGGTCTGTCACCTAGTGGTGCATCAAGGACATAATTCTTCTGTGCAGCAATGACGATAATCCTCAGATCACGGACCCGGTCCGCATCATTGCTACTATCATCTTTCAACTTAGTTTTCTCTAGGAACATATAAAAAAACATAGGGAAGATACAACGCGAGCTATTGATCTACAACATAATTTGGAAAATATTATCAGGACTAAGTTCATGATAAATTAAATTTCAATTAATCATATTACTTAAGAACTCCCACTTAGGTAGACATCCCTCTAGTCATCTAAATGATCACGTGATCCAAATCAACTAAACCATGTACGATCATCACGTGAGATGGAGTAGTTTTCAATGGTGAACATCACTATGTTGATCATATCTACTATATGATTCACGTTCGACCTTTTGGTCTTAGTGTTACGAGGCTATATCTGCATATGCTAGGTTCGTCAAGTTTAACCCGAGTATTCTGCGTATGCAATACTGGCTTGCACCTGTTGTATGTGAACATAGAGCTTATCACACCCGATCATCACGTGGTGTCTCGGCACGACGAACTGTAGCAATGGTGCATACTCAGGGAGAACACTTATACCTTGAAATTTAGTAAGGGATCATCTTATAATGCTACCACCGTACAAAGCAAAATAAGATGCATAAAAGATAAACATCACATGCAATCAAAATATGTGACATGATATGGCCATCATATCTTGTGCTCATGATCTCCGTCATCAAAACATCGTCATGATCTCCATTGTCACCGGCTCGACACCTTGATCTCCATCGTAGCATCGTTGTCGTCTTGCCAACTATTGCTACTATGACTATCGCTACTACTTAGTGATAAAGTAAAGCAATTACATGGTGATTGCATTTCATACAATAAAGCGACAACCATACAGCTCCTGCCAGTTGCCGATAACTTTGTTAAAAACATGGTCATCTCATACAACAATTTATATCACATCATGCTTTGACCATATCACATCACAACAAGCCCTGCAAAAATAAGTTAGAAGTCCTCTACTTTGTTGTTGCAAGTTTTACGTGGCTGCTACGGGCTTCTAGCAAGAACTGTTCTTACCTATGCATTAAAACCACAACGATTTTTGTCAAGTCTGCTATTTTAACCTTCAACAAGGATCGGCCGTAGTCAAACTCGATTCAACTAAAGTTGGAGAAACAGACACCCTCCAGCCACATGTGTGCAAAGCACGTCGGTAGAACCAGTCTCATGAACGCGGTCATGTAATGTCGGTCCGGGCCACTTCATCCAACAATATCGCTGAATCAAAGTAAGACGTTGGTGGTAAGCAGTATGACTATTCCCGCCCACAACTCTTTGTGTTCTACTCGTGCATATATCATCTACGCATAGACCTGGCTCTGATGCCACTGTTGTGGAACGCGGTAATTTCAAAAAAATTCCTACGATCACGCAAGATCTATCTAGTAGATGCATAGCAATGAGAGGGGAGAGTGTGTCCACGTACCCTCGTAGACCGAAAGCGGAAGCGTTTAGTAACGCGGTTGATGTAGTTGAACGTCTTCGCGATCCAACCAATCCAAGTACCGAACGTACGACACCTCCACCTTCAACACACGTTCAGCTCGATGACGTCCCTCGTGCTCTTGATACAGTTGAGGACGATGGGGAGTTCCGTCAGCACGACAACGTGGCGACGGTGATTATGATGTTATCGGCACAGGGATTCGCCTAAGCACTATGAAGATATGATCAAGGTGTGTAACTATTGAGGGGGGCACCGCACACGGCTAAGAGAAGACTTGGTGTGTTCTAGGGTACCCCCTACCCCCGTATATAAAGGAGGGAGGAGGAGGAGTCCGGCCCTAGGGGGCGCGCCAAGAGTATGGAGTCCTGCTAGGACTTCGAAGTCCTAGTAGGAATCCCTTTCCTTTTCGGAGTAGGGGAGAAGGAAATAGGGAAAGAGAGAGGGAGTAGGAAAGGGCAAGAGGGGCGCCGCCCCTTCCCCTAGTCCAATTCAGACTCATGGGGGGCGCCACCTCCCCTTAGCCTACCTCCTCCTTCCCCGTATGGTCCAATAAGGCCCATTACTTCTTCGGGGGGGGGGGGGGGTCGGTAACCTCCCGTTACTCCAAAAAATACCCGAAACACTTCGGAACCATTCCGGTGTCCGAATATAACCTTCCGATATATCAATATTTATGCCTCGACCATTTAGAGACTCCTAGTCATGTCTGTGATCTCATCCGGGACTCCGAACAAACTTCGGTCATCAAAAACACATAACTCATAATACAAATAGTCATCGAACGTTAAGCATGCGGACCCTACAGGTTCGAGAACTATGTAGACATGACCGAGACAAATCTTCGGCCAATAACCAATAGTGGAACATGGATGCTCATATTGGCTCCTACATATTCTATGAAGATCTTTACCGGTCAAACCGCATAACAATATACGTTGTTCCCTTTGTCGTCGGTATTTTACTTGCCCGAAATTCGATCGCCGGTATCATCATACCTAGTTCAATCTCGTTACCGGCAAGTCTCTTTACTCGTTCCGTAATACTTCATCCCGCAACTAACTCATTAGTGACATTGCTTGCAAGGCTTATAGTTATGAGCATTACCGAGAGGGCCCAGAGATACCTCTCCGAGACATGGAGTGACAAATCCTAATCTTTATCTATGCCAACCCAACAAACACCTTTGGAGACACCTGTAGAGCATCTTTATAATCACCCAGTTACGTTGTGACGTTTGATAGCACACAAGGTGTTCCTCCGGTATTCGGGAGTTGCATAATCTCATAGTCTGAGGAACATGTATAAGTCATGAAGAAAGTAGTAGAATAGAAACTGTAACGATCATAATGCTAAGCTAACGGATGGTTCTTGTCCATCACATAATTCTCCTAATGATGTGATACCATTCATCAAATGACAACACACGTCTATGGTCAGGAAACATAACCATCTTTGATTAACGAGCTAGTCAAGTAGAGGCATACTAGGGACACTATGTTTTGTCTATGTATTCACACATGTACTAAGTTTCTGGTTAATACAATTCTAGCATGAATAATAAACATTTATCATGATATAAGGAAATATAAATAACAACTTTATTATTGCCTCTAGGGCATATTTCCTTCACTCTTTGTGTTCTACTCGTGCATATCATCTACGCATAGACATGACTCTAATACCACTGTTGGGAAACGTTGCATGGAAAACAAAAAAAATTCTACGCATACGGAATGATCTATCCATGGATATGCATAGCAACGAGGGGGAGAGTATGTCTATGTACCCTCGTAAACTGTAAGCGGAAGCGTTTGACAACGCTGTTGATGTAGTCGAACTTCTTCTAGCTATGACCGAGCAAGTACCGAACATACGGCACCTCCGAGTTCTGCACATGTTCAGCTCAGTGACGTCCCTCGCCTTCTTGATCCAGCAAGACGTTGAGGTAATAGATGAGTTCCGTCAGCACAACGGCATGGTGACGGTGATGGTGAAGTGATCCTCGCAGGCTTCGCCTAAGCACTACAAAGATATGACCGGGGGTGTAAACTGTGGAGAGGGGCGCCGCGCACGGATAACAATTGTCTGGGGTGTGCTAGGGGGCGCCACCCACATATATATAGGTGGGAGGGAGAGGGGAGAGGCCAGGAGGTGCCCCAAGTAGGACCAAATCCTACTTGGGTTCCTCCTAGGCAGCCCCCCTTCCTTATTTACCAGAGAGGGAAGGAAAGAGGAGGGGGAGAAAGGGAAGGGGGAGGTCGAATCCCTCCTTTCCTTTCTCTTCCCCCCTTTCCTTCTCCCTTTGGTTCAGCCCATCTGGAGGCCGCACCAACACCTGGTGGCTGGTGCATTTCTCCTCTTGGCTCATTAGGCCCATATCTTTTGCTCGGGGTGCCTGGAACCCCTTTTGGTGACCAGATATGTACCTGGTACCCCCGCAACACTTCTGGTGTACGAATACCATCGTCCTATATATCAATTTACCTCTTGACCATTTCGAGACTCCTCGTCATGTCCGTGATCTCATCTGGGACTCCAACCAACATTCAGTCACTACATTGTATAACTCATATAATACAATATTGTCATCGAACGCCAAGCATGCGGACCCTACGGGTTCGAGAACTATGTAGACATTACCAATACACCTCTCCGGTCAATAACCAATAGAGGAACCTGGATGCCCACATTGGTTCCTACATATTCTACGAAGATATTTATCGGTCGAACCATTATGACAGCATACATTATTCCCTTTGTCTGTAGGTATGTTACTTGCCCGAGATTCGATCGTCGGTATCTTCATACCTAGTTCAATCTCGTTACTGGAAAGTCTCTTTACTCATTCCGTAATACATCACCTCGTGACTAACTCCTTAGTCGTTTGCTTGCAAGCTTATGATGTCTATTACCAAGAGGGCCCAGAGATACATCTCCGATACTCAGAATGACAAATCCTAATCTCGATCTATGCCAACTCAACAAACACCTTAGGAGATGCCTGTAGAGCATCTTTATAATCACCCAGTTACATTGTGATGTTTGATAGCACACAAGGCATTCCTCTGGTATCTGGGAGTTGCATAATCTCATAGTCAAAGGAATATGTATTTGACATGAAGAAAGCAATAGCAATAAAACTTAACGACCATAATGCTAAGCTAACAAATGGGTCTTGTCCATCACATCATTCTTCTAATGATGTGATCCCGTTATCTAATGAAAACTCATGTCCATGGTTAGGAAACCTTAACCATCATTGATCAACGATCCAGTCAAGTAGAGGCTCACTAGGGACACGGTGTTTGTTTATATATAAACTAATCATAAAAGTAATCATATTATTCAGCGGTGGACCATTAATCTTCAGCAAACCACATCACCAAAGTTAAGCCATTTCTGTGGTGGCTTGACCTCCATGAAGACAAATAGGGAAGGAACAAAATAAGTTACCGTGTGTTGGCAGATGTCCATCCTACACAATTTCTTGCTAATGTTAGTACTAAATTTTCACAACTCAAATCATGCAAGCAAGCTCAATTTTGTTGTGGCCTTCGACATCATCAGAATCCATCAAGCTCACTAACTTAAGTCGTTCTAGTTATTTTCGTTTAGTGTAATGAATCAATGGTAACTATATTTTCCGAGTGCAAGAGGTTTGCATAACCAAATAGGCCTTAATGGAACATATCTATGATTTCAAGTTACATGAGCAAAAGCCAACGCTTAAAGATACATGCTCTCTAGAAATCAATGCACTAGTTCTTTGTCAGCATAGTTGAGCAATGAAAAATATTATACTTTGCTTGGTTTTTAAAGATTGAATCACATGGGTAACAAGTTCATCTAACGGGGAATAAATCAATGTTTTTTTGTTACAATTTTTAAATATGCCATTAAATAACTTTAGAGGAGATGCATCACTTTTGTAAGAGAAACAACAATAGAAGCAAGCTGGAGGTCACAAAGCAATCCGTTGTTACTAAGCTAAGTGGATTTTTTCCCATATATATATAAGCCAAATGGATAGTTCTTTCAAATCAGATAAATGGATGTTTTAGCACACAAAAACAAGAAGGTTCACGAAATATTGCAGGCACAAATTATATCATATGTAAAAGCTATGCTATTAAATATTTGAGCCAGCATACCACACAATTTCATAACTGGTACAGAGAATTTCTAGCTATCTTATTCTTGTACTATGAAACTAAAAGTTTGATTTTTTTATACAAGATGCACTACATAAAGAGGACATTGATTTAGTATGGCATAAAACATAATTTTTCAATGTGCAAGCAATATGAATTGAAACATAATTTTAATAGTGCAGCAGGAAGCAAGGAGCAGCCATAATACATGAACCTAGGAATTTAATCTCAATAGTTAGTTTGAAACGAAAGATCAAACTATCGGATTACGGGTTCCGGCAGACCCTTGAGGTTCGAACACTAGGGTGCGCGTGGAGCTTTCGCCCTCTACCTACCTGTTCCTCGCTGACTCGCTAAGATCTAACTACGGAAGGAACAACACAAGAGACACAGAGTTTATACTGGTTCAGGCCACCATTGTGGTGTAATACCCTACTCGAGTGTGTGGTGTGGTGGATTGCCTCTTGGGTTGATGATGAACAATACAAGGAAGAACAGCCTCGCGAGGGTCTGTTCTTGGCTAGTGCGACGAACTGCAAGGAGGAGTTTAGTCGCTCTCTCTACTGGTTTTCTGGTGAGGATTCTGTCTTGCTCTAGCTCCTGGATTCTCGATGCTAGATGCCCCTACCCTGGGGGTGGCTAGTCCTATTTATAGGCAAAGGCCCTGGGCCCCTTCCCAAATATTGAGCGGGAAGGGCGCCAACAATTGGCCATTTTGAAGGGGAACATCTGGTACACTTATCCTGACTAAAGTTGGTCCTCGCCTATCAAAGGCTCTGGTGGTGACGCCTGCTTGGGCTCCACAATGACTTCCTTCCTGCCGTTGGGCTGGTCTCGGTCTTGTTGCACCGAAATGGATGCCTTTGCTTGATGCTCTCGCCTGCACTTGCTCCCTTTGCACCAAAGAGGAAAGGACGACACTCCGCGGGCTGGCGCCCGACTGGCGCCCTTGGTCGTCACGGCTTGCGTCATGGGCACCTCGCGAGGTACCCCGCCTTGAACTCTCCGCCTCCTCGTGAGCCAGCCTGATGAGGCCATGCCTGAGGAAGCTCCTTGTCGCCCGCCCCGCAAGGCTTGGCCCCTCGCGAGGGTCTTGATCTTGTGTTGATGAAGATGGGCCGTGCTGGGCCCCCCTTTGAGCCACGGCACACAGCCGCAGCGAGCAAGTCTGGGACCCCGTTCCCGAAGCATATGATAGCCACGGGCCCAAAGCGCGCCGGACTTGGCCGAGCAGAGAGGCGAAAGGGCAAGTGCGAAGCGCCGCGGGCCCTAACAGCCTGCAGCCTTGGGCGCCGCGTGGCGGTTGATTGGGCGTGGGTGTCTCCACTTCCCCACGACGCCTCGACAACTGCAAATTGACAAGTCCCTGCATGCAAAGCGGGTCATGATTACCTGCGATCGTGGAGGTCGGCGGTTGGCCTCCTCTGGCTTTAAGTATGGCAGGGCATGTGCCCTTCCAGTCTATCTCTTCTTTCTTCTCCTTCTTCCCGGTCCTTGCTCCGTCTCGCTACAATGGCTCCGATCTGCCGGTTCTCTGCGGCAGAGAAGGAAAAGGCTTCTCGAGAGGGTCCTGACCCGCTCCCGCCGAAGAAACGGCTAGCCCTCTGCCATCGGGGTGAGGGCGCCCATCAGGAAGTGTCGAGGCCCTTGGTGCGAGCGGTCACCACTGGGGTTCCCACTTCCCTTGTACGCCCACGTCGAGGGCTCTGAAGGAGTCGATGCCGAACACCATGGGCGGCGCCGGCGGGTTACAAAGGTGTGCGTCGTTCCTCCTGGAGTCCACGCCGAGGGCTCCTCCCGAGAGTTCGTGCTTCACGCCGCCATGCCTCCTCAGTCTTGGATTCGCCTTCCTCCTTTCTTCGCCTCCGTCATCCCGCAGGGGGAACTCCTGGGGCTCTGGCTGCAGCACGCCGGCTGCAGCACCCTCGCGACCGGGGCTGAGGTCGCGGTCGTTGCCCCGGGCGAGGTCTTCATGACTCCTGGCTGGGGCGAGATCGCCCGGGTCTGCAGGACAAGGGGCGCCCTCGCGATCCACCTGGAGTACGACGGTGCTTCGGTGATGTTCTTCAAGGTCTTCTATGCGGATGGTCGCCGGCTGGAGTGCTGCCCCGGGAAAGGCGGTCGGGACCCCGCTACTGCGAGGCAGAGGCTGGCTAACCGCTCCCTTGGCAGCTCCTCAGGCGATGGAGGCGCTGGAGGATCCAGCGACTCCGCCGAGCTCTTCGCGACTCGGAGATGGCGGCGACAGCTCTGAGCCCCGAGCTGCGCGCCGCTCCCGGGAGAGGCGGGCTCGTCAGGCCGTCGCCGCCTCTGATCTGGATGGGGTTGGCGCCGGTGCCTGGCGGCCCACTGTTGATGATGGCGTCTGCCGCGATGGTTCCTGTAGTTAGGACTCCTTAGGTTACGTGTCTTTTGTTCCTGCAAGGAGCCAAGAATATATCCTGTGGGGCCTTGTAAGGTGTCTGTAGCTCCGTTTGTCAATATGATCCTCATCGTGAAGCAGTGCGAGATGCTTATTCCGTCTTAGCTTAGTTTCTTCCTTTCGGACCTCATGAGGGCTTAGCGCTCTGCGTTGACAGGTCCCGGTCCCAAGGCGGCTTCAGCCGTCGCTGGTATGCCAGGTCGTGATGCCGTGGTCAAGGCCAGGAGGTGAGCGGCCCGGGGTCCAGTAAGAGCCCCTGAGTCGCGATGCTCAGGAGGTCCCCTTTAGCGCTCAAGCAGCCATCGTTCCGTGAGAAAGGAATGTGATGTTGCTAACATGGGATTGCATTGGATGCGGTGACAGTGCTGTGATAGCTAGTGTTTCCGGAGAGTGACTTATCTCAAGAATCAGGGACCGCTCCCTGGCGTGTCGCCGGGTCCATGCATCGGCGGGTGAGGGGTTGCTTGGCGAGGTCCTCGCGTGCCTCTCCCCTCTCGCCTTCGCTCCCCTTTCTGCTCTACGTCCTCGGGTCCCGACCCTCGAGCGAGTCTCAGCCGTCGCTGGTATACCAGGTCACGATGCCGTGGTCAAGGCCAGAGGGTGAGGGCTGGAGAGCCAGTGGGAGCCCTGAGTCGCGATGCTCAGGTACCCCCCCTTTAACGTGCAAGCGGTTTGCGCGGACGAGAGTGAAGAAGACACCGTGAAGGCCTCGCCTGACACTGCTCCTTGAAGAGATCCTGCAGGCTCATCACAGAAAGAACGAGAGCTCGCCATGACAATCGACAGTCAGCCGTTGGTTGCTCTAGAGAGGTGGTGAGGCACTGAGGGCTCGACGAGGTGGCGCTATGCGGGGCTGCCGCGGCCAGAGCTCAGCCATTCAGGTTTGTCGGCGTTGCAGGGACGGACCCATGCGCAAGCGTCGTGCCGTTTGGGAGCAGCTCCATCAGTTAGTGTCAGTTCAGCGGGCAACTAGGTCACGCATGTTAATCGCGGAGGAGTGAATTCATTCAGATAGATGCTGGAAAGGCAGACATCGCTGGGTCTGGCCCGAGTGACCTGGGGATGATGCAGCCCGAGGGGCACCCCCAACAAAGTAAGCTAAAACAACACGAGCAAAAGGGATACACGCCGTAGGGACGGACCCACACGGCCTGGGAATGATGCAGCCCTGAGGGCGCTCCCAGCTGGAAATGAAACTTGAAAGATGTCACCTGATAGTGTTGACGATGAAGAGGTGTTGGTGTAGCAGACTCGGTGGGCTGCGGTAGCCGATCCTCATGAGCCCCCAGGCCCTGGGGCCTCAGGAGGCTCCGGAGGCGCTGGTGGCTCTTCGCGGGCCATCTCCATCTCCGCCAGGGCTGTGGAATGCCTGACCTCTTGAGCCTCCAGGATGCCCCTCATGAGGCGCTGGTACGTGGTAGCCGTGTTCGGCAAGCCATGAGGCATGCGAATGTAGCTGTGGGGTGGACCTTCGCAGCGCCCCACTTGCGAGGGCCAGAGGCGCACCTGACGGGCGGCTCGGTTGAGCCCTGGTATGTCGATGCAGACGCGCAGCCCACCATCCTCGCCTGGATGGGGGGCCACAACGGGTAAGCGGCGGCTGCCTCTCATGACTCTTGACTCCTGTAGCTCCTGAATGGCCTTGCTGACGTACTCCTGAGGGTTTGGCCCTCCTTGCCTTGCTCCTTCTTGAGGGAAACGTGCTTCAAAACACGCCTCCAAGTGGTGCCCAGCGCCTCCCTCGTGGCCTGGCGGCGGCCCTCCCTGGGAGAGCCCCGAGCCTGCACGAGGAGGCGCCCGGCGCCCTTCCCTATGCGATGGAAGGAGGTTCCCCCTTGGGCAGGCGCGGGCCCTAAGGGGCCGGCCGGACGATGTCTTCTACTTCTTGGGGGCGGTCTCGGGAAGCCTCCTGCTTCCGCGATCCGGGTCTTCCAGTGACGCGGCCTGAAAGGCTCGTTCTAGGGAGCACACTGCGTCTTTCTCTTCGCAAGGCACCATGGTGACTCCGCCACTTCCTGGCATCTTGAGGACGCTGCAGCCGTGGTGGGTTACGGCCATGAACTTGGCCAGCGCTGGGTACCCGAGTATGGCGTTGTACGGCAGGCGAATGTGGGAGACGTCGAAGTCGATGAGCTCGGTGCGGTAGTTGTCGTGCGCCCCGAAGGTGACGAGGAGGCGAACCTGCCCAATCGGGACCGTGGAGCCATCGGTGACTCCGGAGAAAGGCTTGGTTGGCTAAAGCTGGTTGTAGGGCACCTGGAGATTGTTGAATGTTTCCACGGACGGGGCGTTGAGCCCTGCCCGCCATCGATGAGGTCTGGTGACTAGCACATTCTTGATGATTGGGGAACAAAGCATTGGGAGGACTCGGCTGTGGCCGCACACTTGAGCTGATCCGCTGAGCGGAGCGTGATGGTGCCGCCGACCACCGAGAGGTGCGTGGCCTCGTGCTTGGGGAGGACTGCATTTACTTGTGGGCGAACTGCTTGAAGATGCGCTGAGAGGCTGGGGATTGAGCTCCGCCCAGGATGCAGGCGATCGCACGTGGCTCCTGGAAGCCCCGAGCCCCCTTGTCCTGATGACGGTCCTCATTTCTCCTTGGCTGCGGCAGAAGTGGAGGGAGGCCTGCGTTGCCTTGCGGGCGATCCTCGCGAGGCTGATCCCTCCAGCCTCCCTCGCGAGGCGGGTCCTGCCAGCGATCCTTGCGAGGTTGGTAGCGCCACCCTTGGCGAGGGCCGTGGTCTTCCCAGCGTCCTGCGTTCCTTCCTCCTCCTCGACCATAGCCCCGGTCGCTGCGGTCGAGACGTCAGCCGGTCCTTCCTTCTCGCACGGCTCGGAGCTCTTGGCATTCGTTGGTGTTGTGGGTGTGGAGGTTGTGGTACATGCAGTACCGACTGCCCTTGGAGGATTCGGGCTGATCTCTGCCCCGCTTGGTGTCTGGTTCTGCCACGAGCACGGCAGCCCCCTTGCGCTTCACATCCTTGGCCTTGGGTTTCTTCTCTTCTGGGTCTGCGGCAGGCAGCTCGAGGAGGGAGAGACGCCCTTTCTCAACCCTGGCGCACTTGGTCGCCAAGTTGAACAGCTCCAAGGAAGTGCACAGGTCTTCATGCATCACCAGCTCCTCCTTCATCTTGACATCGTGCACGCCGTCGGAGAAGGCTGAGATGATGGCCTCCTCGGTCACCTTGGGAATCTTGAGGCGTGCGTTGTTGAAGCGCTGGATGTACTTCTGCAAGGTTTCCCCTGGTTGCTGCTTGATGTGGCGCATGTCGCTCACGGCGGGTGGCCAGTCGCGAGTACCCTGGAAGTTGGCGATGAAGCGGGTGCTCATCTCGTCCCAGGAGGAGATCGTGCCTGGAGTAAGGTTCAGGAGCCAGGTGCGGGCCCCGTCCTTGAGCGCCATGGGAAACCAGTTTGCCATGACCTTCTCGTCTCCATTGGCAGCTTCGATGCCTAGCTCGTAGAGCTGGAGGAACTCTGCAGGGTCAGCCGTATTGTCATAGCGAGGAGGCAGGTCTGGCTTGAACTTGCCGGGCCACGCGACTCTGCGCAGCTCGGTGGTGAAGGCGCGGCAGCCCGCCGTGGCCACGGGAGGCCTTGGGTGACGAAGAGCTTGGTCCTGCGGGTCCCCATGCACTGCAGCTGGGAGCAGCGCGGGGTCTTGACGTGCTGTAGCAGGAGCGTGGTCGCGACAAGCCGGAGCGGGGAGCGCTCGGGCAGCTTCTCGCGGGCGAGGGACTTCTTAGCAGCTCTGCTCTTGCCGCACTGGTGCCTGACGGAGCGGGTTCCGCCCAGGGGCCACGCTCCTTGGGGCTAGGGCGCCTTCTCGAGGGGAGGCGGCTGAGGCGCCCCCGGAGCTTCGTCGCCCGCGTAGGGCGGGGTGCGGTGCAGCGGGACGGACGTCGCAGGAGAGCCCCCTGCGGCACGGACGAGCTCGGCGACGCGGTCGAGCCATTCTTCATAGACATCGTCGACGAGACAGTAGCTCATGAGCTCATTTGCCGCGATGAGCGCAGCTCGAGCCTCCATGGGCGCGCGGAATGCGCGAGATGAAGAACCGGCTGGGGTGAGCGAGGGGGTAGCAGTGCGGCCGTCTTGCCTCACGGAGGGATGCTGGGACGATGCTTGCTGCTTGTTCCCCGCCGGGCCGGTGGCCGCGTTGACGGCAGGTGACGGGGAACGACGAGGGCGCCCGCCGACGGGAGCCGTTTGGGCGACACGGAAGCGAGGGTAGCTCGGCGCTCGGCGTGGGCCCGACGAGCGTCAGACATGGATGCGATGGTCGGGGAAGAACAGGGCGACGGAAGATGAATTCCAGCGCACCCCTACCTGGCACGGCAAATGTCGGATTACGGGTTCCGGCAGACCCTTGAGGTTCGAACATTGGGGTGCGCGCGGAGATTTCGCCCTCTACCTACCGGTTCCTCGCTGACTCGCTAAGATCTAACTACGGAAGGAACAACACAAGAGAGATGGAGTTTATACTGGTTCAGGCCACCATTGTGGTGTAATACCCTACTCTAGTGTGTGGTGTGGTGGATTGCCTCTTGGGCTGATGATGAACAATACAAGGAAGAACAGCCTCATGAGGGTCATTCTTGGTGGTCTGATTTAAGCGCAAGGAGGAGTTCAGTCGCTCTCTCTACTGGTTTTCTGGTGAGGATTCTATCTTGCTCTAGCTCCTGGATTCTCGATGCTATATGCCCCTACCCTGGGGGTGGCTAGTCCTATTTATAGGCAATGGCCCTGGGCCTCTTCCCAAATATTGAGCAGGAAGGGCGCCATCAATTGGCCATTTTGAAGGGGAACATCTGGTACACTTATCCTGACTAAAGTTGGTCCTCGCCTGTCAAAGGCTCTGGTGGTGACGCCTGCTTAGGCTCCACAATGACTTCCTTCTGCCGTTGGGCTGGTCTTGGTCTTGTTGCATCGAAATGGATGCCTTTGCTTGATGCTCTTGCCTGCGCTTGCTCCCTTTGCACCAAAGAGGAAAGGAGGACACTTCGCGGGCTGGCGCCCGACTGGTGCCCTTGGTCGTCACGGCTTGCGTCATGGGCACCTCGTGAGGTACCCCGCCTTGAACTCTCTGCCTCCTCGTGAGCCAGCCTAATGAGGCCGTGCCTGAGGAAGCTCCTTGTCGTCCGCCCCGCGAGGCTTGGCCCCTCGCGAGGGTCTTGAGCTTGTGTTGATGAAGATGGGCCGTGCTGGGCCCCCCTTTGAGCCACGCCGCAGGCCGCAGGCAGGCAAGTCTAGGGACCCCCGTTCCCAAAACGCCGACACAAACAATCCTGGTCCTTCAAGTGATGTCGAAATGAACTACCACGAGCAGTAAGTATGGCATCGAACATGTCCAAATGAAAAAATAAGCCCTCAAAGATCGCTCACAAACCATAGTTATGTGCGGAGTGATGTGGTGGCGAGCAGCTGCAACATGAGGGTACACGACCACCACTACACCAGGCAGCTGCCCCATCCTTGGCGCCGTTGTCCTGCATCTGGTCTGGTTAGCGTCGGTGTCCTCAACAACACGAGGAGCTTGACAAAGGAGCCAAATAAAGGATTGGGGTGTGAGGACCCTTACAAAGGAGCCAAATAAGGGTTGGGGCGCTAACACAACTGGGTCCACCGGCGACATGCTACTTGTTCCACGCCACTACATTCCAGTGTTGATCCATGGATCCTAATAACACACTATGCCTAAAAGCTGACGGACATGTTGTGGGGATAAATCTAACAGTAAGATAGGTGGGAGAATGATTCTTGAACTATCAAGACACATGTGGGTGACACAAGAAATATACAGGTTCAGCTCATAGAAAAAGCGATTACGCCCGGTTTTATCGTAATCATGATGAAGATATTAAAATGATTGGTGTCTCACGCATCGAATCTTTGTTTAGCAATATAAAACGTGATGAAAAAGGGACTAAAGATGAGTCAACTTTAGTTAGAAGGCATCCCAATTATTCGGAGGGTAAAATGATTGGTCTTTCACCCATTGAATCTTTGTGTAGCAATATAAAACTTGATGAAAAAGGGACTGAAGATGGGTCAACTTTAGCTAGAAGGCGTCCCAATTGTTCGAAGGGTGATGATCTTAATGAAAAAATTGATAAAACTGGGTTTGGAGAGGTCAAAACTTTAAAGAGTGATGTGCCCACTACTTTGGATTTCAAGGATTTTAATTATGACAGTTGTTCTTTAGTTGAATGTATTTCCTTGTTGCAATCCATGATAAATTCACCCAATGCTTATGAACAAAATAATGCTTCTACCAAATATATCGTAGAAGCTATGATGAAGGCTTTAGAAGAAAAGCTAGAATTGGAGATTTCAATACCTAGGAAACTATATGGTGAATGGGAACCTAATATTAAAATAAAGATAAAAGATTTTGAGTGCAATGCTTTATGTGATTTGGGTTCTAGCATTTCCACTATACCAAATTTTTTATGTGATGTGCTAGGCCTTCATGGTTTGGATGAATGTTCTCTTAATTTGAACTTATTGGATTCCACTATTAAGAAACCTTTGGGTAGAATAAATGATGTTATTATTCTTGCAAATAGAAATTATGTGCTCGTTGGTTTCATTATTCTTGATATTGATTGCAACCCGTATTGTCCCATAATACTTGGTAGGCCTTTCCTACGTACCATAGGTGATATTATTGATATGAAAGAAGGTAATATAGGATTTCAGTTTCTATTAAAGAAAGGAATGGAACACTTCCCTAGAAAGAGAATTAAGCCACCATATGAATCTATTATGAGGACGACCAACGGAATTAATTTGAAGCATGACAACACTTGAAACTATGCATTATGCCTAGCTAGGGGCGTAAAACAATAGCGCTTGTTGGGAGGCAACCCAATAGTTATCTTTATTTTTCTTATTACTTCTTTTTGTGTGCACACACAATTATGCTACTATTATGGTTGTGTTTTGTGTTTAAATTAGTGTTTGTGCCAAGTAGATCCTTTGGGATGATTTGGTTGATAGTTACTTTGATTCTGTGAAAAAATAGAAACTTTTGCACCCAGTAGCAGAATTGTTTAAATTCACAGGAACGTGGTAAAATTCTGATTTTTTTACATATGATTGATATACAAATTTCCCACATGGTCCTAAGTTTTCAGAATTTTTGGAGTTACAAAAGTATTGTGTTTGTCCAGATCATTACAGACAGTTCTGTTTTTGTCAGATTCTGTTTTCGTTGCATTGTTTGCTTGTTTTAATGAATTTATGGATTGTATCGGGGGTATAAGTCATGGTGAAGTTAGAGAAAATAGGTATTATGAAATAATGAAATATGAATGGGTTTAAACAGTACCTAAAGTTTATGATTGGCTTGTTATACTAACGAATCCCACGAGTTTTTTGTTGACTTTTGTGTGCTGAAGTTTTCAAGTTTTAAGTGAGATTGCGATGGATGAAGGAATAAGGAGTGGCAAGACCCTAAGCTTGGGGGTGCCCAAGGTACCCCAAGGTACTATTCAAGGACACCAAAGACTCTAAGCTTGTGGATTCCTCGGATGGCATCCCCTCTTTCTTCTACCAACCATCGGTAAATTACTTGGAGCTATATTTTTATTCATCACATGATATGAGCTTTTCTTGGAACGTCGTGTATTATAGGAGTCTTTGCTTTTCTTGCTTTTTATTTTTCCACAATCAAATTTGCTGGACACAGCTTTTTGAGAGGGACACACGTTTTTCATGATTTGTTACAATACTCTTTATGCTCCACTTATATCTTTTGAGCTAGGCAGTTTCTCTAGTGCTTCACTTATATCTTTTAGAGCACGGCAGTGGTTATATTTTAACGAAATAGTTACACTCTCATACTTCAATTATATCATTTGAGAGTTTGATAAATAGTAACGGCAATATGCATGGGTTATGAAGTTGGTCCTGATATGATAGGTATTATTCAAGAGGGATATAATAAAAACTTTCATGCAGATCACTGAATATGATAAGTTTGATTCATTGCAATAGTTTTCAATATAAAGATGGTAATATGTGGGAGGTACTAGTGAATGACTGTGGTTTAGTAAGAATATTGGTGTTAAGGTTTGTGATTCCCGAAGTATGCACGTGTAGTCTCTCGTTATGCTAAGAAGTTGGATCACGATTTATTATTGAGTGTCTTCCTTTGCGTGAAGGTCGGGGGAGCGTGATACGTCTCCAACGTATCTATAATTTTTGATTGCTCCATGCTACTTTATCTACTGGTTTAGGAAATATTGAGATTTATTATCCACTTTTATATTATTTTTGGGACTAACCTATTAACTAGAGGCCCATCCCAGATTTGCTGTTTTATGCCTATTTCAGTGTTTCGAGGAAAAGGAATATCAGACAAAGTCAAAACGGAACGAAATCAACTGGAGAAGTTATTTTTGGAAGGAAAGCCACCCGATGGACTTGGAGTGCACGTCAGGAGATACGGGAGGTGCTCACGAGGGTGGGAGGCACGCCCACCCCCCCGGGCGCCCCCCCTGCCTCGTGGGGCCCCCGTAGCTCCTTCGACGTACCCTCTGCACCCATATGTACTCTCGTACCGTAAAACTTCCAGAACAAAAGATAGATCGGGAGTTCCGTCGCCGCAAGCCTCTGTAGCCACCAGAAACCTCTTGGGGGCCCGTTCCGGCACCCTGCCGGAGGGGGAACCCATCACCGGTGGCCATCTTCATCATCCCGGCGCTATCCATGACATGGAGGGAGTAGTTCACCCTCGGGGCTGAGGGTATGTACTAGTAGCTATGTGTTTGATCTCTCTCTCTCTCTCTCTCTCTCTCTCTCTCTCTCTCTCTCGTGTTCTCTCTCGTGTTCCCTCTACGGCACGATCTTGATGTATCCCGAGCTTTGCTATTGTAGTTGGATCTTATGATGTTTCTCCCCCTCTAGTCTCTTGTGATGAATTGAGTTTCCCCTTTGAAGTTATCTTATCAGATTGAATCTTTTATGAGAACACTTGATGTATGTCTTGCCGTGATTATCTGTGGTGACAATGGGATATCATGTGCCACTTGATGTATGTTTTGGTGATCAACTTGCGGGTTTCGTGACATTGGGAACCTATGCATAGGGGTTGGCACACGTTCTTGACTCTCTGATAGAAACTTTGGGGCACTCTTTGAAGTACTTTGTGTTGGTTGGATGAATCTGAGATTGTGTGATGCATATCGTATAATCATGCCCACGGATACTTGAGGTGACAATGGAGTATCTAGGTGACATTAGGGTTTTAGTTGATTTGTGTCTTAAGGTGTTATTCTAGTACGAACTCTTTTATAGATTGATCCGAAAGAATAACTTTGAGGTGGTTTCGTACCCTACCATAATCTCTATGTTTGTTCTCCGCTATTAGTGGCTTCGGAGTGAGTCTTTGTTGCATGTTGAGGGCTTGTTACATGATCTATCTATGTTAATATTGTTGAGAGAACTTGCACTAGTGAAAGTATGAACCCTAGGCCTTGTTTCCTATCATTGCAATACCGTTTACGCTCACTTCTATCTTTAGTTACCTTGCTGTTTTTATTATTTCAGATTACAAAAACCTATATCTACCATCCATATTGCACTTGTATCACTATCTCTTTGCCGAACTAGTGCACCTATACAATTTACCATTGTATTGGGTGTGTTGGGGACACAAGAGACTCTCTATTATTTGGTTGCAGGGTTGCTTGAGAGAGACCATCTTCATCCTACACCTCCTATTTGATAAACCTTAGGTCATCCACTTGAGGAAATTTGCTCTGTCCTACAAACCTGTGCACTTGCAGGCCCAACAACGTCTACAAGAAGAAGGTTGTGTAGTAGACATCAAGCTCTTTTTCGGCGCCATTGCCGGGAGGCTAGGTAAAGGCACTCACTCACACCCGTCAACTAAGTTCTTTTCTGGCGCCGTTGCCGGGGAGGTGAGCGCTTGAAGGTATATCTTTAGATCTTGCAATCGAATCTTTTTGTTTCTTGTTCTAGCACTAGTCTAGTTTATAAAAGAAAATTACAAAAAAAAATGGAGTTAAGTTTGTCTCATACGCTTCACCTTTTTAATATCTTTCGTGAGTATGATGGAAAGGATAATTGTGCTCAAGTGCTAGAAGAAGAAATCTCTAAATTGTTTGGCACTAAATCTTTGAATGATGAGCATGATTGCAATGTTGTTAGTACGAATTCTTTGAATATCCATGATGCTAATGATGATTGCACTAGTTATGATGAAAATATTTCTTATGAGCTTGTCAACTTTTGTGGAGTGCATGTTTGCATGAACACACCAAATAGAGAAGATATTTATTGCAACAGGCATAAGCACTTAGAAACTAAATTGTTGCAAGAAAGGCTAGATGTTTGTGCTGAAAATTTAAATTTTCTTGGCCGTACTTGTGGAGTTTGCAATGAAAGTGGTCATTTAGCTATCCGATGCAAATTGTTTCATGATCTAATCGTGTCCAAAAATTGTGATGAGTTGATTTCCCTTGCACATTATAATGAGCTTAGCTTGCTTATGGGTTGCGAAGAAATGAAACGTTTAACTAATTATCTTCCAGAATTTGCCCGTTACAAACTTCTTGGTTTTGATCTAGAAGAAATTTATATGTATTGTTTGGTGAATTGCATTGAAAATCCTTATATTGCCAATTACATAAAGAAAAGAAAAGAAATAGAGGATGATGAGAATACTAATGAAAGGGAAGATACTTCCCAATCTCCTCCTATTATTTCTTATGATGAATTAGGTAATGAGGAGAAGCTTTCTATTCAACCAATCTCATCAATAAGGAGCTCAAAGAGGAAGGTTGAACCTACACATAATGTGAAGAAGAAAAAGAAAAGAAGGAGCAAAAAAGGTAAAAAGGTATCCCTCCCAAATGATGTTGCTCCTACTACTCATTGTGATGATGATAATTGCTATACTATTGGTGCTATCAGTATTTTTAATGATGAGAGTGATTATGCTTATGATATGAAAGGGCCCAAGCTTGGGGAAGCTATGTTTGATTGGGATGAAATATTTGAGAATATATTTGCTGGAATTAATGTTTGTCCCAAGCTTGGGGATGCTATGTTTAATGAAGATGATATTTTTAGCATCCCAAGTTTTGATATGCAAAGTTGTTATGATGATAGCATGCCTCCTACCTATGATGATTATTGTGATGAAACTTATGCTATAAAAAGTAGTGATGATTATATTTACAAATCTTGTCATGATTATGATTACCCTTTTTCTGAACATTACCTTTTAATGTGGAAACAATTTTTAGTGTTCAAGTCTCTTATGATACTCGCACTATTATTCATGAGAAGAATTTTGCTTGTGTGGAGAGAGTAAATTTTCTATGCTAGTAGATCATGAAAAGAATGCTTTAGGCACTGGTTATATTGTTGAATTCATTCATGATGCTACTGAAAATTATTATGAGGGAGGAATATATGCTTGTAGGAATTGCAATAATGTCAAGTTTCCTCTCTATGTGTTGAAAATCTTGAAGCTATGCTTGTTTTACCTTCCTATGCTTGTTGATTATTGTTCCCATAAGTTGTTTGCTCACAAAATCCCTATGCATAGGAAGTTGGTTAGACTTAAATGTGCTAGTCATATGCTTCATGATGCTCCTGTTATGTTTCAATTCTTATCTTTTAGGTGAGCATCATTGCCATCATCATGCCTAGCTAGAAATGCATTAAAGAAAAGCGCTTGTTGGGAGACAACCCAATATTTACCCTTAATGTTTTTGTGTGTCCACATGATTATGCTACTGTAGTAATCATGTTTTATAGCTTTTGTTTCAATAAAGGGCCAAGTAAGACCTTTAGGATAGCTTACGGTGATAGTTGTGTTGATCCTGCTGAAAATCAGAAACTTTTTCAGCCAGTAAATTAGTTTTGTTAATTCACAGAAACGTGCTTCTGATCTGATTCTTTTTGCTCTGGATTGGTACACGAATTTCTTAGGACTTCATAATTTGGTAGGATTTGTGGAGTTCCAGAAGTATACTTTTTATACAGATTACTACAGACTGTTCTGTTTTTGACAGATTCTGTTTTCTTTGTGTTGTTTGCTTATTTTGATGAATCTATGAGTAGTATCGGAGTGTATGAACCATAGATAAGTTGAAGTACAGTAGATATTACACCAATATGAATTTAGAATGAGTTCATTACAGTACCTAAGTGGTGGTTTTATTTTCTTATACTAACGGAGCTCACGAGTTTTCTGTTAAGTTTTGTGTTGTGAAGTTTTCAAGTTTTGGGTAAAGATTCGATGGACTATGGAATAAGGAGTGGCAAGAGCCTAAGCTTGGTGATTCCCAAGGCACACCAAGGTAATATTCAAGGACAACCAAGAGCCTAAGCTTGGGGATGCCCCGGAAGGCATCCCCTCTTTCGTCTTCGTTCATCGGTAACCTTACTTGGAGCTATATTTTTATTCACCACATGATATGTGTTTTGCTTGGAGCATCATTTTATTTTGTTGGTATTAGCTTTCTGTTATTTAGAATAATGTTTTGCATCTTTAGTTTGAATAAAGAGGCCAAGGATAGCCTTTGCCATGCTTATTTTGCTAGTATACATGTTGCTGTTTGAAAACAGAAAGTTTACCGCTGTTGCAAAAATTCCCTAGAAAAGTCAGAAAGTGGTATAATGTTGAATCTTTTTGCATATTGAGATCTGATAAATTTATTACAGTGGGAATTTTAGTTCATAATTTTTGGAGTCAGGGAAGTATTGATACTCTTGCATTCTTTACAGACTGTACTGTTTTGGCAGATTGCTGTTATGGTTGCATTGTTTTCATATGTTTGCTTAATTAATGATTCTATTTGAGGATATGATTATTAAATATGCAGAGGCATTTAGTATGAAATGTTGAATAATTATTTTAGTGATTTGTTACAGTAGAAAATGATAAGGTTTTGCATTGGTTTATACTAACCTATCTCACGAGTTCTTGTTGAGTTTGTTGTGAATGAAGCCTTTTGAGAAATAGAGAAGCCATGATATGAGAGGAATTAAGGAGACACAAAAGTTCAAGCTTGGGGATTCCCAAGGCACCCCAAGATAATATTTCAAGAAGTCTCAAGCATCTAAGCTTGGGGATGCCCCGGTAGGCATCCCACCTTTCTTCTTTAATAACTATCGGTTAGTATCGGTTGAGCCTAAGTTTTTGCTTCTTCACATGAGTTGTGCTATCCTTGCAATGTAGTTTTCTTTAGCTTTGCTTGCTGTTTGAATAAAGTATCAAGATATGAAATTATTAAATGGGAGAGTCTTCACATAGTTGCATAATTATTCCACTACTCATTGACCTTCACTTATATCTTTCGGAGAAGTTTGTCATTTGCTCTAGTGCATCACTTATACCTTTTAGAGCATGGTGGTAGTTTTATTTTGAAGAAATAGATGAACTCTCATACTTCACTTAGATTATTTTGAGAGTTGTTAATAGCATGGTAATTTTCTTAATATTAATATACTTGGTGTTCGAGATATGTGAAACTTTCTTTTGAGTGAATTGAATACTAAGATAAGTTTGATGCTTGATAATTGTTTTGAGATATGGAGGTGATAATATTAGAGTCATGCTAGTTAAGTAGTTGTGAATTCAAAGAATACTCGTGTTGAAGTTTGTGATTCCCGTGGCATGCACGTATGGTGAACCGTTATGTGATGAACTCGGAGCATGATTTATTTATTGATTGTCTTCCTTATGAGTGGCGGTCGGGGACGGGCGATGGTCTTTTCCTACAAATCTATCCCCCTAGGAGCATGCGCGTAATACTTTTCTTTGATAACTTCTAGAATTTTGCAACAAGTATATGAGTTCTTTATGACTAATGTTGAGTCCATGGATTATACGCACTTTTTCCCATCCTTCCACCTTTGCTAGCCTCTCTAATACCGCGCACTTTTCACCGGTATCATATACCCACCATATACCTTCCTCAAAACAGCCACCATACCTACCTGTCATGGAATTTCCATAGCCATTCCGAAATATATTGCCATGCAACTTTCCACCGTTCCATTTATTATGACACGCTCCATCATTGTCATATTGCTAGCATGATCATGTAGTTGACATTGTATTTGTGGCAAAGCCACCATTCATAACTCTTTCATACATGTCACTCATGATTCATTGCATATCCCGGTATACCACCGGAGGCATTCATATAGAGTCATACTTTGTTCTAAGTATTGAGTTGTAATTGTTGAGTTGTAAGAAAAATAAAAGTGTGATGGTCATCATTATTAGAGCATTGTTGTCACGCCCAATATGCGACCCTATCCAAAAGGAACACGAAGGTCCCACCAAGGATAGACCCGCATATTGAAACGCTTTTGCAAGGTGGATATCATTACATCAACATTACATAATAGTGGGGATACATCCAATACATACAATGTCACATGAATACAACAATACAACATACAAGAACAACATCCGACTACGGATGAATCATAAACAGAAACTCAAACCATAACCACCCTGCTAGCCCAGGCTGCCGACCTGGAACCTATCCCCTGATCGAAGAAGAAGCAGAAGAAGAACTCCAAACAAGCAAACATCGCTCTCGCGTCATGATCATCGCATAACCTGCACCTGCAACTGTTGTTGTAGTAATCTGTGAGCCACGAGGACTCAGCAATCCCATTACCATGGGTATAAGGACTAGCAAACCTTAGTGGGAAAGGAAGGGGTATGTGGGGACCCCGACTCGCAAGTCGTGATCACCGAATGCACGTGTACAGTGATCCCAGAGATCAATGCTCACTGAACACACAGAAGCTGAATAACAAGAGTCTTACATCCATACATACCGTCTTACACAAATAGTGACCAACATGGTCAAGTCTTACATCGATAAAGCCTTAAGGGCTGAACATCAAATGAAACAAAGCAGCAGAAATAAATCGTTGATAAGTAGAACCCATGCCATCCGCCTTAACCCTACGGGCATTACTCGTTGGGAAGCGTCCTAGTTCGCATGATCGTCTCCAAAGGACTCTTCTTGAACTCCGGTTCTTCCATGCCTGGTCAATTAAATAACCAGTGGCAAGCCAATGAGTACTTTGAATGTACTACTTAAGCAACCCATGATTTGGTTCAAGGTACGATAATGCATGACATAGGTAAAGTTTTGCATAAAGCTAGTTTTGAGTGCAATGACATGTTCAACATCCTATAAAGCATGCATCAAAAGAATTCAAGTAACCATGAGATCTGGTCACAGATATCAACATAAATAGAATGGGCACCAACCCATTTATCATAATCAGAGTGGGCACCAACCCATCTCAATCGTGTCAAGTCCTTGGCTTGACCCAAGTCATTTCCATCATTTCACTCACACGGTTGAAAACCCTGGACATAGTTTAAGCAGCACCGCCCAACCGTCCTTGACCGTGGACACGGCTATTCGAATAGTTTTACACTCTGCAGAGGTTGCACACTGTACCCACTAGATCCGGGGAACTCCCGTGTCATCCACGACCCGCGGTACCTCAAGTACCCGGGGTAAGCACCCGGTCACTACCTTTCCCTAGACGACACTAACATGGAGTCCACTCGATTGGTAGTAACCCCCGTGCCCAACATTTCACATCATAAAGTCGTGGAGCCTCGCTCCCATATTCATCACATACCACAAGCACGGGTACCAGCGGTGTGTCCGGTCTTTGTAAAAGATGAACATGGCCGCCCTACCTGGCACGACCCCGTCCCGAGAGAGAGCACCAACTCTCCCCCGTCACTAGTAATGCGGGCTCCAAGCTAGCATCGACCTAGGTAATCAATAATCGCTTTCCCATATAAGGGTAGAGTGGTTGCGCATGTAAGGTTGGGACAGTCAACAAATCTTAAATCTAATCCGTTTTCGAAAACAACACACACACTTGCCACGGTACACCACTTCGTCATCAAGTGGTTACCCATTTCATCATCTCCCTCGGGCATAAGTGGCACCCGACGGGGTTTTCGAAAAAGTCTTTTGAAAATACTTTTGTCTCCATCACCATGCATATACCCGTCCCTTTTTGCGTAGCAAACTACTTAGCATCCTATCTACTCCCATCGTCATAACCCTCATAAGGAGGTAGGGTCATGCACAATGCAAGTGTCAACGAGAAAAGTACCGGAGGCAACCCACCAAAGTGGTTACCCAACCTTCATGATTCCGATGCAATAATAATAAGTGCTATATGACATGCATAAAAAGGGTTTCATAGACATGGTCAAAGGGCTGCTTGCCTGGCTCAACAAAGTCTTCGGGGTCTTCAAAGTCTTCTGGTCCAACTCCTTCGTCAGCAACGCAATCTATCGTCGCAAAATAATAACGGAAAAAAATAAGGCAATAATAAAACAGAAAAATCAAAGTGCTCAGAAAAATGTCAACTCTTTTTGTAAAATATTAGATGGAAATATAAGAAGGGGAAACTTGCTAGTTTTGGATTTGGAGTGGTGGAACAGGAGATATGGATTTTCAGAGGCATATTTAAATGCTAAAAATCACATTTAAATATTTTCAGTGAAGAAAGGTTGGTTGGATTTGAATGGAAGTTGCACCATTAAATAGGTTGCAATAATCTAGGAATTTAAGAGTTGGAATTATTGCATTTGGATTATTATTTAATCTGTGGAATATTTGGAATATTGATGAAAAGAAAGAAGAAAAAAAAAAAAAGCACCTTTGTGCTGCCGGGCAGAACAGCCTTGAGGCAGCGGCCCACCAAGAGGGCAGCCCAATGAGCCAAGCAAGCAGCAGCAAGGCATACCACCATTTTCAAACTCGACGGGTGGGGCCCTTGGTCGAGAGAGAGAGAGAGGCGGGAGTGTGGGAGAGGATGATGACGGGCCCCCCTGTCATCACTAACCCGTGGGCGGGGTCGCGGTGCTCACCGGCGATTTATGCAGCGACGACAACGAGCTCCGCATGAAAAGGGATAACCAGGGGCCGCCGACGCCGGTGGGTGGTGGACTTGGGCGGAGTGTGGGGTTCGCCGGCGACGAGGTTAGCGGCGGAGGAGCTTGGTGTCGGCGGCTCCGGTCGTTTCAGCTGCAAATGAGAGGGAAGCGGGGAAAGCATCAGGGAGGTGAGGAGATTTCAGATCGACGGAGAGAAGGGGCGGAGGGAGCCCGTACCCTGAGATCGACGGCGACCCGAGGCGGCGGAGCTCCGGTCGATCCCGAGCACAGAGGCTCTCCGGGGGTGATTGGGTGGTGCGGGCGTGCTCCTGGAGGCGTGAGGAGGAGGCGAATGCCACTGGAGCGGCCCGGGGCGAGCTTATATAGCCGCACGGTGGTCCACCGTGGACCTGTGCGCCGGCGAGCTTGTTGCCGTCGTCACGGGTCACGGGGGCCTGCTGGGTTGTGTCTGGGGTGTTCGTGGGGGTCGACTACGCCCAGGGGAAGATGAGAGAGAGAGAGCAGGGGCGAGGCACTGGCACAGGTGAGCACGCCACCGGTGCGCCGGGCGGCCCTTGTTGCCGCTAAGCGAGGCGCGGGAGGAGGAGAGAGGAGGGGACAGCGTCGTGGCGTGTCGTGGGCGTCGAGGTGCCTCGGTGGCGCGAGGAGAGGCCCGAGGTGGCCGGAGCCGTTAGGCGAGGGCGGCTCTGATGCCTAGCCAAGATCAGAAGGCTTCTGAGCGCAGCGTATGGCATGCCATGGCATATTATATGCCCTGTGGTATGACCCTTGATGTCGAGAGTGCCGGAGGTAGTAAAGAAGGAGGGGAGGCATTGGATGCCTGGATGGCCACTGGGGTGAGGAGAGAGGTAAGGAAGAGGGAGAAAGGGCTGTCCAGAGAGAGAAAGAGGGGGGTTTCACCCCTCAATTATTGAGCTGGGGACTTGCCATTGTTACTGGAGGTGAAAGAGGACTATAAAGAGCTGTGGTAAAAATTGGAGTTCTCCAAGAATAGTGAAAGGGGTCAAAACAGTGGTTTTTGCAAAATGTCAGAAGGTGTTTGATAGAGTTTTGAGCAAGCAAATGGACTCCAATTGCCATGATACTCCACAAGGTGAAATTACTCATATAAATATAGCCTTCCACCAATTTGGAGATTATTTGGGCAAAGTTGCCAATGCAACTTTTGCAAACCCTAGAAATGAGCAGAAATAGACTTGAGTAGATCTAGTTGAGCATAACACTTCTCCTTGATGAACCACTTTGTGTAGTGGCCTCATTTGGTCATGTGAATATGCTCACAAAAGTTGGGGTCTTGGAGAAGAAGTTGGTAGAACAAAGTTGCTCAAATTTGATTCTGGTCAGAGAGGGTTTTGAGGCACTTTGACCAAGATTTCTTCTTCTCCAACCTGTGCCATTTGGTCTAGATGCATCATTGGACCCATGAAGCATGTTCACCAAGTTTGAGCATATTTGGACACACTTGGCAATGTAAAGTTGATCAAACTTCAAAATGGACAGAAATGGTTTTGAGGGGTTTTGATGATGTTATCCTGTTCTCCAAGTCATGAGACTTGGCAAGATCATCTAATTTGTCATTTGTGACATGATAGAATTTTCCTGGAATATTTGAAGAATATTTCCTTTGTAAATATTTCAAAAGCTTGAAATATCCAGGAAGGGTTTTAGAGGGATTTGACCAATATTTTGAACATGACCATGTGTTGAAACTCTTATATATGGACAATATATGTCCTATGGGTTTCCCTAAATTTTGTCAAATATTTTTAAAACAATAAAATAATTTTTCCTATTAAAGACCATTTCGGCCTTAAGAAAAAGCTTTTAAATAAAATAGTAAAACAACTTTTAAAATTATATTTTTGTGGTTTCTGGGTATCCTATATCTAATAGGAGTCAAATATATTTTTGGAAAGATTTTTACTGCCCTTAATCAAGTACTTGCAGTGCAAACCTCAATTCAGGGGTTTTTGGAAAGCTAATTTTAGAAAATACTTTTTGGCCAAATTATTTTTGTAAGAAAATACTATATTGCTCTACACACATGGCATGATCATTGGACAGAAGTTTGGGGCAAGGAGATGAAGTGTAGAAGGTGGAGTGGTTGACTATTAAGAGCACTTGAAAACCACATAGGGAAAACCAACACCAAATAAAAGCCAAATAAAGCAAAAAGTTTTGTTGGACCAAAATTCCATGCTTTATTAATGAAAATGAAATGTTACAAAATGCAGGTGTGACAGACCTACCCCCTTACAAGAATCTAGTCCCGAGATTCCTAAACTAAACTTTAAAGAGATACGGAACTTCGGATCTAAGGTAGTCTTCACGCTCCCAAGTTGCTACCTTGATGTGGTTGCTCCATTGGACCTTGAAGTATTTGATGGTTTGGCTTCGAGTGTGTCGCTCAGCCTCATCCAGAATGCAGATGGGCCTCTCACGATAAGTCAAATCAGGTGAAGGTCAATGGCTTGGTGATTGGCGTCCTTGTAGAGATCAGGCTTATGCGGAACTTGGAGACACTTCGGAGTTGTGACACGTGGAACACGTTGTGCACATCGAAAGTTCGTGGAAGTTCCAGCTGGTAAGCCACTTCTCCTCGTCGTTCCATGATCTTGAAGGGCCAATGTATCTCGGGCGAGCTTTCCTTTGACATGGAAGCGCTGGGCTCCTTTGAGAGGGTGACCGGAGATAGACATGGTCTCCAACTCGGAAGTTTATGTCTCTACGACGTGAGTCAGCGTAGCTCTTCTGTCTTGACTTGGCAGACTTCAGACGCTCTCTGACAAGCTGGACTTGCTCTTCGGCTTCACGGAGGATATCCGGCCCAAAGACAAGTCCTTCACCGGTCTCTGACCAATTGAGAGGTGTACGGCACTTTCGCCCGTATAACACTTCAAATGGTGCCATCTGAAGGCTTGCCTGGTAACTGTTGTTGTAAGAGAACTCGGCGAAAGGAGGCAATCTTCCCGCTTAGCTCCATAAGCTAAGACACAGGCTCGGAGCATGTCTTGAGTATTTGATTCACTCGCTCTGTCGACCTCCGTGCGTGGGTGGAAGCGATCTTTGAAGGACAGCTTGGTCCCCATGGCCTCTGGAATTTCTTCCAAAACCTTGAGGTGAACTGGGTTCCTCGATCGACACAATCTCCTTGGGAACACCATGAAGGCTCACGATTCGGTTGATGTAGAGAGTTGCCACTGGTTGCCGTCATGGGTAGTCTTAACAGAATGAAATGGGCCACTTTGGTCAAATGATCGACTATGACCCGGATGGAGTCATGTCCCTTGTTTGACCTAGGTAGTCGATGATGAAATCCATCGACTTTATCCCATTTCCACTCGGGAACCTTGAGTGGTTGGAGTAATCCAGCAGGTCGGCGATGTTCAGCTTTGACTCTCGGCATCGTCACACTTTGCAACATAGGTGGCAATCTCCTTTTCATCCCGTGCCACCAAAATCTTTCCTTGTGTCTTGATACATCTTGGTTCCTCCAGGATGGATGGAATATGGGGTGTCATGAGCTTCTTGCAAGATCAGATTCTTGAGCTCAACTTTGTTGGGCACGCAAATGCGATTCCCAAACCACACAATTCCTTGCTCATCCTCTGAGAATCCTGAGGCCTTGCCTGCCTTGATCTTCCTCTTGATGCCTTCAGTACTTTCGTGTCCCTTCTGATCTTCCTTAATATCATCCATCAGGGTAGGCTTGACTTCGAGGTTGGCTAAGAATCCTGGTGCAACCAGTTCCAACCCGAAGCTTTCAAGTTCTACATACAAGGCGGGTAGCTTGTGCTTTAGCATAGCATTCAAGGAGCAAGCCTTCCGCTCAGCGATCTGCTACCACATTAGCCTTCCAGGTGGTATTGAACACCGAGGTCATAATCCTTTATCAACTCCAGCCATCTTCTCGCCTCATGTTCAATTCCTTTGAGTGAAAATATACTTCAGACTTTTGTGGTCCATGTATATTTCACATCGCTACCCAAGAGGTAATGTCGCCAAGTCTTGTGGCATGAACCACGCTGCTAGCTCAAGGTCATGAGTAGCATAGTTCTCCTCGTGAGGTCGTAGTTGCCTTGAAAGGTAGGCTACGACTCTGCCTTCTTGCATCGAACACCTCCCATCCGATTCTTGGCGCATCACAATATATCACAAACTCCTTGTGTATATCCGGTGTGGCGAAGCTGGGCGATGGTTAGCCTCTTCTTCACTCTGGAAGCTCTCTTCGCGCCGGCGTCCATTCGAACTTCTTGTCCTTCTTCAAGAGCTGAGTCATGGGTCGGGCAATGCTCGAGAATCCTTCAACGAACTTGCGGTAATATCCTGCGAGTCCGAGGAAGCTTCGACTTCCTTCACATTGCTCGGGATTGCCATTCACCACGGCTTCAATCTTAGCAGGTCGTCGACAATCCCTCTTCGGTTAGAACATGACCCAGAATCCAACTTCACGCAGCCGAATTCACACTTGCTGAACTTGGCATACAGTTGGTGCTCTCGAAGCTTGTCTAGGACCATCCTCAAGTGTTGCTCGTGCTCTTCTTTCGACTTCGAGAAGACAAGGATGTCATCAATGAAGACAATGACAAACTTGTCCAAATAATCCATGAAGACCTTATTCATGAGATACATGAAGTAAGCTGGGGCATTGGTCAATCCAAAGGACATGACCGTGCATTCATCTGAGCCATATCTGTTTCTGAATGCCGTCTTCGGAATATCTTGGGGTCTGATTTTCAGTTGGTAGTACCCAGATCTGAGGTCGATCTTGGAGAACACCTTGGCCCCATTGAGTTGATCAAACAGATCTTCAATCTTGGGAAGTGGGTACTTGTTCTTGATTGTAACTTCATTGAGGGAGCGGTAGTCAATGCACAAGCGGATGGTACCGTCCTTCTTTGCCACAAACAGAACAGGCGATCCCCAAGGGGAGGCACTAGGGCGGATGAATCCCTTCCTCAACTGCTCTTCCAGCTGCTTCTTCAATTCTGCTAACTCCTCCGATCCCATCCTATAAGGCTTCTTATAGATGGGTCCTGCTCCGGGTATGAGCTCGATGATGAACTCAATGTCTCGGTCAGGAGGCATTCCTGGTAGCTCATCAGGAAAAACATCGGGATACTCGCATACTACCGGCACTTGTTCCAATCCAACTTCAGTCAGACAGTTGACTTGGTTGGCTTGAGCAGAGGAGGGGTTGGAGGCAAACTTAACTTCGACTCCTCGGCCATTGGTCATAGTGACCGTTCGGTTGGCGCAATCAATCAAGCCTTGGTGCTTGCTGAGCCAATTCATTCCCAAGATCACATCTAAGCCTTGTGATTTTAGGATGATAAGGTCTGCTAGGAAGTCTACCCCGTTAATGGTAATCCCGACTCCTCTACATCCTGTCTTGGCTCTCATCTCTGCTCCGGGGGTTTGTACCACCATATGGTTATACAGGAGTGTAGGGGTCATGCCACTTTTTAATGCAAACTTATGGGTGACAAATGAATGCGTGGCTCGAATCAAACAAAACAGATTCTTGGTGCTGAATTGACAAGGCGTACCCAAAGCCGACGTCCGGTCTTCTGGGCTTCTTCTGCGATGACATGATTCACGCGACCCTGCCATTGTTAGGCAAGTTGCGGGAGCTTGGTTCCTTGGTGGCATTCCACGGCCTTGGCACAGGTTCTGCGCATTAGGGCGCGAGGCGTCGGGCTTCTTGTTGGGGCAATTCTTGGAGTAGTGACTGGCTGTCCACATCAAAGCAAGTGACTTGGTTGGGGATGGCGCCCTTGCCAAACATTGTTATTGGGGTTCTGTAAGCTGGCACAGGGGTTGGCATCTTGCTGAGGTGGATAGTTGGTGCGGGTGCAGGAGCTCTTGGCTGCCGATAGGTTGGCTTGACCGGGGCTGGCTGCCACAGGCGAGGCTTCAGTTCTTGGAGCTACCCTTGCCGATCATCTTGCGCTTCTGAGTGTCATCCAAGGCACGTCGCTTGTCCTCAAGCATGAGTGCCTTGTTCACCGATCAGAAAGGTTGGGCGGTCACACACAACAAGCTTAATCTGCAGAGTCTGGTTAAGGCCCTCCATGAAGCGCTCCCTCTTGGCAAGATCGGTCTTGACATCCTCGGGGCATACCTTGAGAGAACACCGAACTTGCATGTACTCCTTGACGGTGCTACTACCTTGCTTGGGCTCGGAACTCACGCTTCTTGATGGCCATGATTCCGGAAGGAATGTGGGCCTTATGGAATTCTGTCTTGAAGGTGCTCCAAGTGATGTCTTGCTCAACATGCATAGCCTTGAATCCATCCCACCAAGCTCTGGCAGTCCTCCCGAGGCGAGTGGGCAGCATCGCCACTTTATCACGGTCCTCGGTGCATCCGACTAGTGCCGGCAGATCCTCAATGGTGCGGACCCGATCGTCTGCATCCGGGGTTCAGCAGATCTCGATGAAAGTGGGTGGTGCATGCTTCTTGAACTCCACCGGTGTGGAGCGTCCATGGCCGTGCCCGCCATTTGGCAATTGACAACTTGAGCAATCATCTGGAGGGCTGCGGTGTTGGCTTGGCGTTCCTCTCGGAAGGCTTGGAGAAGCTGAGCCATGTCCATGCTTGGAGGAGGTGGTGGGGTGGAGTCGCGCCTTGGGCTTGGTCTGGTGACTCCGCTTCAGCAGAACCTCCGGCTTCTTCTTCTTTGGGTAGAGGTACCGAGACGTGTTACAACAGGCATCTGTTGGAGTGGTCAAGGTTTCATGATTGGGGAAAGATGGGGAAAGCAACATAGATGGGATGCCTAGTAAGGGGGTTGGTATGACACTAATTGTTTTCATGCAAGGGCCAAAAGGGCCAAACACATTCATTAAAGTCCAAATTGGTGATGTAGTCGTTTACAAGTTCCCGAAGGAAAGCACGACATCCATCAAACACAAAAGCAAACACAACACTACATGGTTTCATAAGAACCATTACATGGACTCGACTTCGCATAGGGGTACACGACCTATCCTACCGTAGGGTTACTAACGGGCATATCCAAGTTGTGAATGATGCCTAAGTGGTGGAATGCTCGTCGCGTAGTCCTGCTCTCACTGGTCTTCCTCCTCTTCATCGATGAGCGGCTTTCTTCATTGCTTGAAGGGGTGGGGAGTGGAGGAGCTCAGCGGCGTTGCTTTGCTGGTGGGGTGAAGAGCTGCGGTAATCCCTTGCGCTCATGCGGGGTTCTTGTGGTGGTTCTCCATCCTTTGGGGTCTTCCGCCTCTGTATGCGATTGCGGGCTGTCAGGGGAGCACCTTCCTTCTTGATCCTATCCGACTTCTCTTGTGCTTGGCGAAGAAGTGCCTTGGTCTCATGAAGTTCCTTTCGAGTCCCATTGATTCCAGCGGCCAAGTGTTGTGCCAAACTATCGGCACAAAGGCTGAAATAGGTGCGGAATCGGAGTGGAAGTCCTTCTTCTAATGGTGGAGCTGGTGCATTGCTCTCATCCTCGCCTTCCTTCCGATAGGGCAAGAAGCGGGTTGCCAACTCGTCGCCATCTCTGGAAGAAGGTCTCGGAGGCGCAGTGAGTGCCTTGAGGGTTGCCGTCTCGGCGGCAAGAACTAGTGTTGCCATCTGGGGTCCCTCGAAGAACCAGCTTGTTGGAGAGTCATTGGCCTTCACGATCACTTCCACGTGATACTCCGTCTCGGCGTCATTGATCCAATGCTCATGGTAGGTGAAAGTGGGGGCTCGGTGGGCTGGCACCTCTTGAGGCTATCCTCGAGAAGCACGGAAATCCGGTGGTCGAAGTCTTGCATGCGGCAGCCATCTACAAAGGTTGAATGGGAGAGGTCGATAAGGAAAATGCATCTTGGGTGGGGTAAGCTTGAAAAAAGAAGAGGTCTACATGGTCTCAAGTTAACTAATGTCCATGCTAACTAAGGCTTCCTACGGTCGGGATGGCTCGATACCAGCTCTGTGGGGACCCCGACTCGCAAGTCGTGATCACGAATGCTGCGTGTCAAGTGATCCGAGAGATCAATGCTCACTGAACACACAGAAGCTGAATAACAAGAGTCTTACATCCATACGTACCGTCTTACACAAATAGTGACCAACATGGTCAAGTCTTACATCGATAAAGCCTTAAGGGCTGAACATCAAATGAAACAAAGCAGCGGAAATCGTCGTTGATAAGTAGAACCCATGCCATCTGCCTTAACCCTACGGGCATTACATTGGGAAGCGTCCTAGTTCGCATGATCGTCTCCAAAGGACTCTTCTTGAACTCCGGTTCATCCATGCTGGTCAATTAAATAACCGTTGGCAAGCCAATGAGTACTTTGAATGTACTACTTAAGCAACCCATGATTTGGTTCAAGGTACGATAATGCATGACATAGGTAAAGTTTTGCATAAAGCTAGTTTTGAGTGCAATGACATGTTCAACATCCTATAAAGCATGCATCAAAAGAATCCAAGTAACCATGAGATCTGGTCACAGATATCAACATAAATAGAATGGGCACCAACCCATTTATCATAATCAGAGTGGGCACCAACCCATCTCAATCGTGTCAAGTCCTTGGCTTGACCCAAGTCATTTCCATCATTTCACTCACACGGTTGAAAACCCTGGACATAGTTTAAGCAGCACCGCCCAACCGTCCTTGACCGTGGACACGGCTATTGAATAGTTTTACACTCTGCAGAGGTTGCACACTGTACCCACTAGATCCGGGAACTCCGTGTCATCCACGACCAGCGGTACCTCAAGTACCGGGGTAAGCACCAGTCACTACCTTTCCTAGGCGACACTAACATGGAGTCCACTCGATTAGTAGTAACCCCGTGCCCAACATTTCACATCATAAAGTCGTGGAGCCTCGCTCCCATATTCATCACATACCACAAGCACGGGTACCAGCGGTGTGTCCGGTGTTTGTAAAGATGACATGGCCGCCCTACAGCACGACCCGTCGAGAGAGAGCACCAACTCTCCCCCGTCACTAGTAATGCGGGCTCCAAGCTAGCATCGACCTAGGTAATCAATAATGCCCTTTCCCATATAAGGGTAGAGTGGTTGCGCATGTAAGGTTGGGACAGTCAACAAATCTTAAATCTAATCCGTTTTCGAAAACAACACACACACTTGCCACGGTACACCACTTCGTCATCAAGTGGTTACCCATTTCATCATCTCCCTCGGGCATAAGTGGCACCCGCGGGTTTTGAAAAAGTCTTTTGAAAATACTTTTGTCTCCATCACCATGCATATACCGTCCCTTTTTGCGTAGCAAACTACTTAGCATCCTATCTACTCCCATCGTCATAACCCTCATAAGGAGGTAGGGTCATGCACAATGCAAGTGTCAACGAGAAAAGTACCGGAGGCAACCCACCAAAGTGGTTACCCAACCTTCATGATTCGATGCAATAATAATAAGTGCTATATGACATGCATAAAAGGGTTTCATAGACATGGTCAAAGGGCTGCTTGCTGGCTCAACAAAGTCTTGAGGTCTTCAAAGTCTTACGGTCCAACTCCTTCGTCGAACGCAATCTATCGCCGCAAAATAATAACGGAAAAAAATAAGGCAATAATAAAACAGAAAAATCAAAGTGCTCAGAAAAATGTCAACTCTTTTTGTAAAATATTAGATGGAAATATAAGAAGGGGAAACTTGCTAGTTTTGGATTTGGAGTGGTGGAACAGGAGATATGGATTTTCAGAGGCATATTTAAATGCTAAAAATCACATTTAAATATTTTCAGTGAAGAAAGGTTGGTTGGATTTGAATGGAAGTTGCACCATTAAATAGGTTGCAATAATCTAGGAATTTAGGAGTTGGAATTATTGCATTTGGATTATTATTTAATCCTGTGGAATATTTGGAATATTGATAGAAAAGAAAGAAGAAAAAAAAGAAAAGGGCACTGTGCCTGCCGGGCCAGAACAGCCGCAGGGCAGCGGCCCAGCCAGTAGGCCGGCCCAGCCGAGCCAGCAAGACAGTGCTGCTGCTACCACCATTTTCAAACCTGACGGCTGGGGCCCATGGTCGAGAGAGAGAGGGCGGAGTGTGGGAGAGGATGATGAGACGGGCCCCACCTGTCATCACTAACCCGTGGGCAGAAGTCGCGGTGCTCACCGGCGACGATGCTGACGACAGCGAGCTCCCATGAAGTCTTGGGATGGCCGAGGGCCGCCGCACGTCGGTGGGTGGTGGACTTGGCCGGAGTCTGAGGTTCGCCGGCGACGAGGTTAGCGGCGGAGGAGCTTTGGGTGTCGACGGCTCCGGTCGTTTCAGGCTGCAAATGAGAGGGGAAGCGGAGGGGAAAGCATCAGGGAGGTGAGGAGATTTCAGATCGACGGAGAGAAGGGGCGGAGGGAGCCGTACCACGAGATCGACGGCGACCCGAGGCGGCGGAGCTCGGTCGATCCGAGCCTGAGGCTCTCCGGGGTGATTGGGTGGTGCGGGCGTGCTCTGAGGCGTGAGGAGGAGGCGAATGCCACCGAGCGGCCAGGCGAGCTTATATAGCCGACGGTGGTCCACCGTGGACTGTGCGCCGGCGAGCTTGTTGCCGCTGCCACGGGTCACGAGGCCTCTTGGGTTGTGTCAGGGTGTTCGTGGGGTCGACTACGCCCGAGGGAAGATGAGAGAGAGAGAGCAGGGGGCGGAGGCACCACGCGTGTGAGCACGCCACTCAGTGCGCTCAGGCGGCCCTTGTTCGCTAAGCGCGCGGAGGGGAGGAGGAGAGAGAGGGGACAGCGTCGTGGCGTGTCGTGGGCGTCGAGGTGCCTCGGTGGCGCGCGAGGAGGGCCCGAGGTGGCCGGAGCCGTTAGGCGGAGGGCGGCTCTGAGTGCCTAGCCGATCAGAAGGCTCTGAGAAGCTGCGTATGGCATGCCATGGCATATTATATGCCCTGTGGTATGACCACCGATGTCGATGAGTGCGGAGGTAGTAAAGAAGGAGGGAGGCATTGGATGCCTGGATGGCCTTTGGGGTGAGGAGAGAGGTGAGGAAGAGGGAGAAAGGGCTGTCCAGAGAGAGAAAGAGGGGGGTTTCACCCCTCAATTATTGAGATGGGGACTTGCCATTGTTACTGGAGGTGAAAGAGGACTATAAAGAGCTGTGGTAAAAATTGGAGTTCTCCAAGAATAGTGAAAGGGGTCAAAACAGTGGTTTTTGCAAAATGTCAGAAGGTGTTTGATAGAGTTTTGAGCAAGCAAATGGACTCCAATTGCCATGATACTCCACAAGGTGAAATTACTCATATAAATATAGCCTTCCACCAATTTGGAGATTATTTGGGCAAAGTTGCCAATGCAACTTTTGCAAACCCTAGAAATGAGCAGAAATAGACTTGAGTAGATCTAGTTGAGCATAACACTTCTCCTTGATGAACCACTTTGTGTAGTGGCCTCATTTGGTCATGTGAATATGCTCACAAAAGTTGGGGTCTTGGAGAAGAAGTTGGTAGAACAAAGTTGCTCAAATTTGATTCTGGTCAGAGAGGGTTTTGAGGCACTTTGACCAAGATTTCTTCTTCTCCAACCTGTGCCATTTGGTCTAGATGCATCATTGGACCCATGAAGCATGTTCACCAAGTTTGAGCATATTTGGACACACTTGGCAATGTAAAGTTGATCAAACTTCAAAATGGACAGAAATGGTTTTGAGGGGTTTTGATGATGTTATCCTGTTCTCCAAGTCATGAGACTTGGCAATATCATCTAATTTGTCATTTGTGACATGATAGAATTTTCCTGGAATATTTGAAGAATATTTCCTTTGTAAATATTTCAAAAGCTTGAAATATCCAGGAAGGGTTTTAGAGGGATTTGACCAATATTTTGAACATGACCATGTGTTGAAACTCTTATATATGGACAATATATGTCCTATGAGTTTCCCTAAATTTTGTCAAATATTTTTAAAACAATAAAATAATTTTTCCCTATTAAAGACCATTTCTGGCCTTAAGAAAAAGCTTTTAAATAAAATAGTAAAACAACTTTTAAAATTATATTTTTGTGGTTTCTGGGTATCCTATATCTAATAGGAGTCAAATATATTTTTGGAAAGATTTTTACTGCCCTTAATCAAGTACTTGCAGTGCAAACCTCAATTCAGGGGTTTTTGGAAAGCTAATTTTAGAAAATACTTTTTGGCCAAATTATTTTTGTAAGAAAATACTATATTGCTCTACACACATGGCATGATCATTGGACAGAAGTTTGGGGCAAGGAGATGAAGTGTAGAAGGTGGAGTGGTTGACTATTAAGAGCACTTGAAAACCACATAGGGAAAACCAACACCAAATAAAAGCCAAATAAAGCAAAAAGTTTTTGTTGGACCAAAATTCCATGCTTTATTAATGAAAATGAAATGTTACAAAATGCAGGGTGTGACAGGGTAAAGTGGTGAGGTTGCAGCAGCGGCTAAGCATGATATGGTGGCTAACATACGCAAACAAGAGCGAGAAGAGAAGCAAAGGAACGGTCGTGAAGCTAGCAATGATCAAGAAGTGATCCTGAACTCCTACTTACGTCAAACATAACCCGGAAACCGTGTTCACTTCCCGGACTCCGCCGAGAAGAGACCATCACGGCTACACACGCGGTTGATGCATTTTAATTCGGATCTCGTGTCAAGTTATCTACAACCGGACATTAACAAATTCCCATCTTCCACATAACCGCGGGCACGGCTTTCGAAAGATAATACCCTGCAGGGGTGTCCCAACTTAGCCCATGATAAGCTCTCGCGATCAACGAAGGATATTCCTTCTCCCCGGGAAGACTGATCGATCTCGGAATCCGGCTACAAGACATTTCGACGATAATAAAACAAGACCAGCAAGACCTCCTGGCGTGCGGACATCCTGATAGTAGCCGCGCGTATCTCGTCTCAGGCCACGACCGGATGAGCAGTACATACAACTAGAACCAGCCCTCAAGTTTCCCCGAGGTGGCGCTGCAAGTGGCTCTAGTTTGGACCAACACTTAGACAAGCATTGGCCCGGGGGGGCTAAAATAAAGATGACCCTTGGGATGCACGACTCCCAAGGGAAAAAGGTAATAGGTGAGGCAAATGGTAAAACCAATGTTGGGCCTTGCTGGAGGAGTCTTATTCAAAGCGAACTGTCAAGGGGGTCCCATAAATCACCCGACGCGTTAGGAGCATAAAATCCGGGAACATAACACCGGTATGACGGAAACTAGGGCGGCAAGAGTGGAACAAAACACCAGGCATAAGGCCGAGCCTTCCACCCTTTACCAAATATATAGATGCATTAATAATATAAGAGATATAGTGATATCCCAACATAAACATAATCCAACATGGAGCAATCTTCATCTTCACCTGCAACTAGCAACGCTGTAAGAGGGGCTGAGCAAAGCGGTAACATAGCCAAACAACGGTTTGCTAGGAAGGGTGTCAAAGGTTAGAGGTTCATGGCAATTTGGGAGGCTTGATGAGCAAAAGATAGGTAACGCTGCATAGCGATAGAACGAAGCAACTAGCATAGCAATGATAGTAGTGAGATCCAGGGTAGCGGTCATCTTGCCTAAAATCCCGCTAGGAAGAAGAACGGGTCCATGAAGAAGATGAAGCCACGAAGACGAACCACGCATAGACGAACGCACCTCACGATCGCAACGAAACGGGAACTATCGAGAAGAAGCACACAACATGGTCAACACACCACACATAGGCCAGACATGATGCACAACAAGCATGATGCATGACAAGGCTACATGAATCTACTCATGGCAAGAGATGATGCAAACAAGAACAACATATCAAGGCAAGGTTAAATGAGGCCGGGAACAACATATAACAATTCCGGTAAGTCCTCATATGCAAATTTCGAAATTGGTCCAGATCTGAATAAACCTTATGTTCAAGTTGTTAAACAGCAAGTTAAGATGCACCAAGATGATCTACACGAGATTCTAGTCAAGTTGCATATAAAGTTCATTAGATTTGGAGCTACGGCCTAGAAGATATGAGCAAAGAAGTTCAACATGGCATTGATGCAAAACGCATACAAACATCAAGCTAACACCTCAAAACAATGATGCAACATTATAATATGAAGCTACATGCAAAATCAAGCAAGTTTCATATAGAGCACACTCAAAACGGAGCAACGGTTCAACACACACACACTATACAAGTCATAGCAACAATCTGTCCATAACATCAACTAGGCATCTTACAAGCATCAAACCAACAGGCTACAGCATCTCAACGTAATAACAAAAGGCATGGGCATGAATTACAGGTAAAGCATAACAAAACATGAACACTGAGCTATCTCCAGAAATCACTAGAACATGCTCAAACACACATGGAAAGATTGCAACTAATAACAGTTTCAGACTTTGCAGAAATAACATCAGGTTGCAATGTTTAGAGCTATCAAACGACATGTTACAGGAACTTAACATGGCAAACAAAGGCATGGCTTGAATCTACTAATTGCATAGAACAAAAGTCCCTTACTGACCATGAGCCAAAAGGGCACAGAAAATATGATGGCACGCATGTAAACATGGCAAGTTATATTACAGATTCATACATGGCAGGAACAACAATAAGTAGGCATGTTGGTGAGCTTGAACCACTCACCACAGAGCAATACATGGCATGGCAAGGCAACCAACAGTAAGAAGACATGTTTATGAAGCTAAGCATGGCAAGAGCAAGTTCATAGGGTGCATGGATTACTAGAAAAACACATGGCCAAAACTGAACTTCATGTTAACAGGCTGACAGCAACATTATTTAGCAAGTTTGGAGCAAGATTAGAACATGTTACAGCAGGCTATAAATGCAACCAGGGGCATGAATGGATAGAGCAAGACATGTATAACAAAACATCCTTAGTGAGCATCTCCAGATTATGCATGAAATGACTTATAGCAGCAGGTTTACATGGCATCTCAAAATAACAGATTCAGCCTAGCAAAACAGTAACAGCCAGTACCCTAATTAACAAATTTGATGCACTCAGCACACAACTCATAAAAATACATGGATGGCACCCCTGGAAAGATGGCATGACATAGATCAAAACACATGTAGACATCAACCTCATAGGATGCACACATCAACCATGGCAAAAATGACAAATGAGCATGTTATAACAGTTCCAGCAGATTAACATCAACATGCACTCTTACAACGATGATTCAAGCATCAAGACGAACTCAAATGAACATGATGCAATGGAATTAAATGAAGTACTCGTCGGGACGAACAATTCGGCATATTACACGCATGAAATGGAGCAGTATGCACAGAGTTATGATGCGATGAACAGGAGCTAAAAATATGCAAAATACTTCGGAGACTTGGGCGTTTCTGAAAAAAAGACGGACGAGCGCAATATATCTAAAACACGCATGGGCGAGGTTTAACGGGCGCTCACCACTGGGCTCGGCCCAGCATGCGGGGAAGCAGGCGGGCTGGAAGAGATGGGCCGCAGGGAGCTGGCTGGGCCGCGGGGCCCACGGGTCACAGGGGCAGATCGGGGCTCCTCCCGATCGGCCATGGCGGCGCCGGCGACGGAGCTCCGGCGAGGTGCGGCTCCCCGGGCGTGGAGGGAGACGGATCGGGGCGGCGAGGCCCTCCTCCGGTCGAATCCGGCTTGATCCCGTGGCTGGCGAGGTGGCGGCTTGGCGGAGGCAGCAGGCGGCAGGGCGCAGGATGCCGGCGGCGCGACGGGCCTGGCGGCGGCCGGCGTCGCTTCGGGCACCTGGCGGCCTCGGGCACTCAGGCGCGGCGACGGAATCGGACAGGCGGCGGACGGAGAGCGGGCGACGGCAGGCGGCGGGCGGCGTTGCAGCGGCGGCGGCGAGGGCTCTGCTGCGGCGATCTTGGCGAGATGGCGGTGGAGGTCCACGTGGCAGGAGGCGGTTGGCTGAGGGCGGCGGCGGACGTGTTCGGCGGCGGGGTGGACGCGTCCGATGGCGGGAGGAGGAAGAGGCTAGGGTTAGACCCGAAAATGGAGGGGAAGGGGCGTTTATAGGTAGAGGGAGCTAGGAGAGTCCAAATGAGGAGCGGTTTTCGCCCACACGATCGTGATCGAACGACCGAGAGCATGGAGGGGGTTAGGATGGGTTTTGGGCCAGTTTGAAGGGGTGTTGGGCGCAAACAAAGAGGGCTTTTACAGTTCCCCGGTTAACCGTTGGAGTATCAAACGACCTCCAAATGGCACGAAACTTGACAGGCGGTCTACCGGTGCTATACCAAGGCCGCTTGGCAAACCTCGGTCCATTCCGAGAATGTTTAACACCCGCACACACAAAGAGGCAAAAGGGGAACGCCGGAGGACATAGGAGTGCCGGATTGCAAAACGGACAACGGGGAAAATGCTCGGATGCATGAGACGAACACGTATGCAAAATGAAATGAACATGATGACATGATAAAATGCAACACACAAGCAAATGACATGGCAATGGTGGCGAATAACTGGCAGACACCTGGTGCAACGAATCCGGGGCGTTACAATTGTCCCAAGTGAGGAAAGGATGATGGAGACTATGATTCCCCCACAAGTCGGGATGAGACTTCGGACGAAAAAAAGAGGCCAATAAAAAAAGAGAAAGGCCCAAATAAAAAATGAGAGAAAAAGAGAGAAGGGACAATGCTACTATCCTTTTACCACACTTGTGCTTCAAAGTAGCACCAAGATCTTCATGATAGAGAGTCTCTCATTTTGTCACTTTCATATACTAGTGGGAATTTTTCATTATAGAACTTGGCTTGTATATTCCAATGATGGGCTTCCTAAAAATGCCCTCGGTCTTCGTGAGCAAGCAAGTTGGATGCACACCCACTTAGTTTCTTTTGTAGAGCTTTCATATACTTATAGCTCTAGTGCATCCGTTGCATGGCAATCCCTACTCACTCACATTGATATCTATTGATGGGCATCTCCATAGCCCGTTGATACGCCTAGTTGATGTCAGACTATCTTCCCCTCTTTTTGTCTTCTCCACGACCATCATTCTATTCCACATATAGTGCTATATACATGGCTCACGCTCATGTATTGCGTGAAGATTGAAAAAGTTTTGAGAATATCATAAGTATGAAACAATTGCTTGGCTTGTCATCGGGGTTGTGCATGATTTAAATATTTTGTGTGGGGAAGATGGAGCATAGCCAGACTATATGACTTTGTAGGGATAACTTTCTTTGGCCATGTTATTTTGAGAAGACATAATTGCTTAGTTAGTATGCTTGAAGTATTATTATTTTTATGTCAATATGAACTTTTGTCTTGAATCTTTCGGATCTGAATATTCATATCACAAGTAAGAAGAATTACATTGAAATTATGCCAAGTAGCACTCCGCATCAAAAATTCTCTTTTTATCATTTACCTACTCGAGGACGAGAAGGAATTAAGCTTGGGGATGCTTGATCGTCTCCAACGTATCTATAATTTTTGATTGCTCCATGCTACTTTATCTACTGTTTTAGGCAATATTGGGCTTTATTATCCACTTCTATATTATTTTGGGACTAACCTATTAACGGAGGCCCAGCCCAGATTTCTTTGTTTTATGCCTATTTGGTGTTTGAGGAAAAGGAATATCGAGACAAAGTCAAAACGGAATGAAATCAAGCTGGAGAAGTTATTTTTGGAAGGAAAGCCACCCGATGGACTTGGAGTGCGTCGGGAGATACGGGAGGTGCTCACGAGGTGGGAGGCACGCCCACCCCGGGCGCCCCCCTGCCTCGTGGGGCCCCCGTAGCTCCTCCGACGTACCCTCTGCACCCATATATACTCTCGTACCGTAAAACTTCCAGAACAAAAGATAGATCGGGAGTTCCGTCGCGCAAGCCTCTGTAGCCACGAAACCTCTTGGGGGCCGTTCAAGCACCCTGGGAGGAACCCATCACCGTGGCCATCTTCATCATCCCGGCGCTATCCATGACATGGAGGAGTAGTTCACCCTCGGGGCTGAGGGTATGTACCGATAGCTATGTGTTTGATCTCTCTCTCTCTCTCTCTCTCTCTCGTGTTCTCTCTCGTGTTCCCTCTCTGCACGATCTTGATGTATCGAGCTTTGCTATTGTAGTTGGATCTTATGATGTTTCTCCCCTCTAGTCTCTTGTGATGAATTGAGTTTCCCTTTGAAGTTATCTTATCGATTGAATCTTTTATGAGAACACTTGATGTATGTCTTGCCGTGATTATCTGTGGTGACAATGGGATATCATGTGCCACTTGATGTATGTTTTGGTGATCAACTTGCGGGTTTCGTGACATTGGGAACCTATGCATAGGGGTTGGCACACGTTCTTGACTCTCTGATAGAAACTTTGGGGCACTCTTTGAAGTACTTTGTGTTGGTTGGATGAATCTGAGATTGTGTGATGCATATCGTATAATCATGCCCACGGATACTTGAGGTGACAATGGAGTATCTAGGTGACATTAGGGTTTTGGTTGATTTGTGTCTTAAGTTGTTATTCTAGTACGAACTCTTTTATAGATTGATCCGAAAGAATAAATTTGAGGTGGTTTCGTACCCTACCATAATCTCTATGTTTGTTCTCCGCTATTAGTGGCTTCGGAGTGACTCTTTGTTGCATGTTGAGGGCTTGTTATATGATCTATCTATGTTATTATTGTTGAGAGAACTTGCACTAGAACCCTAGGCCTTGTTTCCTATCATTGCAATACTGTTTACGCTCACTTTTATCTTTAGTTACCTTGCTATTTTTATTATTTCAGATTACAAAAACCTATATCTACCATCCATATTGCACTTGTATCACTATCTCTTCGCCGAACTAGTGCACCTATACAATTTACCATTGTATTGGGTGTGTTGGGGACACAAGATACTCTCTGTTATTTGGTTGCAGGGTTGCTTGAGAGAGACCATCTTCATCCTACGCCTCCTACGGATTGATAAAGCTTAGGTCATCCACTTGAGGGAAATTTGCTACTGTCCTACAAACCTGTGCACTTGCAGGCCCAACAACGTCTACAAGCAGAAGGTTGTGTAGTAGACATCAGAGCGCTATGGTTAACTCCTACCAACCTCCCCCCTAGGGGCATGCGTAGTAGTACTTTGCTTTGATGGCCAATAGACTTTTGCAATAAGTATGTGAGTTCTTTATGACTAATATGAGTCCATGGATTATACACACTCTCACCTTTCCGCCATTCGCTAGCCTCTATGGTACCATGCATTGCCCTTTCTCACCTTGAGATGTGGTGCAAACTTCGGTGGTGCATCCAAATCCCATGATATGATACACTCTATCACACATAAAGCTCCTTATATGTTCCTCAAAACAGCCTCCATACCTACATATCATGGCATTTCCATACCCATTCCGAGATATATTGCCATGCAACTTCCACCATTTTGTTATTATGACACACATCATCATTGTCGTATTGCTTTGCATGATATTATAACTGACATAACATTTGTGGCTCAGTCACCGTTCATCATTTTTTATAATGTTACACTAGATCATTGCACATCATGGTACACTGCTAGAGGCATTCATATAGAGTCATATTTTGTTCTAGTATCGAGTTGTAATTTTGAGTTGTAATTAAATAGAAGTGTGATGATCATCATTCATTATTAGAGCAATGTCCCAAGTGAGGAAATAAAATAAAATAAAAGAGGCCAAAAAGAGCCCAGAAAAAGAGGCCAAAAAGCACCCACCAAAAAATGAGAGAAAAAGAGAGAAGGGGCAATGTTACTATCTTTTTCCATGCTTGTGATTCAAAGTATCACCATGTTTTTCATATATAGAGTCTCCTATGTAGTCACTTTCATATAACTAGTGGGAATTTTTCACTATAGAACTTGGCTTGTATATTCCGATAATGGGCTTCCTCAAATGCGCGAGGTCTTCTAGAGCAAGAAAGTTGGAGGCACACCCACTTAGTTTTCATTTTGAGCTTTCATACACTTATAGCTCCTAATGCATCCGTTGAATGCCAATCCCTACTCCTTGAATTGACATCAATTCATGGGCATCTCCATAGCCCGCTGATTAGCCTCGTCAATGTGAGACTTTCTCCTTTTTTGTCTTCTCCATATCAATCTCTACCACCATACTCTATTCCACCCATAGTGTTATATCCATGGCTTGCGCTCATGTATTGCGTGGGGGTTGAAAAAGCTGAAGTGCGTTAAAACGTATTAACCAATTACTTGGCTGACACCAAGGTAGTGCATGGTTTATACTTTGTAGTAAGTAGATGAAGCATGACAAGGCTATATGATTTTTTAGGGATAGAATTCTTTAGCATTTTTATTTTGAAAGGCACGATTGTTGTTGGTATGCCTGAGTATTGTTGTATTTATGTCAAATTATAGACTATCGCTTTGAATCATTCAGATGTAAATATTCATACCATACAAGAAAGACTACATGATGAACATATTAAGTAGCATTCCACATAAAAAAATTGTTTTTTTCATTTAACTACACAAGGACGAGCAGGAATTAATATTGGAGATGCTTGGTATGTCTCCAACGTATATATAATTCTGATTGTTCCATGCTATTATTGTATCAATCTTGCATGTTTTATATGCAGTTATATATCAATTTTTGGGGCTAATCTATTAACCTAGTGCCTAGTGCTAGTTGATGTTTTTGGTTTTTTAGAAAATCAATATCAAACAGAGCCCAAGCGGAAAAAAACTTTGGATTAATTTTTCTTGACCAGAAGGGACCCTAGAAGGTTCGGGAGAAAACCTGAAGGGCCACGAGGGAGCGACAAGCTCGGGAGGCGCGCCCATAGGCTTGTGGGACCCTCATGGCACCTCTTGACCTAATTCCACCCCTATAAATTCCCAAATATTCACTAGTGGAGAAAAGCCTAGCTATGGCGTGCCAAAAACTACCTTGCTGGCATAGACACACGACGCCACTAATATGGTGCCATTGCTAAAAAATAGTGGTGGCGTTGGAGGGCACATCAGCAGTATCCTACAAGGTGCTGGCGTGTCACCAGTCCAATGCCAGCACTAAGTTCATCTTAACTCTAGCGTGCCTACTTGTCCAACTCCAGTAAATGGTTTTTTGGTAATAAAAAAATTGCTCATCAACACTAGCTACTTACCTAATAGATACTAATGAACATAATATACTCATCAACACTAGGTACTTACTTAATCGATAATCATTTCAGAAGAGGCTCATGAACTTAACAAGTTGATATTAAACTTCACAGAAGTTTCTCATCAAGTACTCTAGTTACTCAATCATCATCAACTAATAAGATAAACTAGCTAGCTACTTAAAAAACTAATCCTCATCAAGGAGTATGCCCCTCCCAGCTGGCGAAGCTTCTTTCTACCCCCCCCCCCTCTTCTCCTCTTCTGAAATGATCTATGTCCATCTTCAGGCCAATCCTCTCATCCTTGAGGAGTCTCCTATCCTCCTTCAGTTTATCCCAATCCTCAACGAGCTTAACCCTCTCGTCCCTAAGCTCATTAGTCTCTTGAAAGAGCTGAATAGTCTCCTTGCGCAGCTCTTTAATCTCCACCTTTAGCTCTACATTTTCCCCTTGCACGCTCTTGATGACATACTCATAAGTGTCTAAGAAATCATTGTTGGCCATGTCCATATTGCACACCGACTCGTTGTTGCCTCCAGAATTGGCCATGACCTACAAACACATCGCGTATACGATCAAGATAACATGAGATTTCATATCACTGAATATTGACACCAATGTAATATGCAATGTATAGAACTAATCAAACTAGATAGCATGTGGTGACCTGCAACAGCAAATTGCATAGCAAACTAGATATGTTGGTCTATAGAAATTGTACAATATGAACGACGATGATCCTGCTTCAGTGGGTCATTAAGGAATAAGCCTTTGTAAACAGACCTTCCAATTTATAGAGAATCAATCGATAGAAAAGCTCGACAAGTGCCAGACTTTTAACTTCCAATGTTATTTTCTCTTTCTTATGGAACCGGATGATAGTTATAACAAATTATCAACCTAAAATTTTTGGACATGAGGACTTGCCTGATTTCTTCAGTCCACATTTCTAAGCAAACTACATACCAAAACTCCCATTCTACACATAACACATTCTATCCGTTTCTACTAAATATATCAATTTCTACTAAACTAGCTCAGATCCACCACCAGAGGGAGACGCACGCACATTTACCATATCCAGTCATATATAAACCAATCATATGCTCCATCTATCAAAAGAAATTTTCTAGATCTAATCCGCCACCGGAGCGAGAGGTGCTTGGGGAGGGGAAGAAGATTTGCGAGGGGAAGAGGGGATATCTCACACCCTTTGCCAGAGTTGGCAGCGGCCGCGCAGTTCCGGTGGTGAAGAGCGGCGTGGTCGGGCTGTGGCGGCAGCGCTGGTTGACAAGGGGGGGACAAAGAAGAAAGGGTGTTCGATGTGAGTTCGTAGTGAATCTGACTTACTGGTTTTATACTGGACATGTCACTTTTTGCTGGCGTTGGCCTAATGGGTAGTGCTGGCATAGGCCTAATGGGCCACGCCATAGAAAACGGTAGCACACATAAACAAACCCAGAAAATATCTATGTCGTGCAAGAAACAAGTTACGCCAGCGGTATGGTAGTAGCAATGCCGTACCAAATTGTCCGACGCCGGCACTATTTGAAAAAACATAGTGTTGGCGTTACTGGAATCGTCCCGCCACCAATGAAAGTTGTGGCTAGCAATTTTTCCACTATTGATTCCCAATACATCAGAGAGCCACCCATAATACTTTTTCCACCGCCGCAAACTTCTGTTCTTTCGCGATCCCATCTAGAGGCCTTTTCCGGTACTTGATACGTCTCTAACGTATCTATAATTTTTTATTGTTCCATGCTATTATATTATCCATCTTGAATGTTTTATATGCATTATGGTGCTATTTACATCTTTTGGGGGACTAACCTATTAACCTAGTGCCAAGTGCCATTTGCTGTTTTACCTTGTTTTTATCATTTACAGAAAATCAATACCAAACATAGTCCAAACAGAACAGAACTTTTTGATGATTTTTCTTGGACCAGAAGACACCTAGGAAGCTTTGGGAGGAGGCCAGAAGAGCCACGAGAGGGCCACAAGGCCTGGAGGCGCCCCCCAGGCTTGTGGGCCCCTCATGGCACATCTAACCCTAATTCCAACTCCATAAATACCCAAATATTTCCCATACACTAGAGGGCACACAAGAAATACTTCTCATCCGCCGCAAGCTTCTGTTCTTGTGAGATCCCATCATGGGGCCTTTTCTCGCACTCTGCCAGAGGGGGCTCGATCTCGAAGGGGTTCTTCATCAACCTTGTCGCCCTTCTGATGATGTGTGAGTAGTTTACCATAGACCTATGGTTCCATAGCTAGTAGCTAGATGGCTTCTTCTCTCTCTTTGATCTTCAATACAATGTTCTCCTCGATGTTCTTGGAGTTCTATTTGATGTAATCATCTTTTCCGGTGTCTTTGTTCAGATCTGATGAATTGTGGGTTTATGTTATCTATGAATGTTATTTGAGTCTTCTTTGAACTCTTTTATGCATGATTAAGATAGCGTTATATTTCTCGTCGATCTATTGATTTGGTTTGGACAACTAGATTGATTTTTCTTGCAATGGGAGAGGTGCTTTGTAGTGGATTCAATCTTGCGGTGTCCTCACCTACTGACAGAAGGGCAGCGAGGCGCATATTTGTATTGTTGCCACGATGGATAAAAAGATGGGGGTTTTACCATAATGATTGGATCTATCCCTCTACATCATGTCATCTTGCTTAAGGCATTAATCCGTTCTTGTTAAGTTAATACACTAGATGCATGCTGGATAGCGGTCGATGTGTGGAGTAACAGTAGTACATGCAGGCAGGAGTCCATCTACTTGTTACAGACATGATGTCTATGTTCATGATTGCCTTGGATATCATCATAACGATTCGCTTTTCTATCAATTGCTCAATACTAATTTGTTTACCCACCGTATGTGTTCTTTCAAGAGAGAAGCCTCTAGTGAAACCTATGACCTCGGGTCTATTTTTATCATATTATTTTCAAATCTATAAAACCAAAAACCCAAAAATACCTTTCTGCAATTTATTTAACTTTACCTTATTTTGCAGTTTATTTATCTTTTATATCAATCTCTATCAGATCTCATCCTTGCAAGTGACTGTGAAGGGATTGACAACCCCTTTTTCGCGTTGGGTGCAAGTACTTGTTTGTTTGTGCAGGTGCATTGTAACGCCCCAAGACCGGAGCTTCAGATGCCTTCCAGGGTTTCCGAGATTCGTGGTGTGATTTTGTTTTGTTTGTCCATTCATCATGCCATCTCTTGCATTGCATCATGTCATTATGCCATCATCTCATAAATCTTTTGCAAATCATCTAAATAAATTGCATAGATCTTTTGATCTATTTAAATCGAGGGAATTCACGATGGTGATTTCTCTTTATAATATATCCTCTCGATATTTAGAGAGATATTATAAATAATCCATTCTTTGGAATCACCATAACACACTTGCAAAATCCCAATGCCTTTTATTATTTCAATTCTTGGCCTCTAACTTTGCCATATATCCTTTCGTCATTTTTTTTCCGGAGCTCCACCTTTTTTCTCAACATTTTTGGACACTCCTAAAACCTCGTCCTAGTTCAAACCATTTGAATTAAATTCAAATGTGTTTGAATTCAACTTCACACGCGTGCCCACTTCTATTTTTCCTTGATCGAGCATATTTTTGCGAGTCCGGGAAAATTACCCGCATGCCCAAATTCTTCCTCTAAACCTTTTCTTCTTTCTTTCCTTTTCTTTCTCTCTTATTTTTTTCTCTCTTCTGTCATGTGTGTGAGGGAGAGAGAGATTCCAGGCCGGCCCAGTCTCCCTAAGCCTAGCAGCCTCCAGCCCACCTAACCAGCCGGCCCACCTAACCCCTCCTAACCCTAGCCCGCATCCATTCTCTCCCTCGTTCCCTCCAGTGCGCCGTCACCACGCACGAGCGTGCTCCTGCGCCCGATCCCCTCGCTACTCTCCCTCTGCTCGATCTCCCTCGCCTCTCGTTCCCTCGCGCCGCCGCTCACGCACTCCCATCGCCCGAGACCCCCAGCGCTCGATTCCTTCGCCCGCCTCCTCTATCAGCCGCCGACCCCGCCGCCGTCGCCCGGGCGCCTAACTCCGGCGGCCCCGTGCCCCTCCTCTACCACACCGTTGCCGGCCTCGCTCCCCCTCGCCCCGCGTGCCCGCCGTCTCCGTCTGGCGGCCACGGTGCACCCCGCCGCCATCTTCGCGGCGCCGACCACGAGCGCGTCGGCGCCGCCGCCGGCTGTGCTCTTTCTGCCGCGTGCCCAGCTTCTCTGCGCCCGGGGCGCCGTCCCGCGCCCAAGCTCCTCCGCCTTCGCCAGCGCCTCCACGAGGTTTCTCTCGCCGTACCTCTCCGGCAGAGTCGCCTCCCCTCGCTGCGCGCCAAGGCCGCGCCGACCGCCGTTCTTCGCCGCCCACGCTTGCTGCGCCGACTCCTGCCCGAGCTTCGTTTTTCGTCATGGACGTGGGGTAGCTGCTGAACCTCGCCATGGTTCTGTCCAACGCTGCAAGTCCGACGCCAGGAGCACCTCAAGTTCGTCTACAGGGAACCGTCAAGTTCCACTACGATTGCCGCTGCACTTCTACGGACGCAAAAACCGGACCGACAAGTACCCCAACGTTGCCATGTACCACTACCGTCGCAAGAACCGAGACCGGCAAGTCCGAAGACCCCAAGTACCACGACGATCGACGAATAGTACCACTACCTCCTCTACCGTCGACCCCGTGGTCATCAAGTTCCTCGCCGGACCCGAACATCTACCCCGTGGACAACTACTTCCCACTACGACATGAGTACAACTCCTTCCACTACGACCGCTGCAAGAACAACTACTTCGCTCGGCGCCCGAGAACGACTACTTCCTCTACTTCCTCTCTGAACTCGACCGCTCGAAATGCACGCTTGAAGGTATAACGAGATGGCGACCGCCCGTGAATGAATGCATGTTGTATGGGTTGTCCTTGTTTGCACCGGGCCCGTTTGCTTCATGCACGTTCCGCCTTGTTGGCCATGCCGTCGTCCGTGGGAACCCGGTATCCGGATCACCCACCATCGTTTGCATCACGCTCACCCACACTTTCTTTTGCACCGACATCTCGAGGGTTGTCGGATGACCGAATGTTGCCGTGGCACCATTTCATTTTCGCCGCCGTGGCACCCTTTTCCGTTTCACCGCCGTGGCACCTTTTTCTTTCCGCCATGGCGACAAATGCTTCATAACATGCTCATGTCAACCTTTTCATAATAATTGCATAAAACTTGCATATGTCATCCGCATCATGATAACAACAATTAAAATGCTTAAAATTGTTGTTGCATTAAATTGCTAAATAGCATGGGGATTTTTCCGGAATTGTTGTTTTGTTGTTCCGGCCTCATTTAAACTTGCCTAGATAGGTAGTTTTCATTTGCTTCACCTCTTGCCATGCTTAACAACATTTAATCTTGTCTTGTTCATAACCGAGAGAAACTAAATAATTGATGTGGCGTTTCGTCAATATGCAACTCGTTGCATATTGAGCTCCACTTAATTTGTAAGATTGTTTGTGCACTTTGCCATGCCATGCCTCATTAAACGGACATGCATCATACTTGTTTGCGCATCATGCCATGTTTATGTGATGGTTGTTTACTATGTTGTTTGGTTCTTTCGGGTTTGCTTCTCTCGTTAGCCGGTTTTCATTCGGAGTTGTGAGGATCCGTTCGACTTCGTCCGTTTGTCTTCTTCATGGAATCGTTCTTCTTCCTTGCGGGATTTCAGGCAAGATGATCATACCCTCGAAATCACTTCTATCTTTGCTATGCTAGTTTGCTCGCTCTTTTGCTATGCCAATGCTACGATGCCTACCATTTGCTTGTCAGCCTCCCAAATTGCCATGTCAAACCCTAACCTTTGACACCTTTTCCTATGCAAACCGTTGATTGGCTATGTTACCGCTTTGCTCAGCCCTCTTATAGCGTTGCTAGTTGCGGTGAAGTTGAAGATTTCTCCATGGTGGACAGGGTTTATGTTGGGATATCACAATATCTCTTATATTATTAATGCATCTATATACTTGGTAAAGGGTGGAAGGCTCGGCCTTATGCAGTGTTTTGTTCCACTCTTGCCGCCCTAGTTTCCGTCATACGGTGTTATGTTCCCGGATTTTGCGTTCCTTACGCGGTCGGGTGATTTATGGGACCCCCCTGACAGTTCGCTTTGAATAAAACTTGTCCAGCAAGGCCCAACATTGCCTTTTACCATTTGCCTCACCTAGCCCTTTTTCCCTTGGGTTTCGGAGCGAGGGTCATCTTTATTCAGCCCCGGGCGGTGCTTGTCTAAGTGCTGGTTCGAACCGAGTAGAACTGCGGGGCCCCTCGGGCAACTCGAGGTTTGGTTTTACTCGTAGGATGTCTCATCCGGTGTTGCCTCGAGAAGCGAGATATGTGCAGCTCCTATCGGGATTGTCGGCGCATCGGGCGGCTTTGCTGGTCTTGTTTTACCATTGTCGAAATGTCTTGATGTACCGGGATACGAGTCTGATCGGAGTGTCTTGGGTGAAGGTCTATTCCTTCGATGATCGCGAGAGCTTGTCATGGGCTAAGTTGGGACACCCTGCAGGTTTAAACTTTCGAGAGCCGTGCCCGCGGTTATGTGGCAGATGGGAATTTGTTAATGTCGGTTGTAGAAAACCTAAAGTTGACCTTAATTAAAATACATCAACCGTGTGTGTTACCGTGATGGTCTCTTTCCGTGAGTCCGGAAGTGAACACTGATGTTGGAGTTATGCTTGACGCGAGTTGCTATAGGATCACCTCTTGATCATACTTTTGTCGACCGTGCTCTGCTTTCTCTTCTCGCTCTCATTTGCGTATGTTAGCCTCCGTATATGCTAGTCGCTTGCTGCAGCTCCACCTCATGCCTGTACCTTACCCATAAGCTTAAATAGTCTTGATCTCATGGTGTGAGATTGCTGAGTCCTCGTGACTCACGGATACTTCAAAACCAGTTTGCAGGTGCCTATGTTACCGAGCAGGTGACATAATCAAGCTCAAGGAGGAGCTCGATGAAGATCTTTCCCTTTGTGTTGTTTCGTTCTAGTTGATCAGTAGTGGAGCCCAGTTGGGGTCGATCAGGGTCCTTTGTCGCATTTGGGGTTCTTCTTTTATTTTGGTTCCGTAGTCGGACCTTGATTGTATCTGGATGATGTAATGCTTTATTCATGTAATTGTGTGAAGTGGCGATTGTAAGCCAACTATGTATCTCTTTCCCTTATGTATTACATGGGTTGTGTGAAGATTACCTCACTTGCGACATTGCTTTCAATGCGGTTATGCCTCTAAGTCGTGCTTCGACCGTGGGAGATATAGCCGCATCGAGGCGTTACAAGTTGGTATCAGAACCTTCCCCGACCTTAGGAGCCCCACTGCTTGATCGTTTTTAGCGGCCGAGTTGTGTCTAGAAAAATGTTTTGAGTCATGTGGGATTATATATATCGGAGAGTTTAGGAATTCTTTTTACTCCCGGTCCTTGACCTACGGTGAGGTATCTGACGAGAGTTTTGACTCTTCTCTTCTCAAATTTCACTAAAAAATTTTTAGGATCACGCGGGTATCTTAGAATCGTTCGATGGTTTTATGATGACAACATTGTCTTGGTTGCCTCGACATTTAGGGGTTGTGGCGGTGTCCCGGGAGTTGAGCTCCGAGGTGTTGTCGTCATAATTTTATCGTTGCAGTTCTGGAATACCGAGTTTAATCGCCGACATCGAAAATCTCTTTTATGCAGTTGTTGGTGAGATAACCCCGCTAACCCAATACTGAGGTGAGTACGGGAGTATTGCCATGACTCGTATAACGGATGCTTTTCGAAGGTTGAGGTAGACAATTTCCGAAGGTTTCTTGGTTATGTGTTGACGGATGGATACAGTTGGATGTAGGGATTGTTAGTTTGTGTGAGATATTATTGCTCCCTGTATCCCCAACACAGATTGCATAACGAGAAAGTTTGGGAGTTTCATAGGTGGGAATTCAAGTAGCCCTTAGGATATCTTTCCGACGGATGTATGATATGAAATTGGGGTTCGACGTCTAGTGGTCCGCCTATTCACGGTTGGTTTCTGATGGTCTCGTTGTGTCTTAAAGAGTCCTTGGCTATGCCGACTCGGGGACACCGTATGTCATGTGCACTACCTTGTACATGATGGTGCTGTCGATTGAGCCCGTGTAGGCCCCACCACGAAAACTTGGACGAAATCTCTATCATATGTTTGTTCCGGCTTATTCGCAAGCCAATCCTTTGTTTTTGTTTTGAGTTGTGGTATTGAGTTGCTTCAATGTCAAGTGTTGATTCCATACCTTTCCGAAATGGTGTTCTCATACTCGATGTGAATACCAATCCTTCTCGACAATCGAGATTGTCATGTCAATCCTTTTCAACCGGCGTGTTTCTCTTCAAGTGGATCCGATCACTTCAACATCAGCAAGACCAACTATCATTTCTTCTCAACGGTGTTTGTTTCATCCGTCTCCAAGTTGCCTTTGTTTTTCCGCCCTCCACCCTTTTTCCTCAAGGACTAAGATTTCTTTACCAAGTATCCTTTTATTTTTGTGAAGTTTCTCCATTATTTTCCGTCAATGTTCTTACCCGGTGGTTCTCAAGAAGATGTTCTACTAGTTCGTCATTCCTCATTCCTTTCTCTTCTCCGGTGGATTCAAGTCAAGTTTTGTTGATCATATTCCTTTCCTCGTTTCAATGTCTTCTCATACCGGTGCATCTCATTATCATTCTACTTCTCGCTATTTGTTATTCCGGAGTGCTCAAGATATCTCGAAGATTCGTGTTTCCACTCTGCATTCGTTCAAGCTCTTTCGAGATCGGTATCTCATTCAAGTCATTTAATTCAACCGGTGCAACATCACTTTTAAATCTTTTCAACGGTGTTCTTTTGAGTGGGCCCTAACCCACAGGTCTTTTCCCAGGATCTTACCTGATTCTTCTGATTCTTTTCGGAGTTATTCTCAAATTCTTCTCCAAGTTCGACGTAAGATGAGCTATCATCAGTCAGATGCTTTTCTCCAAGATCTTTCAAATTCTTTTCATAGTTGGCTCAACCTCTTCGCTTTTGATTCTTCCGGTGTGCCTCAATAATTCTTGGTGGTGTTTCTCGTTGTCATTCTCATCATTTGAAGACCGAAGAAGAGTTTCTCTTTAATCTTGCTCTATTCTCTTCAAGATTCATGGTGCTAGCTTGTTGCCATCCTCTCACAATTGTTTTCGATTGTGAGAATCTTTTTCACCCATCAGGAGATATTCAAGATTCTTCTCAGTTTGTCATCAGGAGTTCATCAAATCAGGTTTATTCATTCTCAGCTGTCAGTTATCATTCTCCTATCTTGCCGGTGCATCAATCGAATATCCTCTAATCAGTTCTTGATCTCTTTGTTCTCATGTATCTAGTTTGTCTCAAGCACCTTCGTTCATTTGCTAATTCTTACCGGTGATGCACCCCTACTTCGATCATTTTCAATTCTTACGGTGGTTCCTTCAAGATCTCTCTTCCTTGTTCATCATATCAATTAATTCGTTCTTTCCGAATCCTACCGGTGGTTCGTTGAAGACCTTCTCAAGTTTTGATATATCTCTTTTAATCCTTGCTACGAGAATAAGTTGTATGCCAAATCCGTTGATTGTCATCAATTTAATTGGTGAAGGTTAAGCATAACATAATTCTTATTCTTGTTCATCCAAGTGATTAATTCTTTATTCCGGAGGCCCTTAAAATTCTCGGTTTCATTTGCTTCATCTTCTCTTTTTTCCCGGAGTTCCAAGCTCTAATTATCACGGAGATCCATCTAAATCATTGCAAGGTTTCACCTTGTGTTTTCAACTTCTCTTTCTTTCTATCATCCTTCTATTACGGAGTTCTTCATGGAGTTTCTTCATGGTGGTTCCTCAAGGATTCTTTTCATTCTTCAATTGTTTTCAAGATTTCTCTTGAAGTTAAGATCCGCCAAGCTATACTCTAAAATAAACATGGTGCTCAACACATGTTTTGTTTTGAAGCGTTCAAGTATTCTCATCTTGCATTTGAAGTGCAATTCTTTCTATATTATCTTACGAGGTGGTGTTAGGTCATTCTTGACAATTTCCATTCATGTTTCATGATTCACATCTTTGTCAAGAATGAGGTATTTAAATCCATCAGTCTCTTAATTGGAGTTATCTTGGGTTATATTTCACCTAAAGCTTTTCCCTAAGGATTGTTGCTATTTATGGTGCTTATAAATGACCCAAGTTCTTCATTTGTCCTCCCGGTGAAATAAGTTTCTCGTCTCCTTGTTGATATCAATCCAATCAGTTGTTTCCGTTGGTGGCAGAAGCTAACCTCATAGTTTTGAGATGTTTTCCATAAGCCCACTACAAGCTTGTTCTTTTCGTTGTTGTTTTTTTCAACAACTCCGTTCAATTCTTCTTTGCAAGGATGCTTTCCTAGCTCATTTGTGGCAGAAGTTGGCATTTTCTTCTCCATTCTTTTATTCCAATGATCTAACTGCTATTCTTTCATTACGGAGGCTTTGTGATGTTGTGCTCTTCACCCTTCACCTCGTTTTGTGAGCATTGTGTTCTTTTCTTGATTATCCATTTAACCGGAGTGTTGTGTCATCTCTTCCATATCTTTTCATCTCATCAAGTTTTCTTCTCTTTTCTACCGGGGTGCTGTCCAAATTCTGCAATTCTTGTTCCTTGGCTATCTCATTATACCAATGTGGTCATATTCTTTTCGTTCGTGAAGCTCTTATTTCCATGTCTTTCAACCTTCAAGTTCTCGTAATACTCCTTGTTCCTCTTTTCTAACGGAGTGTTTTCAACTTTGTTCATCTTCGTTGTTTTCTTTCATTCATTTTGCTCAACCTCTCAAGGTTCGTGGTTTCACTCGTTCGTCAAAGAAGCAACTTAGTTTTACCTTTCTTTTTCTCTTCCGTTTTTCCTCCGGTGCCATTCTAGATCTCGGGACGAGATCCTCTCATAGTGGTGGAGTGTTGTAACGCCCCAAGACCGGAGCTTCAGATGCCTTCCAGGGTTTCCGAGATTCGTGGTGTGATTTTGTTTTGTTTGTCCATTCATCATGCCATCTCTTGCATTGCATCATGTCATTATGCCATCATCTCATAAATCTTTTGCAAATCATCTAAATAAATTGCATAGATCTTTTGATCTATTTAAATCGAGGGAATTCACGATGGTGATTTCTCTTTATAATATATCCTCTCGATATTTAGAGAGATATTATAAATAATCCATTCTTTGGAATCACCATAACACACTTGCAAAATCCCAATGCCTTTTATTATTTCAATTCTTGGCCTCTAACTTTGCCATATATCCTTTCGTCATTTTTTTTCGGAGCTCCACCTTTTTTCTCAACATTTTGGACACTCCTAAAACCTCGTCCTAGTTCAAACCATTTGAATTAAATTCAAATGTGTTTGAATTCAACTTCACACAGCGTGCCCACTTCTATTTTTCCTTGATCGAGCATATTTTTGCGAGTCCGGAAAATACCCGCATGCTTAAATTCTTCCTCTAAACCTTTTCTTCTTTCTTTCCTTTTCTTTCTCTCTTATTTTTCTCTCTTCTGTCATGTGTGTGAGGGAATGAGAGATTCCAGGCCGGCCCAGTCTCCCTAAGCCTAGCAGCCTCCAGCCCACCTAACCAGCCGGCCCACCTAACCCCTCCTAACCCTAGCCCGCATCCATTCTCTCCCTCGTTCCCTCCAGTGCGCCGTCACACCACGCAGCGTGCTCCTGCGCCCGATCCCTCGCTACTCTCCCTCTGCTCGATCTCCCTCGCCTCTCGTTCCCTCGCGCCGCCGCTCACGCACTCCCATCGCCCGAGACCCCCAGCGCTCGATTCCTTCGCCCGCCTCCTCTATCAGCCGCCGACCCCGCCGCCGTCGCCCGGGCGCCTAACTCCGGCGGCCCCGTGCCCCTCCTCTACCACACCGTTGCCGGCCTCGCTCCCCCTCGCCCCGCGTGCCCGCCGTCTCCGTCCTGGCCGGCCACCGGTGCGCCCACCGCCGCCATCTTCCGCGGCGCCGACCACGGAGAGCGTCCAGCGCCGCCGCCCGGCTGTGCTCTTTCGCCGCGTGCCCAGCTTCCTCTGCGCCCGGGGCGCCGTCCCGCCGCTTAAGCTCCTCCGCCTTCGCCGGCGCCTCCACGAGGTTTCTCTCGCCGTACCTCTCCGAGCAGGAGTCGCCTCCCCTGCTGCGCGCCAAGGCCGACGCCGACCACTTCATTCTTCGCCGCCCCTGCTTGCTGCTTCGACTCCCTGCCCGAGCTTCGTTTTTCGTCATGGACGTGGGGTAGCTGCTGAACCTCGCCATGGTTCTGTCCAACGCTGCAAGTCTGACGCCAGGAGCACCTCAAGTTCGTCTACAGGGAACCGTCAAGTTCCACTACGATTGCCGCTGCACTTCTACGGACGCAAAAACCGGACCGACAAGTACCCCAACGTTGCCATGTACCACTACCGTCGCAAGAACCGAGACCGGCAAGTCCGAAGACCCCAAGTACCACGACGATCGACGAATAGTACCACTACCTCCTCTACCGTCGACCCCGTGGTCATCAAGTTCCTCGCCGGACCCGAACATCTACCCCGTGGACAACTACTTCCCACTACGACATGAGTACAACTCCTTCCACTACGACCGCTGCAAGAACAACTACTTCGCTCGACGCCCGAGAACGACTACTTCCTCTACTTCCTCTACGAACTCGACCCGCTCCGAAATGCACGCTTCGAAGGTATAACGAGATGACGACCGCCCGTGAATGAATGCATGTTGTATGAGTTGTCCTTGTTTGCACCGGGCCCGTTTGCTTCATGCACGTTCCGCCTTGTTGGCCATGCCGTCGTCCCGTGGGAACCCGGTATCCGGGATCACCCCACCATCGTTTGCATCACACGCTCACCCACACTTTCTTTTGCACCGACATCTCGAGGAGTTGTCGGATGACCGGAATGTTGCCGTGGCACCATTTCATTTTCGCCGCCGTGGCACCCTTTTCCGTTTCACCGCCGTGGCACCTTTTTCTTTCCGCCATGGTGACAAATGCTTCATAACATGCTCATGTCAACCTTTTCATAATAATTGCATAAAACTTGCATATGTCATCCGCATCATGATAACAACAATTAAAATGCTTAAAATTGTTGTTGCATTAAATTGCTAAATAGCATGGGGATTTTTCCGGAATTGTTGTTTTGTTGTTCCGGCCTCATTTAAACTTGCCTAGATAGGTAGTTTTCATTTGCTTCACCTCTTGCCATGCTTAACAACATTTAATCTTGTCTTGTTCATAACCGAGAGGGAAACTAAATAATTGATGTGGCGTTTCGTCAATATGCAACTCGTTGCATATTGAGCTCCACTTAATTTGTAAGATTGTTTGTGCACTTTGCCATGCCATGCCTCATTAAACCGGACATGCATCATACTTGTTTGCGCATCATGCCATGTTTATGTGATGGTTGTTTACTATGTTGTTTGGTTCTTTCCGGGTTTGCTTCTCTCGTTAGCTTCGGTTTTCATTCCGGAGTTGTGAGGATCCGTTCGACTTCGTCCGTTTGTCTTCTTCATGGAATCGTTCTTCTTCCTTGCGGGATTTCAGGCAAGATGATCATACCCTCGAAATCACTTCTATCTTTGCTATGCTAGTTTGCTCGCTCTTTTGCTATGCCAATGCTACGATGCCTACCATTTGCTTGTCAGCCTCCCAAATTGCCATGTCAAACCCCTAACCTTTGACACCTTTTCCTATGCAAACCGTTGATTGGCTATGTTACCGCTTTGCTCAGCCCCTCTTATAGTGTTGCTAGTTGCAGGTGAAGTTGAAGATTTCTCCATGGTGGACCGGGTTTATGTTGGGATATCACAATATCTCTTATATTATTAATGCATCTATATACTTGGTAAAGGGTGGAAGGCTCGGCCTTATGCAGTGTTTTGTTCCACTCTTGCCGCCTAGTTTCCGTCATACCGGTGTTATGTTCCCGGATTTTGCGTTCCTTCTGCGGTCGGGTGATTTATGGGACCCCCGACAGTTCGCTTTGAATAAAACTTGTCCAGCAAGGCCCAACATTGCCTTTTACCATTTGCCTCACCTAGCCCTTTTTTTCCCTTGGGTTTCGGGCCCGAGGGTCATCTTTATTCAGCCCCCGGGCGGTGCTTGTCTAAGTGCTGGTTCGAACCGAGTAGACTGCGGGGCCCCCTCGGGGCAACTCGAGGTTTGGTTTTACTCGTAGGATGTCTCATCCGGTGTTGCCCTGAGAGCGAGATATGTGCAGCTCCTATCGGGATTGTCGGCGCATCGGGCGGCTTTGCTGGTCTTGTTTTACCATTGTCGAAATGTCTTGATGTACGGGATACCGAGTCGATCGGAGTGTCTTGGGTGAAGGTCTATTCCTTCGATGATCGCGAGAGCTTGTCATGGGCTAAGTTGGGACACCCTGCAGGGTTTAAACTTTCGAGAGCCGTGCCGCGGTTATGTGGCAGATGGGAATTTGTTAATGTCGGTTGTAGAAAACCTAAAGTTGACCTTAATTAAAATACATCAACCGTGTGTGTTACCGTGATGGTCTCTTTCCGCGGAGTCCGGAAGTGAACACTGATGTTGGAGTTATGCTTGGACGAGGTTGCTATAGGATCACCTCTTGATCATACTTTTGTCGACCGTGCTCTGCTTTCTCTTCTCGCTCTCATTTGCGTATGTTAGCCTCCGTATATGCTAGTCGCTTGCTGCAGCTCCACCTCATGCCTGTACCTTACCCATAAGCTTAAATAGTCTTGATCTCGCGGGTGTGAGATTGCTGAGTCCTCGTGACTCACGGATACTTCAAAACCAGTTTGCAGGTGCCTATGTTACCGAGCAGGTGACGTAATCAAGCTCAAGGAGGAGCTCGATGAAGATCTTTCCCTTTGTGTTGTTTCGTTCTAGTTGATCAGTAGTGGAGCCCAGTTGGGGTCGATCAGGGTCCTTTGTCGCATTTGGGGTTCTTCTTTTATTTTGGTTCCGTAGTCGGACCTTGATTGTATCTGGATGATGTAATGCTTTATTCATGTAATTGTGTGAAGTGGCGATTGTAAGCCAACTATGTATCTCTTTCCCTTATGTATTACATGGGTTGTGTGAAGATTACCTCACTTGCGACATTGCTTTCAATGCGGTTATGCCTCTAAGTCGTGCTTCGACACGTGGGAGATATAGCCGCATCGAGGGCATTGCATGCATCTATTGGGGACTTGTGTGTTCCTTCTACTGGATTGATACCTTGGTTCTCAAACTGAGGGAAATACTTATCTCTACTTTGCTGCATCACCCTTTCCTCTTCAAGGGAAAAACCAACGCAAGCTCAAGAAGTAGTAGGATGAATTTCTGGCGCCGTTGCCAGGGAGGATCTACAACCAGCCTGCCAAGTACCTATCATAAACTCTCATCTCTTGCATCTACATTATTTGCCATTTGCCTCTCGTTTTCCTCTTCTCCACTTCTAAAATATTTTCAGAAAAATACAAATATATTTACCTTTTTATTTCCCTTCTTTCTGTTTGCCTTTATGTCTTACTTGGTTTGTTTGCTTGTTCGCTTGGCATAATTTTATGTTTATTTCAAATCAGAAGGAAAAGGTTTATGGATCCTTATCCACTTGCTAATCTTTTTGAAAGATCCAACTATGATGAACCAATTGCTAGTGAATTGAGTGCACTAGATTATCTTTATGACGTTTTGCTTGAAATTCGTGTATCTGAAAATTATATTAATGTCAATTGTGCTAATAATATGCAAAACCCCAAGCTAGGGGATGCTAATTTTGATATGTCCACTACTTATTGCAGTGATCATGATTGGGGTGATTCTTCTTATGATCTTGAAAATTTATTTAAGCCGTATGATGAATGTGTTTGCGATAATAGTGAAAGTGGGGTTGGAAGAGTTCCAACTTTAAGTAATAATGATCCCACTACTTTGGAGAATGATCAATCTATGATTTTTTTAATAAAAGTGGGCTTGGAGAGGTCATGACTTTATTTGATTATAACCCCACTATTTTGCAAGAGTATCAACTTCGCATGCATGTGGATTATGTAGAGAATATGTTAGGTGATAGCTGTATTGTTGAATATTAATATGATCCCGCATGTAATTATTATGAGAGACAGAAATATGGTTGTGGAAGATTGTCAATGTTTTATTCTTCTTCCTTGCATATGCTAGTTTTTGCTTTTTTGATAATCTGTTTGCTTGTAAAATGCCTATGCATAGGAAGTATGTTAGACTTAAACTTGTTTTTCACATGTTGTATGATGCTCTCTTTGTGCTTCAATTTTTGTATTTTATGTCAGCATCATTAAAATTATCAACAACTAGATAAAAGGCTTTAAGGAAAATCACTTGTTGGGAGACGACCTAATATTTTTATTTTCTGTTTTTACGAGTTTATGCAATATTACTTCTCTAATAATTGTGTTCTAGTGTTCTAATTAGTGTTTGAGCCAAGTAAGACCATTGGGATGATCTTGGGTGTAGTTGATTTGATTTTGCTGAAAAACATTAACTTTTGTACCCAACAGCAGAATTGTTAAAATTCACTGGAGCGTGATAAAATGCTGAAATTTACACAAGATTGATATACAAATTGCCTACGTTGTCCTAATTTTTCCGAATTTTTGGGATTACAGAAGTATGAGTAATATTCAGATCTTTGCAGACTGTTCTGTTTTTGATAGATTCTGTTTTCTATGCATTGTTATCTTATTTTGATGAATCTATGGGTAGTATCGGGGGGTATGAACCATGGTGAAGTTGGAATACAGTAGACATAATGCTAATATGAATTAAGAATGACCAATGTTGAGTCCATGGATTATATGCACTCTCACCCTTCACTCATTGCTAGCCTCTTCGGTACCATGCATTGACCTTTCTCACCTTGAGAGTTGGTGCAAACTTCGCCGGTGCATCCAAACCCCATGATATGATATACTCTTTCACACATAAGACACCTTATATCTTCGTCAAAACAGCCGTTCCGAGATATATTGTCATGCAACTTCCATCGTTCCATTTTATTATGACACATGCCATCATTGTCATATTTCTTTGCATGACCACATAGTTGACATAGTATGTGTGGCTTGGCCACCGTTCTTATTATTTTTATACATGTCACGCTATATCATTGCACATCCCGGTACACCGGCAGAGGCATTCATATAGAGTCATATTTTTGTTCTAGTATCGAGTTGTAAAATAAATAAAAGTGTGATGATCATCATTATTAGAGCATTGTCTCATGTGAGGAAATGGTGATGGAGGCTATGATTCCCCCATAAGTCGGGATGAGGCTCTGGAAAAAAAAGAGGAAAAAATAAAAAAATAAAAAGGAGGCCAAAGAGCCCAAAAGAAAAAAAGAAAAAAAAAGAAGAAAAAATGAGAGAAAAAGAGAGAAGGGACAATGTTACTATCCTTTTTTCACACTTGTGCTTCAAAGTAGCACCATGTTCTTCATATATGGAGCCTCATATTTTGTCACTTTCATATATTACTGGTGGGAATTTTTCATTATAGAACTTGGCTTGCATATTCCAATGATTGGCTTCCTCAAATTGCCCTAAGTCTTCCTGAGCAAGCAAGTTGGATGCACACCCACTTAGTTTTGTTTTGAGCTTTCATACACTTATAGCTCCAGTGCATTCATTGCATGGCAATCCCTACTCCTTGCATTGTCATCAATTGATGGGCATCTCCATAGCCCATTGATCAGCCTCGTCAATGTGAGAGTTTCTCCTTTTTTGTGTTCTCCAAACAATTGAAAAAGCTTGAGAACATCAAAAGTATGAACCAATTGCTTGGCTTGTCATCGGGGTTGTGCATGATAAGTACTTTGTGTGATGAAGATAGAGCATGACAAGATTAAATGATTTTGTAGGATAACTTTCTTTAGCCATGATATTTTGAGAAGACATGATTGCTTTATTAGTATGCTTGAAGTATTATTGTTTTTATGTCAATATTAAGCTTTTGTTGTGAATATTATGGATCTGAATATTCATGCCACAATAAAGAAACATTACATGATAAATATGTTAGGTAGCATTTCACATCAAAAATTCTGTTTTTATCATTTACCTACTCGTGGACGAGCATGAATTAAGCATGGGGATGCTTGATACGTCTCCGACATATCTATAATTTTTTACTCTTCCATGCTATTATATTATCCATCTTGAATGTTTTATCTGCATTATGGTGCTATTTTATATCATTTTTCAGGACTAACCTATTAACCTAGTGCCAAGTCCCAGTTGCTGTTTTTTCATTGTTTTTGTCTTTTACAGAAAATCAATATCAAACGGAGTTCAAACAGAAAGAAACTTTTTGACAATTTTCTTGGACCAGAAGACACCTAGGAAGCTTCGGAGGAGGCCAGAAGAGCCACGAGAGGGCCACAAGCCCTGGAGGTGTGCGCGCCCCCAGGCTTGTTGGCCCCTCATGGCACTTCTAACCCTAATTCCGGCTCCATAAATACTCAAATATTCCCTGTACACCAGAGGGCATGCCAAAAATACCTTTCGCTGCCGCAAGATTCTGTTCTTGTGAGATCCCATCTAGGGGCCTTTTTCCGGCACTCTGCCGGAGGGGGATTCGATCACGGAGGGGTTCTTCATCAACCTTGTTGCCCTTCCGATGATGTGTGAGTAGTTTACCAGTCCATAGCTAGTAGCTAGATGGCTTCTTCTCTCTCTTTGATCTTCAACACAATGTTCTCCTCGATATTCTTGGATTTCTGTTCGATGTAATCTTATTTTGCGGTGTGTTTGTTGAGATCCGAAGAATTGTGGGTTTATGATCACATTATCTATGAATATTATTTGAGTCTTCTCTGAACTCTTTTATACATGATGAAGATTGCTTTGTATTTCTCTCCGATCTATTGATTTGGTTTGGCCAACTAGATTGATTTTTCTTTCAGTGGGAGAGGTGCTTTGTAGCGGGTTCAATCTTGCGGTGTCCTCACCCAGTGACAAAAGGGGTAGCGAGGCACGTATTTGTACTGTTACCACTACGGATAAAAAGATGGTTTTTTACCATATTGACTGGATCTATCCCTCTACAACATGTCAACTTGCTTAAGGCGTTACTCTGTTCTTGTTAACTTAGTACACTAGATGCATGTTGGATAGCGGTCGATGTGTGGAGTAATAGTAGTAGATGCGTGCAGGAGTCGGTCTACTTGTCACAGACGTGATGCCTATGTTAATGATCATTGCCTTGGATATCGTCATAACTATGTGCTTTTCTATAAATTGCTCAACAATAATTTGTTTACCCACTGTATGTGTTCTTTCAATAGAGAAGCCTCTAGTGAAACCTATGGCCCCTGGGTCTATTTTTATCTTATTATTTTCAAATATCTAAAAAGAAAAACTCAAAAATACCTTGCTGCAATGTATTTAACTTTACCTTATTTTGCACTTTTATTTACTTTTTATATCAATCTCTATCAGATCTCATCCTTGCAAGTGACCGTGATGGGATTGACTACCCCTTTTTCGCGTTGGGTGCAAGTACTTGTTTGTTTGTGCAGGTGCATCTATTGGGGACTTGTGTGTTCCTCCTACTGGATTGATACCTTGTTTCTCAAACTGAGGGAAATACTTATCTCTAGTTTGGCTGCATCACCCTTTCCTCTTCAAGGGAAAAACCAATGCAAGCTCAAGAAGTAGCAGTACTCTGCCGAAGGGGGAATCGACCTTGCTGCCATTACAATGATGTGAGTAGTTTAGCACAGACCTACGGGTCCATAGCTAGTAGCTAGATGGCTTCTTCTCTCTCTTTTCGATGTAATCTTCTTTTGTAGTGAGTTTGCTGGGATCCGATGAATTGTGGGTTTACGATCAGATTATTCATGAGAAATATTTGAGTCTTTTCTGAATTCTGATATGCATGATTGTTATAGCTTTGTATTTCTCTGTGATCTATTCGTTTGGTTTGGCCAACTAGATTTGATTTATGTTGCAATGGGAGAGGTGCTTTGTAATGGGTTCAATCTTGCGGTGCTCTATATCCTAGTGACAAGTAGGGGACAAGACACGTTTTTTATTGTTATCATCAAGGGGAAAAGGACAGGGTTTATTCATATTAGTTGGATTTACTTTGTATACATCATGTCATCTTGCTTAAGGCGTTACTCCATTCTTTATGAACTTAATACTCTAGATGCATGCTGTATAGCGGCCGATGTGTGGAGTAATAGTACTTGATGCAGGCAAGAGTCAGTCTACTTCTCTCGGACGTGATGCCTATATACATGATCATTGTGTTGAATATCGTCATAACTATGCGCTTTTCTATCAATTGCCCAATAGTAATTTGTTTACTACTATATGCTTTTTGTTCGAGAGAGAAGCCTCTAGTGAAAACTATGTCCCCCGGGTCTACCTTCACCCTATATTAAATGTACAAAAATACCTTACTGCAATTTATTTACCATTCTTGTATTTTGTGTTTTTGTTTATCTATCTACCATTATCAGATTTGATCCTTGCAATTAACCGCCGAGGGGATTGACAACCCCCTTGATCGCATTGGGTGCAAGTATTTGTTCTTTTGTGTGTGGGTGTTGTTCACGAGGTTTCGCGTGGTTCTCCTACTGAATTGATAATCTTGGTTCTTAACTGAGGGAAATACTTATCTCTAATGTACTACACCATCCTCTCCTCTTCAAGAAAATCCCAACGTAGCTCACAAGTAGCAACAGCGATGTCGGTGTCAAAACTGGCGTTCTCGGGTAGGGGGTCCCGAACTATGCGTCTAAGGCTAATGGTAACAGGAGGCAGGGGACACGATGTTTACCCAGGTTTGGGCCCTCTCTATGGAGGTAATACCCCTGCTTGATTGATCTTGATGAATATGAGTATTACAAGAGTTGATCTACCACGAGATCGTAATGGCTAAAACCCTAGAAGTCTAGCTTATATGATTATGATGATTGCCTCTACGGACTAAACCCTCCGGTTAATATAGACACCGGAGGGGACTAGGGTTATACAAGGTCGGTTTAGAGAAAGGAATCTACATATCCGAATCGCCAAACTTGTCATCCACGCAAAGGAGAGTCCCATCCGGACACGGGAAGAAGTCTTTTGTCTTGTATCTTCATAGCCCATGCTTAGTCCGGCCGTCCGAGCACCCTCCTAATCCAGGACTCCCTCAGTAGCCCCTGAACCAGGGTTCAATGATGAGGTGTCCGGCACGTGAGTTGTCTTCGGCATTGCAAGGCGGGTTCCTTCTCCGAGTGCTCCAAAATAGTCTTCGAACACAAGAATCGTGTCCGGCTCTGCAAAATAAATTCCACACACAACCGTAGATAGTATAATATTTCACGAGTCCAACCGCTGACAACTTTTTATAGCGTGACATCACGTCGCCCCTGGCCTTTATTCAAACCGTTCTTTATCCTGCCGCCTCATATTTTGAGATGAGGTTTCATTTGCACGTCTTGTCAAATCATAGATCGTGTCCCCTTATTGCGGGATTCTCATCAATACTTGCGTGGGTAACCCAACCGTTCTGTCGGCATGATTCCTTGGGAATAGACACGTTTTAAGGCCTAGGAGGGAGCGTTTGATATTCATCACCTTTATAAAGCGGCTAAGACTCGTCCTTTTTCCCTTATGCTAAGCCTTTCCTCAACCTCTCCCACCTTGAGTTCTAGCACCCAAGGTTCAATTTAATCGCTTCGCGCTTCCCAGTCATGTCCGGACCTAGCCCTCAAGGCCGGTGGATGGCTTCCTCTGTCACAGAGGAGGATATCACGAAGTTCCGGGAGGCAGTAAGTATGTGAGTTCTTTATGACCAATGTTGAGTCCATGGATTATATGCACTCTCACCCTTCCATCATTGCTAGCCTCTCCGGTACCATGCATTGACCTTTCTCACCTTGAGAGTTGGTGCAAACTTCGCCGGTGCATCCAAACCCCATGATATGATACACTCTTTCACACATAAGACACCTTATATCTTCGTCAAAACAGCCATTCTGAGATATATTGCCATGCAACTTCCATCGTTCCATTTTATTATGACACATGCCATCATTGTCGTATTTCTTTGCATGACCATATAGTTGACATAGTATGTGTGGCTTGGCCACCGTTCATATTATTTTTATACATGTCACTCTATATCATTGCACATCCCGGTACACCGGCGGAGGCATTCATATAGAGTCATATTTTTGTTCTAGTATCGAGTTGTAATTCTTGAGTTGTAAAATAAATAAAAGTGTGATGATCATCATTATTAGAGCATTGTCTCATGTGAGGAAATGGTGATGGAGGCTATGATTCCCCCATAAGTCGGGATGAGGCTCCGGAAAAAAAAGAGAAAACAATAAAAAAAATAAAAAAGAGGCCAAAGAGCCTAAAATAAAAAAAGAAAAGAAGAAGAAAAAATGAGAGAAAAAGAGAGAAGGGACAATGTTACTATCCTTTTTTCACACTTGTGCTTCAAAGTAGCACCATGTTCTTCATATACAGAGTCTCATATTTTGTCACTTTCATATATTACTAGTGGGAATTTTTCATTATAGAACTTGGCATGCATATTCCAATGATGGGCTTCCTCAAATTGCCCTAAGTCTTCCTGAGCAAGCAAGTTGGATGCACACCCACTTAGTTTTCTTTTGAGCTTTCATACACTTATAGCTCCAGTGCATTCATTGCATGGCAATCCCTACTCCTTGCATTGACATCAATTGATGGGCATCTCCATAGCCCATTGATCAGCCTCGTCAATGTGAGAGTTTCTCCTTTTTTGTCTTCTCCACACAATTGAAAAAGCTTGAGAACATCAAAAGTATGAACCAATTGCTTGGCTTGTCATCGGGGTTGTGCATGATAAATACTTTGTGTGATGAAGATAGAGCATGACAAGATTATATGATTTTGTAGGATAACTTTCTTTAGCCATGATATTTTGAGAAGACATGATTGCTTTATTAGTATGCTTGAAGTATTATTGTTTTTGTGTCAATATTAAGCTTTTGTTTTGAATATTATGGATCTGAATATTCATGCCACAATAAAGAAACATTACATGATAAATATGTTAGGTAGCATTTCACATCAAAAATTCTGTTTTTATCATTTACCTACTCGTGGACGAGCATGAATTAAGCTTGGGGATGCTTGATACGTCTCCAACATATCTATAATTTTTTACTCTTCCATGCTATTATATTATCCATCTTGAATTTTTTATCTGCATTATGGTGCTATTTTATATCATTTTTCAGGACTAACCTATTAACCTAGTGCCAAGTCCCAGTTGTTGTTTTTTCATCTTTTTGTCTTCTACAGAAAATCAATATCAAACGGAGTTCGAACGGAACGAAACTTTTTGACAATTTTCTTGGACCAGAAGACACCTAGGAAGCTTCAGAGGAGGCCAGAAGAGCCACGAGAGGGCCACAAACCCTGACTGTGTTCGCGCCCCCAGGCTTGTTGGCCCCTCTTGGCACTTCTAACCCTAATTTCGGCTCCATAAATACTCAAATATTACCTGTACACCAGAGGGCACGCCAAAAATACCTTTCGCTACCGCAAGATTCTGTTCTTGTGAGATCCCATCTAGGGGCCTTTTCCGGCACTCTGCCAGAGGGGGATTCGATCACGGAGGGGTTCTTCATCAACCTTGTTGCCCTTTCGATGATGTGTGAGTAGTTTACCACAGACCTATGGGTCCATAGGTAGTAGCTAGATGGCTTCTTCTCTCTCTTTGATCTTCAACACAATGTTCTCCTCGATATTCTTGGATTTCTGTTCGATGTAATCTTCTTTTGCGGTGTGTTTGTTGAGATCCGAAGAATTGTGGGTTTATGATCACATTATCTATGAATATTATTTGAGTCTTCTCTGAACTCTTTTATACATGATGAAGATTGCTTTGTATTTCTCTCTGATCTATTGATTTGGTTTGGCCAACTAGATTGATTTTTCTTTCAGTGGGAGAGGTGCTTTGTAGCGGGTTCAATCTTGCGGTGTCCTCACCCAATGACAAAAGGGGTAGCGAGGCACGTATTTGTACTGTTACCACTACGGATAAAAAGATGGTTTTTTACCATATTGACTAGATCTATCCCTCTACAACATGTCAACTTGCTTAAGGCGTTACTCTGTTCTTGTTAACTTAGTACACTAGATGCATGTTGGATAGCGGTCGATGTGTGGAGTAATAGTAGTAGATGCATGCAGGAGTCGGTCTACTTGTCACAGACGTGATGCCTATGTTAGTGATCATTGCCTTGGATATCGTCATAACTATGTGCTTTTCTATAAATTGCTCAACAATAATTTGTTTACCCACTGTATGTGTTCTTTCAATAGAGAAGCCTCTAGTGAAACCTATGGCACCTGGGTCTATTTTTATCATATTATTTTCAAATATCTAAAAAGAAAAACTCAAAAATACCTTGCTGCAATGTATTTAACTTTACCTTATTTTGCACTTTTATTTACTTTTTATATCAATCTCTATCAGATCTCATCCTTGCAAGTGACCGTGATGGGATTGACTACCCCTTTTTCGCGTTGGGTGCAAGTACTTGTTTGTTTGTGCAGGTGCATCTATTGGGGACTTGTGTGTTCCTCCTACTGGATTGATACCTTGTTTCTCAAACTGAGGGAAATACTTATCTCTAGTTTGGCTGCATCACCCTTTCCTCTTCAAGGGAAAAACCAATGCAAGCTCAAGAAGTAGCAGTACTCTGCCGAAGGGGGAATTGACCTTGCTGCCATTACAATGATGTGAGTAGTTTAGCACAGACCTACGGGTCCATAGCTAGTAGCTAGATGGCTTCTTCTCTCTCTTTTCGATGTAATCTTCTTTTGTAGTGAGTTTGCTGGGATCCGATGAATTGTGGGTTTATGATCAGGTTATTCATGAGAAATATTTGAGTCTTTTCTGAATTCTGATATGCATGATTGTTATAGCTTTGTATTTCTCTGTGATCTATTCATTTGGTTTGGCCAACTAGATTTGACTTATGTTGCAATGGGAGAGGTGCTTTGTAATGGGTTCAATCTTGCGATGCTCTATATCCTAGTGACAAGTAGGGGACAAGACACGTTTTTTATTCTTATCATCAAGGGGAAAAGGACAGGGTTTATTAATGTTAGTTGGATTTAATTTGTATACATCATGTCATCTTGCTTAAGGCGTTACTCCATTCTTTATGAACTTAATACTCTAGATGCATGTTGTATAGCGGCCGATGTGTGGAGTAATAGTAGTAGATGCAGGCAAGAGTCAGTCTACTTCTCTCGGACGTGATGCCTATATACATGATCCTTGTGTTGAATATCGTCATAACTATGCGCTTTTCTATCAATTGCCCAATAGTAATTTGTTTACTACTATATGCTTTTTGTTCGAGAGAGAAGCCTCTAGTGAAAACTATGTCCCCCGGGTCTACCTTCACCCTATATTAAATGTACAAAAATACCTTACTGCAATTTATTTACCATTCTTGTATTTTGTGTTTTTGTTTATCTATCTACCATTATCAGATTTGATCCTTGCAATTAACCGCCGAGGGGATTGACAACCCCCTTGATCGCATTGGGTGCAAGTATTTGTTCTTTTGTGTGTGGGTGTTGTTCACGAGGTTTCGCGTGGTTCTCCTACTGAATTGATAATCTTGCTTCTTAACTGAGGGAAATACTTATCTCTAATGTACTACACCATCCTCTCCTCTTCGAGAAAATCCCAACGTAGCTCAAAAATAGCAAGAGCGATGTCGGTGTCAAAACCGGCGTTCTCGGGTAGGGGGTCCCGAACTATGCGTCTAAGGCTAATGGTAACAGGAGGCGGGGGACATGATGTTTACCCAAGTTCGGGCCCTCTCTATGGAGGTAATACCCCTGCTTGATTGATCTTGATGAATATGAGTATTACAAGAGTTGATCTACCACGAGATCGTAATGGCTAAAACCCTAGAAGTCTAGCTTATATGATTATGATGATTGCCTCAACAGACTAAACCCTCCGGTTTATATAGAGACCGGAGGGGACTAGGGTTATACAAGGTCGGTTACGGAGAAAGGAATCTACATATCTGAATCGCCAAACATCTCATCCACGCAAAGGAGAGTCCCATCCGGACACGGGAAGAAGTATTTTGTCTTGTTTCTTCATATCCCATCAGTCTGGCCCAAGGTTAGTCCGGCCGCCCGAGCACCCCCCTAATCCAGGACTCCCTCAGTAGCCCCTGAACCAGGGTTCAATGACGAGGTGTCCGTGCGTGAATTGTCTTCGGCATTGCAAGGCGGGTTCCTTCTCCGAGTACTCCAAGATAGTCTTCGAACACAAGAATCGTGTCCGGCTCTGCAAAACAAATTCCACACACAACCGTAGATAGTATAATATTTCACGAGTCCAACCGCTGACAACTTTTTATAGCGTGACATCACGTCGCCCCCGGCCTTTATTCAAACCGTTTTTTATCCTGCCGCCTCATATTTTGAGATGCGGTTTCATTGGCATGTCTTGTCAAATCATAGATCATGTCCCCTTATTGCGGGATTCTCATCAATACTGGCGTGGGTAACCCAACCATTCTGTTGGCATGATTCCTTGGGAATAGGCACGTTTTAAGGCCTAAGAGGGAGCGTTTGATATTCATCACCTTTATAAAGCGGCTAAGACTCGTCCTTTTTCCCTTATGCCAAGCCTTTCCTCAACCTCTCCCACCTTGAGTTCCAGCACCCAAGGTTCAATTTAATCGCTTCGCGCTTCCCAGTCATGTTCGGACCTAGCCCTCAAGGCCGGTGGATGGCTTCCTCTGTCACAGAGGAGGATATCACGAAGTTCCGGGAGGCAAGATACCTGACCGCGGAAATCCCTACAGGCTCCCTGCTCAAGGGCAGGTTATTCCTTCTCCCAGATCCGGTGAGAGGGTCGTATTCATCTCCCACTTCCTCCGAGGGCTAGGGTTCGCTCTTCATCCCTTCGTTCGAGGGCTCATGTTCTATTACGGGCTAGATTTTCACGATCTAGCTCAGGACTCCTTTCTTCACGTCTCGGCATTTATTATCGTGTGCGAGGCCTTCCTCCGTATTCCCCCACACTTCGGCTTGTGTCTCAAGACCTTTAATGTGAAGCCGGAGGTACTCAATGGGAAACAGGCGGAGTGTGGTGGGGCTGCAATGAGCAAGCTCACTAAGACTCCTTGGCCAAAGGGCTCCTTCACAGAAACTTCCGACCTATGGCAGTGGGAGTGGTTTTACATCACTGAACCCCGTGGTACCAAGTGGGCAACTACACCTGCGTTCCGATCTGGCCCTCTGCCACAACTTGCATCATGGATTAATAAGGGGCTGGACTGGGGATCCGTTGATGAAGTGCAGATGCTGCAAAGCCGCATTCGGAGCCTCATTGAAAAGGACACCGGTCTCATCAACGTAATCCAAGTAATGCTGGTCCGTTGGGTCCTACTGTGCCAGCGACGGCCTCTCCGCATGTGGGAGTTCAATCCAGAAGGACCACGAACCCTTCAGCACTTCTTCGGCACGACGAATGTGGAAATTATTCTTCGGGACACGAAAACAGTGGCCGGATACTACAGAGGACATCGGCCTTGACTGCAACCATCCGGATACCTCGGTAAGCACTCAACTCCCGAACACAGCTTAGTTAAATTCCTCATAACAATATGCTAAGAAAACCATACTCGGCTAGGGTTGGATAAAGAAGGTGGGGAGAATTAGGTGTTCGACCCCTCTTCCCGAGGACCCAGCTGATCCGGTGTTAACAAGGATGCTGGTTCCGGCACGATATCAAGTGTTGGCGGAGGAAGGAAACGTGGAGAGCAAGAAGGCCCAGGGAGGCCCCCATTCCAGAGGTATACCAGATATCTCGTTCGGGGAAACTAGAACTCCCTCTTCCGAAGATAAAAGGGACGGAGAAACTAACATCCCTTCTCCCCGTGGGAAGAAGAGGATCGCTTCCGTAGACATGAAGATAAAGGCTTCTAATCGAGGGAAGATATCTCTGTCAGGGGCTTCTGGTTCGGGAAGCGACGTTGACACGTAGTTCCTCCGTAAGGACAGGCCCTTAGCCGAATCGTAAGTGAACAAGGGTGTTTTAAACATATCCCGTTCTTTCCTGGTTGCGAGGGTAATATTTAAAATATATGTTTGTTGCCCGGCATACAGCCTTCCTCAACAGTCCTCCTCCTCGGGGGATCTTCTTCCGGAGAAGATGGAGACCGAGACACCTCCACCAATCTCCCCATCTAATAGGGCAGACGACCCCGAGGTGTCGTCCCAGAGGATCTCTCCCGATCAACAAGCGGTGCGAGGGACAGGGAAGACCAGGCCCGAAGGTGACATTTCGGCCGTCCAGGGTCCGGGGTGTGCGGCCCCTATGGGGACCGACAATAAAGGCCCTGGACTATCCGATTTCCGAGGGACGGCGCAATCTGCTCCAGATCCGGAGGCGCCGGATACATTGATGGACACATTGCGACATGCATCCATCTCAGAGGAACATCGTATCTTGATGGGTACGGTTTTTTGAGAGGGCTCTGTCCGCGAAAAGTGGATTGAATGAAGCCTTTATGAGCCTGCTAAGAGGCTTCGAGGTGCGTAATGTAATATTTTTAATTGTGTTATAAACACAAAATGCGCCTCTGTATAGATAGTAGCCCCGAGACTCTGGTTGGCATGCAAAGGGAGGCTATCAGAGGGTCCAGAAAGATATGCCCAGGAAATAATCCGACTAATTGGAACACAGGTTGTTACATTGATGGCGACTGCCCAAGCTACAGAGATTGCAGATCTGAAGGAGAAACTTGATGCGGCGGATGATGACATCATGCTTATTAACAGGCGGCTCGATGAGGCGCAAGGTATGTCTTTGGGGCAGTCAGTATATGCAAGTGCTATAATATGAGCATGGCACTGAGAATTGCATACGGAGATATGCATGACTGCAGATAGTGCCGCCGCGGTTGAGACCTGTCGGGTTGAGCTTGCCCAGGCCAAGGAGCAAGCCAGGATGAGTAATGCAGCTGCCAAAAAGGCAGCTGCTGAATTAAAGGCCGAACAGGCTGCTCGGCACCAGTGCGAGGAGAGGATATCTACTATGACGCTTGAGCTAAAGGATGCCACTAGCTAATGCGAATTTCTCCGGAAAGACAACCAAACCAGTGCGGCTGATCTTGACAAGGCCTTACAAAACGCGAGGGAAGCACGGTCCGAGTCTAGGGCGGCTTGGGAGGAGATCCGACAAGCTAGGGAGATCGCGGCTGGTAAGCCCTTCTTGTTACAAACTAAATTCGGCGATCTGAAGTATGCCCCGCTTAATCAAATGTGGAGTTCTCCAGACGCATTTTTGGACTTGCCGAAGAGTGTCTCTGATGTGACGTAGTTTTTCCAAGCGCAAGAAGGACATGCGATGGAAAAGCTTTTCTGGTCGCAATTTAGCATGCCAAAGCGTCTGCTGTTGCTGAACGAATAGATGGCCCAGTGGGCCGAGCTCCACGGGATATCCGGATCTGCCATGAAGGACGTCGTGGTCCGGCTGTGGCCGACGGAGCCAGTTCCGAATAGTTATTTCGGTGGTGCAGCGACTTGTGGATGTGGTGACGCGTATCGACGCTATTAAGCGGTCAACGTGCATGGAAGGTGCACGGATGGCCCTTGCCTGCGTCAAGACGTACTAGGCGAAGATGAAGGCCACCGATATTGCAGCGAAAAGTCCACCCAAGGGCAAGAACCATTACACGCCAGAGCATTATTTTGCGGATGTCCTAGAGGGTGCCCGCTTGATAGAGGGTCAGTGCTCGAAAGATATTATGTTCGAGTGAAGTGGACCGAAATTATAAAAACAATATTATGATATATTTAAGCTATGTTTTTTATTTAAAAAGTTTTTGGTGTGTCCTGTGCGGTCGTTTTTTTGTATAATCTGAAAGTTTGCCAGTCGTCAGCTTGTGCCCATTTGTGTATAACGCCGGGGTGTTCGGAAAAGCACTTGATCACTCTTGACCCAATGTCTTGGTCCATTAAGGAGGTGTCAATGTGGCGAACCAGGCAATCGGACTATAGGGCTTTAACACTTTCACTTAGCCATAGGAGTTTGATGGTGGGTATACGATATAGCCCCTGGTATGTACGCGGTTATCCGAATATGATACGTTGACATACGTGACCAAAAGAATGGTCCTTCGTGTAATAGGGAAGGAATTGCAAAGATTCTGGTGAGTCATCGAGTGGTTGACCAGCTCTAGCCGCATCATGATAGACAGTTTTCGGCTTTCTCTACTAAGGTGCTCATTTGGAGGAACCAGGACACAACCGCAGTAGTTCTCCATTTACTACCCTAGCCGATAGAGCGGAACATAAGGTAGTAAGCACAGGAGCCGGGCAACCTAACTATTGACCAAAGACATGATTCAGAGCTGATGCATATAAGGCCAAACTCGTGACGCTGAACACTCCCTATAGGCGTTTGGACTTTTCAACATGTATCGGGCGAATACAATCCCTGGTAATGGACCCTGGTGTCAAGGCACGTGTGGCAATCTGAAAGGGGGAGAGAACGCAGGTGGTGAGAGAATAAAACTCCAAACACAATATGAACCAAGCTGCTTCTATAATATCCCTTTCTAGTACAGCAAGCCATGTACTTACATATAATGCCGATAGCTTCCTTGGACATTTTACATGCCAAAAAAGTATAAAATAAAAAGATATAAAAAGGTTTACACATGGTCTTAATATAAAAGCACTAGTGCAGGGCCCTGCTGCACGTCTGCGCCGTTTTCTCCTTTGTGATGTGTCCTTGAAGGGGGAGTGTGATGGCCATCTGTAAAAAAAGAAAAAAACCTAGAAAAAGGAATCTGATGTGGCTGTAAACAAAGCTGGTTTGTTTAGTAAACCTGGAAAAATAACTTTATAGTCCGAATAGGGTCGAGCCGAACTATTGGACTATTTGTGTGCAGTGTGCCCCTAGCGCCACCCAAGGAATTTTAAGGGTATACTTGTGTACACGAGGCATGTATTCTATCACCTTATGGGGCAGTCGATGGGGGCATAACTGCTAATCGAGCTCAGGTTTATTTGAGATGTCGCACTGAGGCATATGCCAGACACGTTTAGCTGTGTCCGCGGTCTTAACGACCAATGAGCTGTTTGGCTTGAATAGGCCGTTTTGGACTTCGGTTGCTAGGGCCACAGTGTCCTCCTCCGTACGAAGAGAGCGCTCCATATTGCCATTGACCATAATGATGCCATGTGGTCCAGGTATTTTGAGCTTTAGATAAGCATGATGTGGGACTGCATTAAAGCGGGCGAAGGCCGTTCTTCCGAGTAGTGCATGATAGCCGCTTCGGAATGGAGCTATGTCAAAGATTAGCTCTTCGCTTCGAAAGTTATCGGGAAAGCCGAATACTACCTCCAATGTTAAAGAGCCCGTGTAGCAGGCTTCTACGCCCGGTATAACTCCTTTAAAGGTCATGCTGCTTGGTTTGATTCTTGACGGGTCTATCCCCATCTTGCGGACAGTGTCCTGATATATCAGATTGGGACTGCTGCCTCTGTCCATAAGGACTCGAGTGAGATGGTATCCATCGATTATTGGATTGAGCACTAGGGCAGCCAAACCCTAGGGCAAGCCATGTGGATGTGAAGAAAAAAGTCTTCTATCCTGACCGCAGGATCCGCCGTTCCATCATATGACTTGATATTTACGGGTTTAAACCCTTGTGGAAATTCATGATCTAGCACCTCATCGGTGAAGCACAGGGGGTGTGCGGCACCCATGTATTTGGATACGTCGTGGCATGGGTCCGACGGTTGTAATGTTCGGTATCTGTCGGATGTGGGGTTTCGGCAAACCCTTGAGGTTCGAACTCTGGGGTGTGCGCGAAGATCTTCCCCCTACCAATCCACGTTCAATCGCCTCGCGAGAATCTAAGCAAAACGATGAACAACACGAGGGATGCAAGATTTATACTGGTTCGGGCCACCATTGTGGTGTAATACCCTACTCCAGTGTGTGGTGTGGTGGATTGCCTCAGGGGCTGATGATGAACAGTACAAGGGGAAGAACAGCCTCGCGAGAGGTGTTCTTGAGCTGGTGTCGTGTTCTTGTGGGAAGAGATCTCTCTTGGCTTGGTGAGAACTCGATCCTCTCTCATCTACTGTGGTGGCTATCTATATATAGAGGCCCTGGTCCTCTTCCCAAATATTGAGCGGGAAGGGAGCCAACAACGGCCATTTTGAAGGGGAACATCTCGTACAAGCTATCCTTACTAAAGTCAGTCTTCGACTGCCAAAGGCACTGGCGATGACGCCGTCTTGGGCTCCACGGTGACCTCCGTCCTGCCGCTCTGCTGGTCTTGGTCTCGTTGCACCGAGATGGTAACCTTTGCCTGGTGCCTCGGTACTCCGCGCTTGTGCTTGCCCCCTTTGCACCAAAGAGGAAACAAGGATACTACGCAAGCCGGCGCCTGCCTGGCGCCCGCCTGGTCTCGATCATCATGGCTTGCGTCACGGGCACCTCGCGAGGTACCCTTACCTTGATATCTCCGCCTCCTCGCGAGCCTGCCTGGTGAGGCTGCTCCTTAGGAAGCCTTGCGTCGTCCGCCCCGCGAGGCTTGGCCCCTCGCGAGGGTCTTGAGTTTGCGTTGATGAAGATGGGCCGTACAGGGCCACCACTTGAGCCACGCCACATGCCGCAGGCAGGCAAGTCTGGGGACCCCCGTTCCCAGGACGCCGACAGTATCGGCTCTGAACTGGTATATGACCGGCATATTTGGCTTGATAACCACAATCCCGCGTGGGAGCACGGTCCCTGGATCTGTAGATGGATCTGGTCTTGCCAGCCTTTCTGTTCAAGTCCTCATGTAGATCGTGTTTTTGGCCCTGAGCCGCGGCCTCCCTTCCTTTACGGGGAGGGGGTGCGGGCTTGTGTACACCATTGCTAGCCACTCTATCTCATCCATGAGGTGGTCGGTCTGGCTTGACGGCGATATTGTTTTTCGGCGGTATGGGCGCAATAGCCTCGTCGTCGAATTCGGGCAGCAGTTTACGCTTAGGATAGCCCTTTATTTGGCGATTACAGCCATATTTTTCCTCAGTGTCTAGCACTTCATTCCATCTATCATTGAGCATATCCTATGCGGCTTTAAACCGCTGCTTTTGCTTCTTCAGGCTCCTTGCGGTGGCGATAAGCCTTCGATGGAGGCGCTCTTGTTCTAAGGGTTCTTCTGGGATGACGAATTCATCGTTGCCCAGGCTGACCTCTTCTTTGGAGACAGGTTGATAATTGCTACCTTCGGCATCGCTGTGGTCAGACAACGGCCCTGGACTGTGTTTGCCGTCCTCTTGCTCGTCCTGCTCCATCGCTGGATCTGCCGGGTCCTCGGCTTGGTCCGGATTATCACCGTCGTTAGTGACAATGTTGTTATCTTTCCCTTTGCCGGATCAAGATTGGCGCTTCTGATGCCGACGCTAGGGAGGTTCATCGAGAGGCTTATCTTTATCGTTGTTGGCCTCCTTCTCTTTAAGTGTGTCCACCATATATACATCGTATGAGGAGGTGACAGTCCAGCGCCCTAGAAGCGGTGGTTTTTGTGCCTACTCCTCTCCGGCATCGTCGTCCATACCGTTGATGTCTTCGGAGCCGTAATCGAGCATGTCGGTTAAGTCTTCGACAGTGGCTATAAAGTGGGTGGTGGGTGGGAAGCAGAATTCTCCGTCATCAGCTTCCAGTTCAAGCCGGATGTAGTTCGGCTGAGAGTCTCCTGATAAGGAGAGGGCTTTTAATGAGTTTAGCACATCGTCTAAAGGCGAGTGCCGGAAGATGTCCGCGGAGCTGAACTCAACGATCGGCACCTGATCAGGTTCGATGGGGCGGATGCACGCGGTTTGGAACCTATAGCTGGAGACGAATCTGAGGTTCCAGAGACATAGGCCCTGCTCGGGGTTGGATCTGTGTGCGGCTCTAACGCTGCTGAGTCTGCGGCTTCCGTGGTGGGGTTGAGCTTGCCTTCTTCGGACGACGCAATCTGCTCTGGATCTAGGGCCAGAGCAGTTACATGCGCTATCTCCTGAGCACGGTCCGATGATAGATTTAGGTCATGTTCATCGTGTTGGCAGGGAGCGGGCGTCATGGGCTCGAATCCGTCAAAGATCAAGTCTTCGCGGATATCGGCCATGTAATTCAAGCTTCCAAGCCTGACCTGATGGCCAGGGGTGTAGTTGTCAATCTGATCTAGATGGCCAAACGAGTTGGCCCGCAGTGAGAAGCCGCTGCATACGAAGATCTGTCTAGGGAGGAAAATCTCCCCCTGGACTGCATTGCCGTAGATGATTGATGGAGCCATCAAACCTTTTGGTGATGATGCAGCGGAACTCTCAATGAAGGCACCAATGTTGGTGTCAAAACCGGTGGATCTCGGGTAGGGGGTCCCGAACTGTGCGTGTAAGGCCGATGGTAACAGGAGGCGGGGGACACGATGTTTACCCAGGTTCGGGCCCTCTCTATGGAGGTAATACCCTACTTCTTGCTTGATTGATCTTGATGAATATGAGTATTAGAAGAGTTGATCTACCACGAGATGTGTAATGGCTAAAACCCTAGAAGTCTAGCCTATATGATTATGATGATTGCCTCTACGGACTAAACCCTCCGTTTTATATAAACACCAAAGGGGACTAGGGTTATACAAGGTCGGTTACATAGAAAGGAATCTACATATCCGAATCGCCAAGCTTCTCATCCACGCAAAGGAGAGTCCCATCCGGACACAGGAAGAAGTCTTCTGTCTTGTATCTTCATAGCCCATCAGTACGGCCCATGCATAGTCCGGCCGTCCGAGGACCCCCTAATCCAGGACTCCCTCAAGCGCCTGTATTTTTTTAGAGAAGGCCATCATGCCTAGCTTTATTGAATCACAAAAATGTTTACATCGTCTAAGAGCTTGCCGACAAAAAATTCAGGAGGCTCGTCCAACCAAGTAATAGTAGACTTATTATAAACAGTATAGTTAGCGAGCACATGAGCCGCTTGATTACATGAACGAAAACAATGCTTAAACATGACCATCCCAATTGCAGTATGTATGTCCACACATTCTGCAAATAGTGTTGCAGCTTCATTGCAGCATCTTGTATGACCAAAATAAAAAAATAATTACTTGAAGTGAATCAAACTCCGCTTCAATCTGATTGAAACCAAGAGAGTTGACAAATTCCAAGCCATCTCTCGTAGTCGTCGCTTCTGTGGTAATTGCACCAGCTGGAACTAGAATGATCTTACATTGCGCAGCGATAAACTGACCCCTATCATCTCTGAAGATAGCAGTTGTTGCACCACTTCCTTCATCTGAAAAGAAAGCAACTTGAACATTTAATTTTGCAAATCTTGGGTCTGGCTTGCACCATTTTGTTTGAGGCATGTCATGCGATCTTGCTGTAGCGGCCTGGAAGTTTCTTGCTATAGAAAGAACCGAGATCGGCCATCTCCATGAAGGTGGCATTGGTTCATTATGTGTCACTTGCCTCCCAGTCCACCTAACCTATAAGCCTCCCACTGCAAGAGCTTCTTTAAAACTTATACTTGGGTGTATAAGCAAATGGTTGTCCGGTAGTGAAAGTAAATGTTGTTTCTGATCATATCCCATGTGTTGTGGCCATTGAGTCCAAAATCCCCAAGTCCAAACTGTTTCTGTCGTGGAATTGTCACGTTAGATGTCCTAGCATAAGGACTTAGGTGTGGAGCCATCGCAACGTAGTTACCTTGAAGGGGTTTAAACGGGACAAGGGACACAGAAATTTTATACTGTTTTAGCCCCTCACGATGGAGGTAACAGCCTAATCCAATGTAGGGTGGTTATTGCTTGAGCTTCGATTACCAGGGAGTGAATACGCTTGACCTAGTTCTCGATCTCTTCTTTCCTTCCCTCACTAACCGCCGAGTCGTCCCTTTATATACACAGGTTGACACCCGGCGGCTTACAGAGTCCCAGCCGGCTCATAGACAATGTGTCCGGCTCGGTGACTAACTAAGCCTGCCTTACCATACAAGTTACTCTCATGGCGGTTCATCCTCTTGGGCCCTATGTCGCCTCTGGGTCATGGGCCGTCAGCGGGCTGCTATCACTCGCCACCTTCATGGGTTATCTCCAGTGGTATGACACGGCCCCTCCTGGGCGGTTCATACCCAGTAGTTATTTCCCCCATGCTTCCTTCTTCGTCTTCCTCCTTCCCTCAGCCGCACGAGCGCTCAAACTCCGCCGTTCCCGACCTCCAGCCGCTGCATCAACTCAGGTCGCCGCATCGACCTCACTAGACCAGAGAACTCCAGTGCGCCACCGCTGATCCTCATCACCTGTAGGTGCACCTCCCCCTTTCATCTCAGATCTACCTTAGGGTTTGTGCTGTTCATCGGCGTTCTTGTTGTTCTTCATTACCTTCTTCAACTCCTACAGCTTTTAATCTGGATAGGCCGTAGATCTTATGCGGAAGTACTTTTGTCACCATTTTTGTCATTAAAGTAGCATCTCTCTGTAGAAAACCACATCAACACATCAAAGTTTTTCACTGCTGCCACCTTAGGTTTTACTTTCACTGCCTTTTCTGAACTATCGCAGATCCGAAATTATAGCTCTAGCTTGTGAAATATGTTTGTCTGCCCCTTATCAAAATTTTCACTTGATTGTAAATCCCCAAAACTGCCATGGCGGCTTATGACATAAACCGTGACCCACCATATAACATTAGGCCCTGCTTAAGCCACCATCATCCACTTAAGTCAATAATCCGGCCATCTTCCGGTTTAACCAAGTTGGCTTGTTCTGAACCGAATCTCTATAGCTTTATCCTTGTATAGTGGTTGAAACCACATCTTGTAACTCGCCACATATCTGTTGGTTTTAATAACATCTTGAATTGCTTTATTGTAGGCCGTCCACCCAGTCATGACCAAGACAGTTACATCATGCGACTGGGTTCCATCCATTGTTACCGAGTCAATGCTTGAAGATTATGTAAAGATTGGTTTCTTACCGGCCAAAGACGTCATTCACTGGCATGCTCCTAATCCGGGTGAAGCCAAACCTCAGCCGCAAGTCGACGAAGTTATCGTTTTCACTGATCACATGAACTGGGGCTTCTCACCGCCCGGATCAAAATTCTTCTGTGATGTTCTGCATTTTATGCAACTTCATCCTCAAGATATCGGGCCCAACTCAATTTGCAATATTTGCAATTTCCAGGTCTTTTGTGAAGTATACCTTCAAGAAGAACCTAGTGTTGACCTCTTCAGAGTGTATTTCTACCTAAACTGCCGGAATGAATTTACCGATGGCCCTAGCCAAGAACTCGGAGGGATTTCAATTCAGCGTCGCAGAGACGCCATTTTCCCTTATGCTTCGCTTCCAAGCCATCCCAAAGATTGGAATCAAACATGGTTCTACTTCAAGGATACTTCTCCTGCTGATGAAAATCCCTTACCAGGCTATCGTGACCAATGGCTCAACCCGAAGCATCCTCTTCCTGGCCGACTTACCACTGCTGAACGGGCCAAACTTGCACCTACCTTCTCAAAGGTTAGGGCATTATTGGGCAATGGATTAACCGGGATTGATCTGGTTCGGTGCTCGGTAGCGTGGAGGATCATACCTTTAAGCTGCTGACCCGGTTTAATGTGTGGGTCTTGGTGTCACTAGTATACGTTTACATATCCCGGTACACCGCCAGAGGCATTCACATAGAGTCATATTTTTTCCTAAGTATTGAGTTGTAATTCTTGAGTTGTAAATAAATAAATGTGTGATGATCTTCGTTATTAGAGCATTGTCCCATGTAAGGAAAGGTTGATGGAGACTATGATTCACCCACAAGTCGGGATGAGACTTCGGACTTTATGAAAAATAAAAGAGGCCAAAGAAGCCCAAATAAAAAAAAGAGGCCAAAGAAGCCCACCAAAATAAAAAAAGAGAAAAAAATGAGAGAAAAAGAGAGAAGGGACAATGTTACTATCCTTTTACCACACTTGTGCTTCAAAGTAGCACCATGATCTTCATGTTAGAGAGTCTCTTATGTTGTCACTTTCATATACTAGTGTGGATTTTTCATTATAGAACTTGGCTTGTATATTCCAACGATGAGCTTCCTCAAAATGCCCTAGGTCTTCGTGAGAAAGCAAGTTGGATGCACACCCACTTAGTTTCTTTTTGATGAGCTTTCATACATTTATAGCTCTAGTGCATCCGTTGCATGGCAATCCCTACTCCTCATGTTGACATCAATTGATGGGCATCTCCATAGCCCGTTGATTAGCCTCGTCAATATGAGACTTTCTCAATTTTGTCTTCTCCACATAATCCCTATCATCATACTCTACTCCACACATAGTGCTATATCCATGGCTTACGCTCATGTATTGCATGAGAGTTGAAAAAACTTAAGCGCGTTAAAAAGTATGAACCAATTGCTTGGCTAAAACCGGGGTTGTGCATGATGGGAGTATTTTGTGTGACGAAAATGAAGCATGGCCTAACTATATGATTTTGTAGGCATAAGCTTTCTTTGGCCATGCTATTTTGATAAGACATGATTACTTGTTAGTACGCTTGAAGTATTACTATTTTTCTGTTAACATGAACTTTTATCTTGAATCATTTGGATCTGAACATTCATGCCACAATAAAGAAAATTACATTGAGAAATATGCAAGGTAGCATTCCACATCAAAAATTCTGTTTTTATCATTTACCGACTCGAGGATGAGCTGGAATTAAGCTTGGGGATGCTTGATACGTCTCCAACGTATCTATAGTTTTTTATTGTTCCATGCTATTATATTACCTGTTTTGGATGTTTAATGGGCTTTACTGAGCACTTATATATTATTTTTGGGACTAACCTATTAACCGGAGGCCCAACCCAAATTGTTGTTTTTTACCTATTTCAGTGTTTCGCAGAAAAGGAATATCAAACGGAGTCCAAACGGAACGAAACCTTCGGGAGAGTTATTTTTGGACAAACACAATCCAGGAGACTTGGAGTGGATGTCAAGGAACAAACAAGTGCCACAAGGCAGGGAGGCGTGCCCCAGGGTTATTAGCTAGATGGCTTCTTCTCTCTCTTTGGATCTCAATACAAAGTTCTCCTCGGTCTTCTTGGAGATCTATTCGATGTAACTCTTTTTGAGGTGTGTTTGTCGAGATCCGATGAATTGTGGGTTTATGATCAAGATTATCTATGAACAATATTTGAATCTCCTCTGAATTCTTTTATGTATGATTGGTTATCTTTGCAAGTCTCTTTGAATTATCACTTTGGTTTGGCCTACTAGATTGATCTTTCTTGCAATGGGAGAAGTGCTTAGCTTTGGGTTCAATCTTGAGGTGTCCTTTCCCAGTGACAGCAGGGTCAGCAAGACACGTATTGTATTGTTTCCATCGAGGATAAAAATATGGGGTTTATATCATATTGCTTGAGTTTATCCCTCTACATCATGTCATCTTGCCTAATGCCTTACTCTATTCTTATGAACTTAATACTCTAGATGCATGCTGGATAGCAGTCGATGTGTGAAGTAATAGTAGTAGATGCAGAATCGTTTCGATCTACTAGTCGCCAACATGATGCCTATATACATGATCATGCATAGATATTCTCATAACTATGGACTTTTCTATCAATTGCTCGACAGTAATTTGTTCACCCACCGTAATACCTATGCTATCTTGAGAGAAGCCACTAGTGAAACCTATGGCCCCCGGGTCTATTTTCCATTATATAAGTTTCCGATCTACTTTAGTTTGCAATCTTTACTTTCCAATCTATATCATAAAAATACCAAAAATATTTATCTTATTATTATCTCTATCAGATTTCACTTTTGCAAGTGGTCGTGAAGGGATTGACAACCCCTTTATCGCGTTGGTTGCGAGGTTCTTAATTGTTTGTGCAGGTACGAGGGATTTGTGTGTAGCCTCCTACTGGATTGATACCTTGGTTCTCAAAAACTGAGGGAAATACTTACGCTACTTTGCTGCATCACCCTTTCCTCTTCAAGGGAAAACCAATGCAGTGCTCAAGAGGTAGCAGGATAACATGAAGAGCCACCACCAATTGTGCCTCCGGGTTAGGAACTGCCAGGTCCTCCTCCGTAGAAAATTTCACTGATGGGTTATGAAAAATATCAAGGAAAATATTAAGGGGGACCAGCTTACGCTGAGACCCCAGCCGGCTTAACGCATCAGCTGCTTCATTTTTCCTTCGATCAACATGCTCCACTTGATATCCTTTGAAGTGACTAGCAATAGTATCCACCTCTCGACGATAAGCCGCCATGAGTGGATCCTTGGAATCCCAGGTCCCTGACACTTGCTGAGCCACCAAATCCGAGTCGCCAAAACATCTTACCCGACTTAGATTCATCTCTTTAGTCATCCAAAGACCATGGAGTAAGGCTTCATATTCAGCTGCATTGTTAGTACAAGGGAACATCAACCTTAAATCATAACAAAATTTATCACCTCATGGCGAAGTCAATATAACTCCAGCCCCCGAGCCTTCCAACTGCCTGGATCCATCAAAATGAATAGTCCAATATGTATGATTCGGCTTATCCTCAGGCATCTGCAACTTTGTACAATCATTGATGAAGTCCACAAGTGCTTGAGATTTTATAGCCGTCCGAGGCACATATTTTAAACCATGGGTCCAAGCTCAATGGCCCATTTAGCTACCCGACCTGTGGTTTCTATGTTTTGAATAATATCCCCCAAATGAGCAGAGCTAACCACAGTGATGGGATGATCAAGGAAATATTGTTTCAATTTGCGACTAGCCATGAACACGCCATAAACCAGCTTCTGCCAATGTGGGTATCTCCACTTAGAATCAATGAGCACCTCACTGACATAATAAACCGGCCTTTGAACCAGATGCTCCTTGCCTGACTCCTTCCTTTCAACCACAACTACTACACTGACAACCCTATTATTTGCACCCACATATAACAGCAAGGGTTCCTTCTCAATAGGAGCTGCAAGAACCGGCAGCTCAGCCAGTTGCTTCTTAAGTGCCTCAAATGCCTCATTATCAGCATCGCTCCAGACAAAATTATTTGTCTTTTTCATCATCTGAAACAGAGGGATAGCCTTCTCCCCAAGGCGACATATAAACTGGCTCAAAGCTGTGATACGACCCGCCAAATGCTGAATGTCATTGATACACGCCGGTTTAGCCAGGGAGGTGATAGCCTTGATCTTCTCCGGGTTAGCTTCAATGCCTCTCCCAATAACTTACCTGCTGGTACACCAAAGACACACTTGGCCAAGTTAAGCATCATCTTGTAGACCCGGAGACTGTCAACGGTTACCTTCAGATCCTCAGTCAATGTCTCCTTCTTTCTGGATTTCACAACAATATCATCCACATAAGCATGAACATTGCGCCCAATCTGGCCATGAAGGCAATTCTGAACACATCGCTGGTAAGTCGCATGGGCACTCTTGAGCCCAAAGGGCATAGACACATAGCAGAAGGCTCCAAAGGGAGTGATGAAACTTGTCTTCTCCTGGTCCTTAACCACCATTTTGATCTGATGATAACCAGAGTAAGCATCAAAAAAGATCAAACGCTCACAACCCGCCGTAGCATCAATAATCTGATCAATACGAGGGAGAGCAAAAGGATCAACTGGACAGGCCTTGTTAAGGTCTGTATAATCCACACACATACGCCAAGTGCCATTTTTCTTAAGTACTAGCACCAGGTTAGCCAACCATTCAAGATGACAAACTTCAATGATGAACCCTGCCGCCAAGAGCCGGGCCACCTCTTCATCGATTGCCTTGCGCCTTTCCTCAATGAACCGGCGAAGAAATTGTTTGACCGGTTTAAACTTGGGATCCACATTAAGAGTGTGCTCAGCGAGTTCTCTCGGTACACCTGTCATATCATAAGGCTTTCATGCAAAGATGTCCCGGTTCTCATGGATGAACTCAATGAGCGCGCTTTCCTATTTCGGATCCATATTCGCACTGATGTTGAATTGCTTGGAAGAATCACCAGGAACAAAATCAACCAACTTAGTATCATTTGCCGACTTAAACTTCATTAAGGGCTCATTCTCTGTCGCTGGCTTCTTCAAAGGTGTCATATCCGCCGGGTCAACATTGTCTTTATAAACTTCAATTCTTCAGTGGCGCAAGCCGACTCAGCATAAGCAGCATCACCCTCTCCACAATCCACAGCGATTTTTCTATTGCCATGCACCGTGATGGTGCCCTTGTGACCCGACATATTAAGCTGCAAATAAATATAACATGATCGTGCCATAAACTTGGCGTAAGCCGGCCGCCCAAACAAAGCATGGTATGGGCTCTTAATTTTCACTACCTCAAATGTTATCTTCTCCGCTCTGGAATTATTGTCATCTCCAAAAGCCACTTCCAGTGTTATCCTTCCCACAGGGTACGCCGACTTACCAGGCACCACCCCATGAAAGACAGTAGAAGATGGCCTAACATCCTTGTCAGTCAAATTCATACGAAAAAAGGTCACATAGTAAAGGATATTGATACTGTTGCCTCCATCCATGAGCACCTTTGTGAGTTTATATCCTCCTACATGTGGAGCAACCACCAATGCCAGCTGACCTGGATTGTTGACCCAGGGCGGGAGATCCTCTCGGCTCCATGTAGAAGGCTGCTCAGACCACCTTACGTATCGGGACACCGCCGGTTCAACAGAGTTCCCCGCCCGCTTATGGATTTTCTGATCTCGCTTGCACAGACTTGTAGTGAACACATGATACTGGCCACCATTCAGCTACTTTGGATTACTCTGATAACCAGATTGCTGCTGCTGGTTTCCTTGGTTAGACTGTTGATTAAAACCACCTTGATTGCCTTGACCATGAAAGCTAGAGCTTGAACCTCCACCACCGAAGCCAAGTCTGTGAGAGCCGGATCCAGAACCGCCATTCGGGCCATGATTGAAAAAATTGGAATTCCTAAACTCTTTCATGATGTAACAATCCTTCCACAGATGACCAGATGGCTTATCGCGTGTGCCGTGCCTTGGACAAGGCTGATTCAGTACTGCCTCAAGGTTGAGTCTTGACCCTTGGGCCGGCTTTCCCTTGCGATGCTGATTATTGTTCTGTGCATTGGTGTTAGCCACAAAATCGAAATTACCATCAGCCTTACGCTTACCATTGCCGGCTTGACCTGCCGGGTTATGCTGCTGCCCTTTTACATTGTCGCCCTTCTTTCCCTTACCCGTCTTATCATCATCAGACTCGGGGTCCTTGGTATTGTCAGAGTCGGCATATTTGATGAGAGCCGCCATTAGCTTCCCCATGTCGTTGCAGTGGCGCTTAAGCTACCCAGCTTCTGCTTAAGAGGGAGGAAAAAACAATTTTTCTCTAACATCAGGACTGGAGAACCGGCATTGATACTATCCGACGAGTGTATGATAGACGAGATCTGGCGCACCCAATGAGTTGTTGACTCACCTTCACCTTGAACGCAAGAATCCACATCCAAAATTGACATAGGCTGCTTGCATGTGTCTTTGAAATTTTGAATAAAACGCCTCTCTAACACTGCCCATGATCCAATAGAATTAGCAGGAAGGATTTTTAACCAAGTACGAGCCGGCCCATCCAACATAGTGCTGAAGTACTTAGCACACGCGACATCACCGACATCAAGCACCTCCATGGCCATCTCATAACTCTCGATCCAAGCCTCTGGGGGCTGATCTGCCATGTAATTAGGCACCTTGTAGGGGCCCTTAAAATCCTTAGGCAAGCGCTCGTTGCATAGAGCCGGCACTAAACATGGCAAGCCCAAGGTTCTAGAGGTCACTCCTACTTCCACAGACGCTGAAGGATAAACCGGAGATTGTAGTTGAGCCGCCAACTGAGCCGCTAGCTCTGGCTCACACTGCACTCTACCCTGGTCTTCCAAAATTTGAGCATCATTGCCAACATGCGGCGGGTCAGGCCTGCGAGGCTGCTTGCGGTGCCGCTCACTGCTTGACACGGTCGGTTCATCAATGTGCCTGCTATAACTCCTGCTTGGATGGGGTGTTGAGTGGATACGATCACGACTGTACGAATAAGCCGCCTACTGGGCCACAGCCGTCTGAAGAAGCTCTCCCGTATTTCCATTGCCGTTGGAGACTCATCCTGGGCTGGGAGAGCCGACAGTCATGTAGTCGCAGCTATCATGTTATCCAAAGGGTTAGAAAAATGCCCGGGAGGTGTTGGAACATGCTGAGGAGGGGTTACGTTCAAACATGGGGGATCGGTAGCCTGTGTCTGAACCGGTTCCCCAGCCGCTGGCGCCTCAGCGGTTCGATTCACACAGGGCGGGTTACTGGGTCCTGCCCCAGGCGTGTTGAAAAGGTTCCTCGCATCATAAGTCGGGGCAGCCGGCTCACATGCCTTCTGTTGAAAACAGCTTTGATGGATCCATGTCCAAGCTTAAGCGGAAGCTCTCCGCCTGAAGCCATTCTGCCTCCCTTTGTAAGGCGGCTCGCTCTGTTGCCATCCGGGTGTTCTCCGCATTTAACTCCTCCTTGGCTTGTGCTATCTCATCACGCAATTTTGTAACCTCTGTGTTATGCTGAGCTTAATTCGCTGGGTTAACCTCCGCCATTAACAACGTTGTTAGAGCATCCAACAGATCAGACAAAACTTGCGCCAAGGGCAAGACAGGCCTCTGCCCTGCAAGCCGTTCTGCTTGCCGACCGGAGATCATTTCCGCTGCAGTCGTAGAGTCCTGCGCTGGCTGTGTACCGGCCATGAAGACCGTGACCCGGTGTGGCGGCTCGTAGGGGTCTGGAATACTATCACCATTGGAACAGCCCCCAAGCCCGCCATCCTAAACCTGGTAGATGGAGTTGGTCTCACCAGTAGAAGACTCATCGCCTGAGTAAATAACTATCTCACCAATAGATTCAGATCCTCCTAGTTCCGCTCCATGAACAAAACTAACAAAAACATGCTTTGGGGCGGCTTTAGCCTTGGCGGGTCGCGCGCACCGAGCCGACTTGGCGATGTCGGTGCAGATGTCCAGCTCAACTTTGGACTCACCGATCTTGCCAATGAAGACGTGAGTTCAGCCAAAGGGGGCCCGGTACCCGTACTCGATTGAGTCGGCCTCGGGACGCCAGCCCTCGCCATTGATGTAGATCTTGCCGCGATGACTCTTGGTCATCCGGCCCACAACGTACCCCTTGAGCCCTGCGAAGCTGCCTTCAAGAACTCGAAAGCACCATGCGCGAGCCCCAAGGTGGGAGCCAACTATCGTGGAATTTTCACGTCAGATGTCCTAGCGTAAGGACTTAGGTGTGGAGCCATCTCAACGTAGTTAGCTTGAAGGGGTTTAAATGGGCCAAGGGACACAGAAAGTTTATACTGGTTCGGCCCCTCGCGGTGGAGGTAATAGCCTAATCCAGTGTAGGGTGGTTATCACTTGGGCTTCGATTACCAGGGAGCGAATACGCTTGACCTAGTTCTCGATCTCTTCTTGCCTGCCCTCACTCGCCGCTGGGTCGTCCCTTTATATACACAGGTTGACACCCGGTAGCTTACAGAGTCTCGGTCGGCTCATAGACAACGTGTCCGGCTCGGTGACTAACTAAGCCTGCCTTACAATAAAAGTTACCCTCATGGCGGTTCATCCTCTTGGGCCCTAAGTCGCCTCTGGGTCTTGGGCCGTCAGCGGGCTACTATCACCCGCCACCTTCATGGGTTACCTCCAGTGGTATGAGCCAGCCCCTCCTGGGCGGTTCATACCTGATAGTTATATCCCAACAGTTTCGTTTTGAGAACTTCTGGGTCAATCATGCGTTTTTTTGGATGTGGTCACTAACTCTTAGTCCAAGACATGCCATGCCCCTAATTTTGCTGCGCTTATCTGCAAGAAGCTCAAAACTTTGCGTTATGATCTCAAACGTTGGAGCTGGGGTATCTCAAATCTGAAAATCATGATCCAGAACAGTAATGATGCACTGGCTAAGTTAGATGATCTTGAAGACAAGAGAACGCTCTTCATCCAAGAAACAAACTTCAGGCGAATCCTAAAGATGCATCTAAACCAGTTGCTCAAATATCAAAATGAATACTGGAGGAAGAGGTGTACTGTCAGATACTTCAGGTTTGCTGATGAGAACACCAAACTCTTTCAATCGCTTGCGACGAAGAGGTTTAGACAAAATTCCATTGCCAACATGCCTGATGGAGATGTGGTGTTGAGCGATCATGTGGGCAAAGAGGGTGCGTTGTACAAAACCTACAAGGAGCGGTTGGGTTCCTCTAAGCCTACCAGCATGCGTTTTGATCTTCCTCGAATCATCCAATAGATTGATGGTTTGGATGAGCTATCAGCCCCTTTTTCCATGGAGGAGATCGATGCCGTGGTTAAGGAAATGCCAACTGACTGGGATCCTGGCCCTGATGGATTTAATGGTTGCTTTCTTAAGAGTTGTTGGCAGATCATCAGGGAGGATTTTTACAGAATGTGTCAGGACTTCCATGGAGGCAAGCTTGATATAACCAGCATTAGTGAAGGGTACATTACCTTGATCCCGAAGATCTCATCTCCAGAGACTGCCTATGATTACAGACCCATCACTCTGCTTAACTGCTGCCTAAAAATTATCACGAAAATACTGGCTAATTGTCTGCAGAAAGTCATTCTAAAAATCATACACAGGAATCGGTATGGCTTCATTAAAGGAAGAACCATCCAGGATTGCATAGCGTGGACATTTGAATATATTCATCAGTGCCAGACATCGTCGCGTGAGATTGTGCTCCTTAAACTTGACCTTGCCAAAGCTTTTGACACAATCGAGCACGCTCCCATGTTGGAGATCATGCGACACATGGGTTTTGATGACAGGTGGCTGGGCTGGATGGAAACAACCTTTGCCTCTGGTGTTTCTTCTGTACTCCTTAATGGCGTTCCAGGCAGAAAATTGTTGGGGAACGTACTAATTTCAAAAAAATTCCTATGCACACGCAAGATCATGGTGATGCATAGCAATGAGAGGGGAGAGTGTTGTCCACGTACCCTCGCAGACCGAAAGCGGAAGCGTTATCACAACGTGGTTGATGTAGTTGTACGTCTTCACGATCCGACCGATCCAAGTACCGAACGTACGGCACCTCCGAGTTCAGCACACGTTCAGCTCGATGACGTCCCACGAACTCTGATCCAGCAGAGCTTTGCAGGAGAGTTCCATCAGCACGACGGCGTGATGACGGTGTTGGTGATGCTACCGACTCAGGGCTTCGCCTAAGCACCGCTATGATATTACCGAGGTGGAATATGGTGGAGGGGGGCACCGCACATGGCTAAGAGATCAAGAGATCAACTGTTGTATCTAGAGGTGCCCCCTGCCACCGTATATAAAGGAGCAAGGGGGGAGAGGCGGCCGGCCAAGGAGGGCGCGCCAAGGGGGGAGTCCTACTCCCACCGGGAGTAGGACTCCTCCTTTCCTTGTTGAAGTAGGAGAAGGGAAGGAAGAAGGAGAAGGAAGGAAGGGGGTGCCCCCTCCCAAGTCCAATTCGGACCAGTCCATCGGGAGGGGTGCGGCCACCCTTTGGGGCCTTTCTCCCCTTTCCCGTATGGCACATTAAGGCCCAATACGAATTCCCATAACTCTCCGGTACTCCGAAAAATACATGAATCACTCGGAACCTTTTTCGATGTCCGAATATAGTCATCCAATATATCGAAATTTACGCCTCGACCATTTTAAGACTCCTCGTCATGTCCCCGATCTCATCCGGGACTCCGAACTACCTTCGGTACATCAAATCACATAAACTCATAATACCGATTGTCACCAAACTTTAAGCGTGCGGACCCTACGGGTTCGAGAACTATGTAGACATGACCGAGACATGTCTCCATTCAATAACCAATAGCAGAACCTGGATGCTCATATTGGCACCCACATATTCTACGAAGATCTTTATCGGTCAAACCGCATAACAACATATGTTGTTCCTTTTGTCATCGGTATGTTACTTGCCCGAGATTCGATCGTCGGTATATCAATACCTAGTTCAATCTCGTTACCAGCAAGTCTCTTTAATCGTTATGTAATGCATCATCCCGCAACTAACTCATTAGTCACATTGCTTGCAAGGCTTATAGTGATGTGCATTACCGAGAGGGCCCAGAGATACCTCTCCGACAATCGGAGTGACAAATCCTAATCTCGAAATACGTCAACTCAAAAATACCTTCGGAGACACCTATAGAGCACCTTTATAATCACCCAGTTACGTTGTGACGTTTGGTAGAACACAAAGTGTTCCTCCGGTAAACGGGAGTTACATAATCTCATAGTCATAGGAACATGTATAAGTCATGAAGAAAGCAATAACGACATACTAAACGATCAAGTGCTAAGCTAACGGAATGGGTCAAGTCAATCACATCATTCTCCTAATGATGTGATCCCGTTAATCAAATGACAACTCATGTCTATGGCTAGGAAACTTAACCATCTTTGATTCAACGAGCTAGTCAAGTAGAGGCATACTAGTGACACTATGTTTTTCTATGTATTCACACATGTATTATGTTTCCGGTTAATACAATTCTAGCATGAATAATAAACATTTATCGTGAAATAAGGAAATAAATAATAACTTTATTATTGCCTCTAGGGAATATTTCCTTCAGTATCCCACTTGCACTAGAGTCAATAATCTTGTTCACATCGCCATGTGATTTAACACAAATATTCACATCTGTATGTGATTAATACCCATAGTTCACATCGTCTTGTGATCAACACCCAAAGGGTTTACTAGAGTCAATAATCTAGTTCACATCTCTATGTGATTAACACCCAATGATTACTAAGGTATGATCATGTTTTGCTCGTGAGAGAAGTTTAGTCAACGGGTCTGTCACATTCAGAGCCGTATATATGTTGCAAATATTCTATGTCTACAGTGCTCTGCACGGAGCTACTCTAGCTAATTGCTCCCAATTTCAATATGTGTCCAGATTGAGACTTAGAGTCATCTCGATCTGTGTAAAAGCTTGCACCGATGTAACTCTTTACGACGCGCTCTTTTATCACCTCCATAATCGAGAAATATTGCCTTATTCCACTAAGGATAATTTTGACCAATGTCCAGTGATCTACTTCTAGATCACTATTGTACTCCCTTGCCAAAACAATGTAGGGTATACAATAGGTCTGGTCTATAGTATGGCATACTTTTATAGAACCTATGACTGAGGCATAGGGAATGACTTTCATTCTCTTTCTATTCTCTGCCGTGGTCGGGATTTGAGTCTTACTCAATTTCACACCTTTACAACACAGTCAAGAACTCTTTCTTTGACTGTTCCATTTTGAACTACTTCAAAATCATGTCAAGGTATGTACTCATTGAAAATCTTATCAAGCGTCTTGATCTATCTTAATAGATATTGATGCTCAATATGTAAGTAGCTTTACCGAGGTCTTTCTTTGAAAAACTCCTTTCAAATACTCCTTTAGCTTTCCGGAAAATTCTACATTAGTTATAATCAACAATATGTCATTCACATATATTTATCAGAAATGTTGTAGTGCTCCCACTCACTTTCTTGTAAATACAGGCTTCACCGCAAGTCTGTATAAAACTATATGCTTTGATGAACTCATCAAAGCGTATATTCCAATTCCGAGATGCTTGCACCAGTCCATAGATGGATCCTGGAGCTTGGACATTTTCTTAGTACCTTTAGGGTTGACAAAACCTTCTGGTTGCATCATATACAACTCTTCTTTAAGAAACCCATTAAGGAATGTAGTTTTGACATCCATTTGCCAGATTTCATAAAATGTGGCAATTGCTAACATGATTCGGGCAGACTTAAGCATCGCTATGAGTGAGAAGGTCTCATCGTAGTCAGCCCCTTGAACTTGTCGAAAACCTTTCGCAACAAGTCGAGCTTTGTATATAGTAACACTACTATCAGTGTCCGTCTTCCTCTTGAAGATCCATTTATTCTCTATGGCTTGCTGATCATCGGGCAAGTCCACCAAAGTCCACACTTTGTTCTCATACATGGATCCCATCTCAGAATTCATGGCCTCAAACCATTTCGCGGAATCTGGGCTCATCATTGCTTCCTCATAGTTTGTAGGTTTATCATGGTCTAGTAACATGACTTCCAAAATAGGATTACCTTACCACTCTGGTGTGGACCATACTCTAGAAGACCTACGAGGTTCTATAGTAACTTGATTTGAAGTTTCATGATCATCATCACTAGCTTCCTCACTAATTGGTGTAGGCATCACTGGAACTGATTTCAGTGATGAACTATTTTCCAATTCGGGAGAAGGTACAATTACCTCATCAAGTTCTACTTTTCTCCCACTCACTTCTTTCGAGAGAAACTCCTTCTCTAGAAAGGATCCATTCTTAGCAATGAATATTTTGCCTTCAGATCTGTGATTAGAAGGTGTACCCAACAGTATCCTTTGGGTATCCTATGAAGACGCATTTCTCCGATTTGGGTTCGAGCTTATCAAGTTGAAACTTTTTCAAATAAGCATCGCAACTCCAAACTTTAAGAAATGACAGCTTAGGTTTATTGCTAAACCATAGTTCATACGGTGTCGTCTCAACGGATTTAGATGGTGCCCTATTTTAACGTGAATGCAGCTATCTCTAGTGCATAACCCCAAAACGATATTGGTAAATCGATAAGAGACATCATTGAGCGCACCATATTGAATAAAGTGTGGTTATGACGTTCAGACACACCGTTACGCTGTGGTGTTCCAGGTGGCATGAGTTTGTGAAACTATTCCACATTATTTTAACTGAAGGACTCGTAACTTAAATATTCATCTCCACGATCAGATCGTAGAAACTTTATTTTCTTATTACGATGATTTTCCACTTCACTCTGAAATTCTATGAACCTTTCAACTGTTTCAGACTTATGTTTCATCAAGTAGATATACCCATATCTTCTCAAATCATCTGCGAAGGTCAGAAAATAACGATACCCGCCACAAGCCTTAATACTCATTGGTCTGCATACATCAGTATGTATTATTTCCAACAAGTCAGTAGCTCGTTCCATTGTTTCGGAGAACGGAGTTTTAGTCATCTTGCCCAAAAGGCACGGTTTGCAAGCATCAAATGATTCATAAGCAAGTGATTCCGAAAATCCATCTTTATGGAGTTTCTTCATGCGCTTTACGCCGATATGACCCAAACGGCGGTGCCACAAATAAGGTTGCACTATCATTATTAACTTTGCATCTTTTGGCATCAATATTATGAATATGTGTATCACTACGATCGAGATTCAACAAACTATTTTCATTGGGTGTGTGACCATTGAAGGTTTTATTCGTGTAAACAGAACAACAACTATTCTCTGACTTTAAGTGAATAACCGCATTGCAATAAACATGATCAAATCATATTCATGCTCAACGCAAACTCCAAATAACATTTATTTAGGTTTTAACACTAATCCCGAAAGTATAGGGAGTGTTCGATGATGATCATATCAATCTTGGAACCACTTCCAACACACATCGTCACTTCACCCTCAACTAGTCTCTGTTTATTCTGTAACTCCTGTTTCGAGTTACTAATTTTTTAGCAACCGAACAAGTATCAAATACCCAGGGGCTACTATAAACACTAGTAAGGTACACATCAAAAACATGTATATTAAATATACCCTTGTTCACTTTGCCATCCTTCTTATCCACCAAATATTCAGGGCATTTCCGCTTTCAGTGACCATTTCCTTTGCAGTACAAGCACTTAGTTTCAGGCTTTGGTCCAGCTTTGGGCTTCTTTACGGGAGTGACAACTTGCTTGCCATTCTACTTGAAGTTCCCTTTCTTTTCCTTTGCCCTTTTCTTGAAACTAGTGGTCTTATTAATCATCAACACTTGATCTCTTTTCTTGATTTCTACCTTCGTCGATTTCAGCATCACGAAAAGCTAGGGAATCGTTTTCGTCATCCCTTGCATATTATAGTTCATCACGAAGTTCCAGTAACTTGGTGATGGTGACTAGAGAACTCTATCAATCACTATCTTATCTGGAAGATTAACTCCCACTTGATTCAAGCGATTGTAGTACTCAGACAATTTGAGCACATGCTCACTGCTTGAGCTATTCTCCCCCATCTTTTAGCTATAGAACTTGTTGGAGACTTAATATCTCTCAACTCGGGTATTTTCTTGAAATGTTAACTTCAACTCCTGGAACATCTCATATGGTCCATGACGTTCAAAACGTCTTTGAATTCCCGATTCTAAGCCGTTAAGCATGGTGCACTAAACTATCAAGTAGTCATCATATTGAGCTAGCCAAACGTTCATAACGTCTGCATCTGCTCCTGCAATAGGTCTTTCACCTAGCGGGGCATCAAGGACATAATTCTTTTGTGCAGCAATAAGGACGAAACCTCAGATCATGGACCCAGTCCGCATCATTGCTACTATCATCTTTCAACTTAGTTTTCTCCAGGAACACATATAAAACATAGGGAAGCAACAACGCGAGCTTTTGATCTACAACATAATTTGCAAAATACAATCAAGACTAAGTTCATGATAAATTAAAGTTCAATTAATCATATTACTTAAGAACTCCCACTTAGATAGACATCTCTCTAATCATCTAAGCGATCACGTGATCCAAATCAACTAAACCATGTCCGATCATCATGTGAGATGGAGTAGTTTTCAATGGTGAACATCACTATGTTGATCATATCTACTATATGATTCACGCTCGACCTTTCGGTCTCAGTGTTCCGAGGCCATACCTGTATATGCTAGGCTCGTCAAGGTTAACCTGAGTATTCTGCGTGTGTAAAACTGTCTTACACCCGTTGTATTTGAACGTAGAGCTTATCACACCCAATCATCACGTGGTGTCTCAGCACGAAGAACTTTCGCAGCGGTGCATACTCAGGGAGGACACTTATACCTTGAAATTTAGTGAGAGATCATCTTATAATGCTACCGTCAATCAAAGCAGAATAAGATGTATAAAAGATAAACATCACATGCAATCAAAATATGTGACATGATATGGCCATGATCATCTTGCGCCTTTGATCTCCATCTCCAAAGTACCGTCATGATCTCTATCATCACCGGCATGACACCATGATCTCTATCATCTTGATCTATATCAATGTGTCATCACATGGTCGTCTAGCCAACTATTGCTCTTGCAACTATTGCTATCTCATAGCGATAAAGTAAAGCAATTATTTGGGGCTTGCACCTTATGCAATAAAGAGACAACCATAAGGCTTCTGCCAGTTGCCGATAACTTCAACAAAACATGATCATCTTATACAACAACTTATATCTCATCACGTCTTGACCATATCACATCACAACATGCCCTGCAAAAACAAGTTAGATGCCCTCTACTTTGTTGTTGCAAGTTTCACGTGGCAGCTACGGGCTGAGCAAGAACCGTTCTTACCTACGCATCAAAACCACAACGATAGTTTGTCAAGTTAGTGATGTTTTAACCTTCTCAAGGACCGGGCGTAGCCACACTCGGTTCAAGTAAAGTTGGAGAAACTGACACCCGCCAGCCACCTACGTGCAAAGCACGTCGGTAGAACTAGCCTCGTGTAAGCGTACGCGTAATGTCGGTCAGGGCCGCTTCATCCAACAATACCGCCGAACCAAAGTATGACATGCTGGTAAGCAGTATGACTTGTATCGCCCACAACTCACTTGTGTTCTACTCGTGCATATAACATCTACGCATAAACCTGGCTCGGATGCCACTGTTGGGGAACATAGTAATTTCAAAAAAATTCCTACGCACACGCAAGATCATGGTGATGCATAGCAACGAGAGGGGAGAGTTTTGTCCACGTACCCTCATAGACCAAAAGCGGAAGCGTTAGCACAACGCGGTTGATGTAGTCGTACGTCTTCATGATCCGACCGAGCCAAGTACCGAACGTACGGCACCTCCGAGTTCAGCACACGTTCAGCTCGATGACGTCCCATGAACTCCGATCCAGCAGAGCTTTGCAGGAGAGTTTCGTCAGCACGACGACATGATGACGGTGTTGGTGATGCTACCAACGCAGGGCTTCTCCTAAGCACCGCTACGATATTACCGAGGTGGAATATGGTGGAGGGGGGCACCGCACACGGCTAAGAGATCAAGAGATCAATTGTTGTGTCTAGAGGTGCCCCCATGCCCTCGTATATAAAGGAGCAATGGGGGTGAGGTGGCCGGCCAAGGAGGGTGCGCCAAGGGGGAGTCTTACTCCCACCGGGAATAGGACTCCTCCTTTCCTTGGTGGAGTAGGAGAAGGGAAGGAAGAAGGAGAAGGAAGGGGGCGCCCCCCTCCCTAGTCCAATATAGACCAGTCCATGGGGAGGGGTGCGGACACCCTTTGGGGCCTTTCTCTCCTTTCCTGTATGGCCCAATAAGGCCCAATACGAATTCCCGTAACTCTCCGGCACTCCGAAAAATACCCGAATCACTCGGAACCTTTCTGATGTTCGAATATAGTCGTCCAATAGATCGATCTTTATGTCTCGACCATTTCGAGACTCCTCGTCATGTCCCGGTCTCATCCGGGACTCCGAACTACCTTCGGTACATCAAATCACATAAACTCATAATACCGATCGTCACCGAACTTTAAGTGTGCGGACCCTACGGGTTCGAGAACAACGTAGACATGACTGAGACACGTCTCCGGTCAATAACCAATAGTGGAACCTGGATGCTCATATTGGCTCCCACATATTCTACGAAGATCTTTATCGGTCAAACCGCATAACAACATACATTGTTCCTTTTGTCATCGGTATGTTACTTGCCCGAGATTCGATCGTCGGTATCTCAATACCTAGTTCAATCTCGTTATCGGCAAGTCTCTTTACTCGTTATGTAATGCATCATCCCGCAACTAAATCATTAGTCACATTGCTTGCAAGGCTTATAGTGATGTGCATTACCGAGAGGGCCCAGAGATACCTCTCCGACAATCGGAGTGACAAATCCTAACCTCGAAATACGCCAACTCAACAAGTACCTTCGAGACACCAGAGAGCACCTTTATAATCACCCGAGCACGCCAGGATGTTTGGTAGCACACAAAGTGTTCCTCCGGTAAATGGGAGTTACATAATCTCATAGTCATAGGAACATGTATAAGTCATGAAGAAAGCAATAGCAACTTACTAAATGATCAAGTGCTAAGCTAACGGAATGGGTCAAGTCAATCACATCATTCTCCTAATGATGTGATCCTTTTAATCAAATGACAACTCATGTCTATGGCTAGGAAACTTAACCATCTTTGATTCAATGAGCTAGTCAAGTAGAGGCATACTAGTGACACTATGTTTGTCTATGTATTCACACATGTATTTTGTTTCCGGTTAATACAATTCTAGCATGAATAATAAATATTTATCATGAAATAAGGAAATAAATAATAACTTTATTATTGCCTCTAGGGCATATTTCCTTCAAAAATACCAATGCAAATGTGGTGTGCGGCAAGGCGACCCCTTATCACAGTTGATTTTTGTCCTCGCTGCAGATCTCCTTCAAGCTGCGATCAGCGATGCTTTTGCCTAGCGCTTGATTGACCTGCCTCTCCTGTGCAGTAGAAATGGTGATTTCCCTGTGGTGCAATATGCGGATGACACCATTCTGGTGATGCCAGCCTGCCCCGATCAAGCCGGCTGCATGAAGTCCATCTTGGTAGATTATGCTGCCTCGGTAGGACTGCAAATCAATTTTATAAGTCCACTTTAATCCCCATCAACATTGACCAGCAGTGTGCTGATGAGCTGGCTAGTGTTTTCGGGTGCTCTGTCGGGTCGCTCCCATTCACCTACCTAGGCCTCCCCATGGGCATGACGAGGCCATCCTTGCTGGAGCTCATGCCGCTGGTGCATGGTGTGGAAAGGAAGATGTCTACGGCCTTGTCTCTGATGTCGTCCGGGGCCAAGCTCACTTTGGTCAACTCAACCATCACTTCGATGTTGATCTATGCCATGTGCACGATCAAATTACACCCTAAGGTGGTTGAGCACCTTGATAAACTGCGTAGATACTATCTATGGGCTAAGAACTCTGAGGATGGGGTCAAGAACAACTCTCTGGCAGTCTGGGAGCTGGTTTGTAGACCAAAGCGCAAAGGTGGACTTGGGGTTATTTACATCAAAACCTAGAATGTGGTCGTTCCTCTAAAACACCTGTTCAAATTCTATAACCGGGAAGATGTCCCCTGGGTGACCTTGATCTGGGATGCTTATTACACGGACAAAATTCCACATGCAATAGACCCAGTTGGTTCTTTCTGGTGGCGTGATGTCATGCAGCTCAGCGACGTGTTTTGTGCGATCACCAGAGTCACTATAGGGAACGATTCATATTTCCTGTTCTAGAAATACGCCTGGTATGATGGCGATCGGGATGCCCCGCTCATGGAGCTCTTCCCCAGAGCTTTCTCTTTCTGCACAAATGAGGATGAGTTTGTTGGAAATGTTCTTGCAGCTATGGATCCGGCCACGCTCTTCCACCTGCCTCTGTCGGCTCAAGCTAGAGAGGAAGTCAGGCAAATCCAGCAAGGTTCGATGCATGTGCTTCTGGAGAGGGACTGCAATGACACATGGGAGTGCACCCTTGGTGGGAGATTTTCTTCCAAGAAATTCTATGACCACTGCTTCAGAGAGACGGTCACTGATGAAGCTTTCACTTGGCTTTGGAAGACCAAAAACCCAATCAAATTCAAAATGTTTGGGTGGCTGCTACTGGTGGACCGCCTAAACATGAGGAACATGCTTAGGCGTAGACACTACGTTGTTGCGGGCAATAATTACACATGCATGTTGTGCCAAAACCCTCCTGAGGAAACCGCCGAGCACCTTTTCTTTGCCTGCCCGTTTAGCCAACGTTTTTGGGATAAAGTGGGCATGCAATGGCCAGCATTGTGCAACAGAATATCTTTGTTACACGGTGGCAGAGAGCAATGGCAGCAACCTATGTTTATGGACATATTTATGATGGCTGCGTGGATTTTGTGGAAGGAGAGGAACAATGAACATTTCAGAGGGATCCCACATTCTTTTGGTTTATGGTTGGCTAGATTCAAAAATTATTTGGACCTTCTTCTACACAATTGTAGAGAGGAACTTCGTCCTTTATTAGTTACTTACATACAAGGCTTGTGACACTTTGTTGATTAGATCTTGAGGCTATGGCCGGGGGGGGGGGGCACTAAAAACCCACTTGTAACATTGATGTATTTGGTTTCTTGTGAGTAATACAAGAAGTCAGTGGGAGCCTCTCCCACTGTCATTCATAGTCAAAAAAAACGAACCAGATCTATCCCCTTGCAGTGGGTGGTCAATGATATCCATCATACCCAGTCTGGTCCACAAGTCCCTTGCGTGCACGCACTGGAACAAGAGGTGTCAGATGTCGCGCCTTGGTGGCAGATCGGACAGGCGTCGTTTAAGCCAACGCGCATATTAGTTAGGATGGCTCTTAGCACGATGATCCCTTGTAACACTCTCCAGCGGAAAATATGAACTTTGCGGAACTGATATTTTCCAAAGAGAGAGCGCCTGCATTGGTTTGAACCAGCTCGCGCACGTTCACATGAGTACGGTAGGTTCGACTAGGTCAGTTCGGTTCGAGTTGATCGGTTTGCTACAATACAAAAACAAAACCCAAGGAAAAAAGAACCGCGGAAGTGGAATGTGAAGCAAGCATCAAAACTGGGGGGGGGGGACTAAAATGTGGTAAAAAGTGACAAATTTTCCTAAATTGAATTTAAATTGAGAATTTTCACTAAATTAGTTGATACCCTGCACATTGTTGCGGGAATATTTTAGAACATACTTCAATGTGATTCATTGTATGAAACAAGAATAGTTGAAGTAATAATATATAATACTAAAACTAAAAATACATATAATTTATTATGTTTGATTACTGTATAGTTTTTAAATATTTTTTAAAATATATATACCATAATAGAATGAAAACTCTCATGTATGTTTGCATATTGAGATGGGTCTTTTTCCATGCATGTTATGATGAAGTGGCATGCTTGCATGTTGAGAGACTACGGTAGTGGGGGTGGGCCTTTTCTCATGCATGTTGTGTGATGATGTGGCATGCTTGCATGTTGAGATAAATAGTTAGTGGGGTCTAGCTATTTAGATATAGAATTTTTTTTCTCTAATTTCGCTCATGTGTTGGATTGGAATGAAACGAATCAGTAACAAAGTGTCTATTCGTCTATGGGCGTGCAAGGCGGATCCATCGGGTCGCGAGCTATCCTGTCGTTATCCAGCGGCACCTTCACCATCGCAACAAAGGTGATGTTACGGAGAACTTTGCAACATAGGTGATGTTGCGAAAGCATTTGCAACGGAGGTGATGTTGCAGAGAACTTTGCAACATAGGTGATGCTGCAAAAGCATTCGCAACGGAGGTGATGTTGCAAAAACGTCGCCTGTTCAGCACCACTTTGCAATATAGCTGATGTTGCAGTAATCTTTCTTTACAATAGAGGTGATGTTGCTAAAAAAGTCACCGCCATTGAGCATAGTCGTCATTCGCCACCGTTGTTGCAAAAGCTCATCTACATTCCCGCCGTCGAGCACCACCTTAGTTCGCCTCTGCTACTGCAAAAGCCACATCAGCACCCTTGCTGCAAAAAAGCACTTGCACATCCAAGCCCGAACACCATGGCCATGGACATGGACAAGCTCAAGGCCGGGTCGGCCCCTTCTTTCTTCACTCCGCACCATGCGTGTGCGCCCCAGACACGTCCACGCCCCCGCTCACACTCCTTGAATTATGTCAGTGCGTGCGGGTGGCCATGGCTGCTGCGGTACATGCCAGCGCAGCATGGCTAGTTTGTTTATGTAGGACCGCACTGCTTCTCCATCAAGAGAAGAGGAGGGGGAGGCGGGCGCACAGGGTCTCAACGGCGGTGCGAGCATGTGGCGGCGTTCAGGATACAACGCGTCCTGGACGAGCGGGCGGCACCTCGGGGTCTGCAGCAGGTCACTTGTTTGTGGTCGAATTGAATTGTACAGTGGAGGCCAAGTTGCAAAGCCGTAGAGATGGTTGCGAACCGTTCAATCGAAAACATATATGACGGCCACAGAGGCGGTCAACAACGCGCGCAACTTCATCCATCATGTGAACACCACCGTTTCTGGAAAAAGAAAAATGGTCTTATGTCACATCTAAACTGATGTCCACTCTGTTTGTGGTTTTTTTTGTTCTAGTTTTTTTTTGTTTCTTGTTGTTGCATTATACTCCCTCCGTTCCGAAATAATTGTCTTTCTAGAGATTTCAACAAGTGACTACATACGAAGCAAAATGAGTGGATCTACACTCTAAAACATGTCTACATACATCTGTATGTTGTAGTCCATTTGAGATGGCTAGAAAGACAATTATTTCGGAACGGAGGAAGTATATTTGTGGTAGCTTAGATGTGACATTTCTTTAAAAACATCTAGATGTGAATTAGATAAACTGGAAGAAAAAAAAGACTCCCCACAAAATAAAAATACAAACAATAAAAAGCCCTAAAAACGAAAAAAAACACGCAATGACAAACAATTAACCAACGCCTCTGCTTTCTTTAGCAAACTGTGCAAAGCTAAAAGAAGACGGAGAGGGAGACTCTTTCAAAACATGCATCCCTCAACTTCGGGCCACCCCTAACACCTCCTCCATTGCCTATCCTCTCTCTTCTCCCTCTCTCTCCGCCATTGCACGCCCAAACTATCGAGGCGTTTTGCGCGCGCAGGGGCATCCGCCATTGCTCGGAGCTCGGCTTCCGTTGCTGTTAGCCGCGAGAAATGGAGAGGATACCGATACCAATCGCGATGCTGCCGCAGAAGTCGAGCAGCTTCTCTCAGGCCACCATCCGCGAGGATAAGCTCGGCCGCAACCTCTCCCTCGGCGCCATCAAGCTAAACGAGCACATCGAGCGCGCCAAGAAGGATGCCGCCGAAGCCGCCGGCGATAAGAAGGCGGCGGCGGGTGGCGGAGAGGGTGGCCCCGCGGACGGCTCCGGGGTCGGTGAGACGCCCGAGCCGCCGCCGCATGAGGAGCCTGACCTCGCCGAGCTCTCGGCGGAGGTCGACGCCTTCCTCGCAAGCCGGGACGGGGACGCCCCGCTGAGCATCTCGGAGGTGACGCTCGACAGGTTCGCCTCCGCCGTGGAGGTGGAGATAGCGCAGTCGGAGGAAAAGGAGGGTAGGTGGGCGCTGGGGGAGGGCGGCGAGCAGCCGCTTCTCCTCGCCGCGATCAAGCGCATCGTCACGCTCGCATCCGCGCTCACCGCGACCGGTGGCGGCAATGGCACGGAGGGGGCCGTCAAGTACACCATTGGCGTACACCGCGTCACCGGCGTGCTCCACCGCTCCATGACGTTCCTCGAGGACGAGCTCCACGCGCTGCTCGAGGACCCATGCCTCGCCAAAACGCCCAAGGCCAGCGAGTCCGGCTCCGGCAGCGCTACCGCCAAGTCCATGAAGCGCCCGCCGTCGTTCGGGCAAGGTGGCGACCCAGATCGGCCCGTCGTTCCTCCCACTGAGGGCGGCAGTGCAGGCGACGACGCCTCCCAGTCCCAGCCGTTCCCCGCGGAGACCGTGGACCATCTCCGCTCCATGGCCGAGGTCATGATCACCGCGGGCTACGAGACGGAGTGCATACAGGTGTTCCTCGTGGCGCGCAGGAACGCGCTGGACGCCACGATGCAAAGCCTCGGGTACGAGAAGGCGAGCATTGACGATGTGGTGAAGATGGCATGGGAGGGGCTCGAGTCGGAGATCGGGACATGGATCAAGACGTTCCGGCACATCCTCAACGCCGGCCTCTCCGCCGAGCACGACCTCTGCGTCCGTGTCTTCGTTGGCCGCAACGCCGGCCTTGGCCGCGATATCTTTGCGGACCTGGCCCGCTGCGCCATGCTCCAGATGTTTAACTTCACGGAGGCCGTGGCTATGACCAAGCGCGCCGCCGAGAAGCTCTTCAAGGTGCTCGACATGTACGAGGCTATCCGCGATGGAGCCCCCGTCGTGGACGGCCTCATCTCCACGAACAAAGCCGAAGGCGGCGAGAACAGCAGCGGCGCCGAAGCGCTGGCCGACCTCAAGTCCGAGCTGGCGTCTGTGCGGTCCCGCCTAGGCGAGTCGGCCGCCGCCATCTTCTGCGACCTTGAGAGCTCCATCCGTGCCGACGCCGGAAAGCAGCCGGTCCCCGGCGGTGCGGTGCACCCGCTGACACGCTACCTGATGAACTACCTCAAGTACGTGTGCGAATACAAGAACACGCTGGAGCAGGTGTTCCGGGAGTTCCACCGGCCGGACGCCGTCGACTCCCCCGGGCACGAAGGCGAGAGCAACCCGTTCGCGGCGCAGCTGATGGAGGTGATGGAGCTCCTCCACGGGAACCTGGAGGCCAAGTCGAAGCTGTACAAGGACCTGGCGCTGAGCAGCATCTTCCTGATGAACAACGGGCGGTACATGCTGCAGAAGATCCGGGGCTCGCCGGAGATCAACGCGGTGGTCGGCGAGGCGTGGGCGAGGAAGCGGTCGACGGACCTCCGGCAGTACCACAAGAACTACCAGCGCGAGACGTGGGGCCGCGTGCTGAACGTGCTCCGCGACGACGGCGGGATCACGGTGAAGGGGCACGTGCAGAAGCCGGTGCTCAAGGAGCGGTTCAAGCAGTTCAACGCGGCCATAGACGAGATCCAGCGGACGCAGGGCGCGTGGGTGGTGAGCGACGAGCAGCTGCAGTCGGAGCTCCGGGTATCCATCACCGCCGTCGTGGTGCCGGCGTACCGGTCCTTCCTCGGCCGCTTCGCGCAGCACTTCACCGCGGGGAGGCAGACGGAGAAGTACATCAAGTTGAGCGCAGACGACCTCGAGGGCATCATCGAGGAGCTCTTCGAGGGCAGCGCCGGGTCCATGTCAAGGAGAAGAAATTAACCGACGAACCGAATCCATTCATCGGGCAGCGGCCGCCCTCCGTTCTCGACTCCGGCGACAAAATGTACCTCCTCTGCTCTTCTTACGATTTTGCTCTGCTTTTTTTCACCGCGTCGAGTGATCAATCCTCGCCTCGGTCGCGGCGGACAGATAGATGTGTGTGTGCGTGTGTATCCGTTGATCGATCCGAGCGTTCATGCGTGTTAATTAATTACCTGTTTATATATATAGTAACTCTCTTGATTCTTCTTCTGCGGCTAATCGCATTTTCTATACGCGACGTTGCATGCATGTCTCAAGAATCCTGCGGTTCCTGAGAATAATAATAGCGGGATCTTGATCCGATCATGGAGGGCTGGCGCGCAGAGCACACTGACTGTTGCATATGGAGCTCACGTTGTTCTGTACTCCATGATTTGTTTGACTTCCTCTTTTCTAGTAATTCATTTTCAAGGCATGAGAAGTGGCATGGGACACCAAATATACAATTCAGCCAAATAATCCAAGCTATGTGCATCTCACGATGGAGATGCTTCTTTCTATCTATCTAATATGCATATAAAAAACAATATCAAATACCACCACTACTGATGTTTCCCTATATAAAAAGGACAATAGCCCAACTTTATAAATAAAGCCAACAGGCACGGATAAGTTTACAACGTCCCACGAACGCCCAAAAGGAGAGGATACAAAGCAAAGTAATGAAGACTGCCACCACAGCAATGAGTTCCAATACTTGGCACGCATCCCAGGAAACAACCAGCAAAAGGAAAACAGAATGAGATGAAGGCAGCCATCGAGGAGAGCCACAACCCTCCCTAAGACGTAGGCGCAGGATCTTGACGAGATAGCAAAGACGTCGTGGTACGCACACGCAAGATAAGTGCATTGGTAGGCTCCTTGTCGCACTCCTTAATCAATGATCTCCCGAACTACCAAGGTTCTTAGGCATGCACATAATCTTCCATTTGACAAATCGGTATTTCTTCTTGTTCTCCGTGGAATTCCTATGGAAACCACTATGGTTCTTGTCATACCCAGCGTGGGCTCCCAGAGGAAGACGATAGAAGCCCAACAAGAACATAGGTAGAAAGGATAGACGTGCATTCATGAGGCAGACCCTGCCAGCTGTCGAATTATAATGCCCACACCTAGGTGTGACTAGATTACCAACTTTTAGGACCCAAGAAGGAGCATATTTCATACAAATTTTTTACGGAGAATTTGGGATCCCAAGGAACACAAAAGGGAACGACGCAAGTTTGCAATTAAAAAGATTCACCACACGGCGCTCCTTCAGTGCAAAGCTATTTGAAGTATGCCCTAGAGGCAATAATATTGTATTATTATATTTCCGTATTCATAATTTAGAGTTTATATTCTATACTATGACTGTTATGATCCTGAAATATGCGATTCATTGGAAAACTCATATTCACGTGTAGAACGATAACGGTAAAATAAGATTCCTAGTCCCGCCTCTAAGACAAGCTCATGTGTTGTTGATGATCATATTTTCCGGATGTTGAGATATCGTTAAGTGTAACGATAGTCTCCAAACAACATCAAGAGTATGTCCTTAGAAGAACGATCATATTGAATCGACCAAAACTTGTTTGTTAAACTTTGAGATAATATCGTCATGAGTCAATTCTTATAACACGAAGTGTTAATTTGTGATTTTAGTTCCTTAGACCATTAGAGTATCGTAGTCACTTATTGTTGTTTGATGAGCTTTTGGGTTGCTCAAACATCATCGGTAACTTGGTGATCATAACGACAACTTATAGGTTCATCGGAAAGTTTGACAAGGGACAGATAGCTCGAGAGTGGAATTTGCTCCTCCAATGATGGAAGATATTATTAGGGTCGTCTCGGTGTGACGACATCCATCATCGCCTGGCCAGACACAGGTGACTTCTTCACGGGGATATCGGAACATGACGACGAGAAACAAGAACAAAACCGAGAACTAGGTGACCAGTATAGTGAGCATGTGTACGACTTAAGAGGATACCGATATATCTCACCTTGGCTTTTATAAAGTATCGTGAAGCAAAGTGAATATCACATGGTAACCAAAGGTTCACTCGAATGTCATTCATGTAATCATAGGGATCGATATGGATGTCCACGGTTCCGCTATCGGTCATTGAATGAAGGAGTTTCATTCATGTCTATGGTTTACCGAACCTACAAGGTCACAAGCTTAAGGTAATCATGATATGCTGAGTGTTAGTAGGACGAGAGTATCGGGGATTTATTTGTGGAATTGTTTCATTAATATTCAAAATAGTTTCAAGAGGAACCAGAAGCATTTCGGGGTCACTGAAAGGGTTTCGGAGTTTATCGGGCAATACCAGGTATTACCGATAAATAATATATAGGTGGAAAATAGTTTTGGAGATGTTAAATTATATATAATAAGCTCTAATAATTGTTAGAGTGCTTTTATATTTAATTAAATATCAACGGGCCTTAAAAGGCCAAGTGGTGGAAGGTATATTGGGCCATCATAGCTCAATAGGGAAGGCTCCCCACTTTTCCAAGTGGGGAGGCCGAGTTGGAGTGGGGTGAGTCCTACTCCTCCCCCTTGACCAACACACCAAGGAGGGGTTTTCCCTCCTTGGTGGCAGACCCTCCTCTTCCCTCTAACCTATATATACATGAGGTGTTGGCCCTTTTAGAGATACAAGTTTTAGGTGCCTCCTCTAGCCCAATACTACTAGTTCTAGTTGAGATAATTGGAGCTAGTTATAGTTCCTCTAATCCTCATAATTAGTAGCCCCGAGTGTCTCTAATATTCTCCTCTAATTTTCCGGCGGCGATTAGTTATGGACGACGAAGCGTTGTCGGATTGTGAAGACCATACGCTTGCAAACTGTAGAGAGGTCGTGCTTTCAGTCTTCAGTTTGAGGGATCGTTCGGGGCGGTTCCGGAATTGTACATTGGTGGTTTGAGGGACTCCAAGCATGGTCTACACCAACTTGTCTGTTTCCGATACAAACTCGGATTTGTAATGATCATGATCCAATCCCCTAATGCACCTTCATATTGTTCCTGGGTGTTCATAGAGCATTTTTTTGTTTTATACTATGTTTACCAACAAGAGAAACCAGTGAGAATAACTTCACTTTTGGACATTTTGATCATAAGCCAGAGAGAAGTTCAGAACAGAGCAGCAGGAACTTATCATTTGCAATACACAAGTCATTATTCTTCACAAGAAATATCATATCGTCGGCAAACTGTTGGTGTCAAAACCGGCAGATCTCAGGTAGGGGGGCCCAAGTTGTATGTCTAAGGATCGATGGTAATAATGATCAAAAAGGACACAGTGTTTACCCAGGTTCAGGCCCTCTTAATGGAGATAAAACCCTACTCCTGCTTGATTATATTCGATGAGTATAGGGGTTACAAGAGTTGATCTACCTCGAGATCATAATGGCTAAACCCTAGGGTTTCGGGGGGCGAGGCTATGGCTCGGGCCTCCCGACTCTTAAAGGGCCGGCTGGGCGCAGTGGCCGGGTCGAACACGGCCCGTTAAGTCGGTTGGCGTTTTTTTAAATAATTCTGCCCGCAGAAAAACAAAGAAAAGAAATACTAAACGGACTCCAAAAATCGTGAAACAAATTTTCCCCATCCTCTAAAATATAGCGGACAAAGTGAACATTTATTTGGGCCTCTAATGCAATTTTGAAAAACGCATATTTTCCCTAATTCAAATAAAATAGCAATAAAACTTCGAATAAAATTCTTATTTGATTTTAATATTTAATCTCCAATATTTCTTTATTTTGCGGAAGTCATTTTATCCCCTCTCTTTTATTTTCATAAAAGAAATATTCAAAGAGAAAATAATTAAAATCAAGCGATCCTCTTTTCAAAATTTGAGAAAACTCAAATATGAAAATAACGAAATCCCCAACTCTCTCCGTGGGTCCTTGAGTTGCGTAGAATTTCTAGGATCAAGCCAAAATGCACTAAAATATTATATGCAATGATGATCTAATGTATAACATTCCAAATTGTAAATTTGGGATGTTACAAACCTACCCCCCTTAAGATGAATCTCGCCCTCGAGATTCGGGTTGGCTAGAAAATAGGTGAGGGTGGTCCTTCCATAGGTCTTCCTCTCGTTCCCAGGTGGCTTCATCCTCGGTATGGTGGCTCCACTAAACTTTGCAGAACTTGATAACTTTGCTGCGTGTGACTCGGCTGGCAAACTCGAGAATCTTGACTGGTTTCTCCTCGTAGGTCAAATCGCTATCCAACTGAATCGCTTCCAGTGGCACTGTACCTCTTAGAGGAATATCGGCCATCTCTGCGTGGCACTTCTTCAACTGGGAAACGTGGAACCCATCGTGAACTCCTGACAATCCTTCGGGTAGCTCCAACTTGTAAGCAACTTCTCCCATACGTTCCAAAACTTTGTATGGTCCCACAAAACGTGGTGCTAACTTTTCCTTAACTCCAAATCTCTTAACTCCTCGAAGTGGGGACACACGATGATACACTCTGTCTCCAACTTCGTAAACTATCTCCTTGCGTTTAGAATCCACATAGCTCTTCTGCCTAGATTGGGCTACATTGAGTCTATCGCGAATCAACTTAACCTTCTCTTCAGACTCTTTAATCAAATCTGGTCCAAACAACTGACGGTCTCCAACTTCATCTCATAACAACGGTGTTCTGCACCTCCTTCCGTACAAAGCTTCGAAAGGGGCCATCTTCAAACCGGCTTGATTGCTGTTGTTGTAAGAGAACTCTGCATATGGCAAATTGTCATCCCAACTAGATCCATAATCTAGCGCACAAGCTCTCGACATGTCCTCCAGAATCTGATTGACTCTCTCAGTCTGTCCATCTGTTTGTGGATGAAAGGCTGTACTAAACTCTAGCCTGGTACCCAAAGTTTCATGCAACTAATTCCAGAACTTTGAGGTAAATTGGGTTCCTCTATCGGATACAATGGTCCTCGGAACTCCATGTAGACTTACCATCCTGGTCATATATATCTTTGCCAACTTAGCACTGGTGTAAGTGGTCTTCAGTGGGATGAAAATGAGCTACCTTCGTCAAATGATCGACTACAACCCATATCGAGTCATAGCCTGAACAAGTCCTGGGTAATCCCGTGATAAAATCCATGCTAGCTTATCCCACTTTCATTCGGGTATCGGCAATGGCTGTAACAATCCAGCTGGCTTCTGATGCTCTGCCTTCATCTATGATATACATCACAAACTGCTACATACTCTGCAATGTCCTTCTTCATTTCGGTCCACCAGAAACTGTCCTTCAAATCCAGATACATCTTGGTATTTCCTGCGAATATGGCGAATCATGGGCTCTTGCAGAATCAAATTCCTGATCTCCGGGTCATTAGGCACATATATGCGGTCCTCAAACCATAAAGGTATCGTGTTCATCCTCACGAAATCCCTTAGCCTTTCCTTTGCTCATCCTTTCCTTTATCTCGGCAATCTCCTTGTCCGTCTTCTAAGCTTCTCTGATCTTATCCATCAAAGTAGATTGAATCTCCAATGCTGCTACATAACCTCTCAGAACTATTTCCAAACATAGCTCGTGAAGATCCTCTGCTAACTCCTTGGGTAACTCTCCGGTCATGAGTGTATTAACATGGCTCTTGCGACTCAACGCATCAGCTACTACGTTAGCCTTTCAAGGATGATAATGCAATCTCATATCATAATCCTTAATGAGCTCCAACCATCTCCTCTGCATGAGATTCAACTCCTTCTGCGTGAAGATATACTTTAAACTCTCATGATCCGTGTACACCTCACAGTGGTTTCCGATGAGAAAATGTCTCCACGTCTTCAACGCATGCACTACGGCTGCTAACTCCAAATCGTGTGTAGCATAATTCAGCTCATGGGGTTTAAGCTGTCGTGAGGCATATGAAACAACTCTTCCCTCCTGCATAAGCACTGCTCCAAGTCCTCAACGAGAAGCGTTGCAATACACTTGAAAATCCTTGCGTTGATCTGGAAGAATCAACACTGAATCTGTAACCAAACGTTTCTTCAACTCCTGAAAACTGGCCTCACATTCTTTAGTCCATTTGAACTTGGTGTCCTTCTTCAACAACTCTGTCATGGGCTTTGCAATCTTCGAGAAATTCTCAATGAACCTCTGGTAGTATCCTACGAGTCCAAGAAAACTCTAGATCTCCCCAACTGACGTGGGTGCTTCCCAATTTGTCACAGTGACAACCTTGGTGGGGTCTACTGCTATTCCTTCTCCGGATATAACATGTCCGAGGAATCCAACTTCCTTCAACCAAAACTCACACCTGCTGAATTGGCATATAAATGATGTTCTCTGAGCTTCCCAAGTATCAAACACAAATGCTCCTTATGCTCCTCTTCATTCTTCGAGTAGACTAGTTTGTCATCAATGAACACCATGACGAACTTATCCAAAAACTCCATAAACACCTTGTTCATCATGTTCATGAAATAGGCAGGTGCGTTAGTCAGACCAAATGACATAACGGTATACTCATATAGCCTGTACCTCATGGTAAAAGCTGTCTTAGGTATATCCTGCTCTCGAATCTTCAGCTAGTGGTATCCTGATCGCAGATCGATCTTGGAAAATACTTTAGCTCCTTGCAACTGGTCAAATAGATCATTAATCATCGGCAGTGGGTACTTGTTCTTGATTGTCACTTCATTCAACCCTCAATAATCAACAACCATCCTCAACGATCCATCTTTCTTCTCCACTAGAAGCACTGGTGATCCCCAAGGTGACGAACTTGGGCGAATATAGACTTTATCCAGTAACTCCTTAATCTGCTTCTTAATTTCCTCCAAATCCTTTGTGAGCATCCTGTACTGTCTCTTAGATATTGGCCCTGTGCCTGGCAAAAGCTCAATCAAAAACTCGATGTCTCTATCCGGTGGCATGCCTGGCAACTCTTCTAGAAATACATCAGGGAAATCCTTCACCACTGATACTTCCTCCTGTACAACTCTTGATAAGGAATTCACTTGTCCTCTGTTAAAAGGGTTGGGCTTCTTCCCAGAGCTTCCATTGCCATTTCCATTCTTTGCTTCAGAACACTCCGTGGCGTAATGTACATTCTTCCCGCACTTGAAACAAGTAATGTGACTTAGATCCTTCTTGGCGGGCGTTGCTGGGTTGGAACGGTTCTGGCCGTTGCTTCCTCCATTACCATTCCCATTCTTGGGGCCATTATGCTTATGCAAACTCCCTCCATTGTGATTGTGACCTCCATGGTTATGGTGAAGGGGTCATCCCAAGTTCGGGGTAAAACGGGGTCTCTGCTGAGCTCCTGAATTGTACTCTCCTTGTCCATACTTCCTCTTGCGGTTGTCAATCTGTTGTTGCTTCCCTTCAATCATGAGAGCTCTATCCACCAACTCCTGGTAGTTGTTGAAGGTTCCCACCATCAACTACATGCTCAGCTCATCATTCAGTCCTTCCAGAAACTTCTCCTGCTTAGCTGCATCTGTAGCGACGTCATCTAGGGCATAACGTGCTAACTTACTAAAATCATCCACATACTGGCCCACTGTGCGTCCTCCCTGGCGCAAGTTGCGAAACTCATGCTTCTTCATGGCCATAGCTCCTACTAAAACATGGGCAGTATGAAAAGCTTGTTGAAACTGGCCCCATGTGACAGTGTTGATGGGGTAAGTGGCTGTGAAATTCTCCCACCAAGATGTTGCGGGTCCATAAAGCTGATGTGTGGCAAAACGCACTCTCTCCGCATCTGTGCATCCTGCAGTGGTAAACTCCCTTCCAATCTTGCGGAGCCAATCATTTGCAACTATCGGCTCGGTGCTACTGGAGAACACCGGCGGATTCAGCCTTAGTAAACGGGCTAAGTGATCAACAGGTGGTGGTGGTGGTGGGTTGTTGTTGTTGTTGTTGTTCCCCTGATTCTGATTCTGGACTAGTATCTGCATCAATGCATTCTGCTGCTGGATCAACTGAGTGAGCTCCGGTGGGAAAGCAAATCCATTGTCGTGTCTCGGAGGCATCTGATGGGTTTTAGAAAAGATGAGAAAACAAAATAATGAGATCTAGAGGGAAAACACTACCCATATGCTCATGAGACAAACACAAACATATCACTTCAATCAATTCAAACAAGGGCATACATGGGTCTAACTATCGTTACAAAAGTGCTCGGACTATACTATATACATGGGGGAATACTACTACTGATGTGGTGGTCGACTAGAAAAATTGATCGGTGGAAGACTCCATAATATCTGCTCCTGCTTCATCAACAAAGTCATCATCGCTATCGTCGGGGTCTGAGTCGGTGTCGTCGATGATGACGTAGTTCTCTGGGCAAGTGGAATCATCGTCTTCTCCTCTTGGCGCGGGGTCTCCCATGAATACTCCTAGCTTCCTTGTCAAATCATCATTCTTCCCCACGAGTATCGTTATTTCCGCCTCATATCCATCACGTGTAGACTTGAGTTCTTCCTCCAGCTCCGTGATCCTGGTCATTGCCTTCTTCAGATCTATCATGCCTGCACACATCTGGTTCTCCTAGCGACGAATGTGCTGTTTAACTCCTGGATGAAAGCTGCAATGGACCTGTCCCTCCTGGTGCTGATCATCTCCCGTTGCTCATCTCGGTGCCCACAAATCTGGTAGATAGTATCCTTGAGATCCTTGTGGTAAACTTCTCCAATGCGTCCCATGGTGATGTGGGCTGCCATGCTCTTTCCTAGACTCCAGGTTGGTGCATCAAAGGAAAACTCTATGGGCTCTGTGATTGGCATGAACGTCCTTCCTAGAACTTGAACTCGAATCATCCAATGCTCCTCTTCTGATAAAGTGGCGATGTATGTCCCGGTGAAGCTTGGTATTCCGATGTTCAGGTATCTAGTGACTTCCTTCAAGTGTCGTCCAAAAGGTGTATCTTCATCCGGTTGAGTGAACTTGTTCCTTGCATCCACCATCCTAAAGAGTAGAAAAGGGAGAGGAGTCAGAAATGAGAAGAGAGTAGTTATCTAGGGCTTTAGCTTAGTGGTTGTGTCCGACAGTCAGCGTGTGCTCTGATACCATCTTGTAGCGACCAGACCTCAAACAGTCGGATCTCTGTGCATCAGTGTCATCGCTGGACCGGTAATGCTAACACGCACAATACTAGAGGATTTATAACAGAGTAGCAATCACACACTTATTACATCGAATGTCTCAAGAGAGAACTTATTACAATAATATGGCTTAAGGCCATCTAAAATGGATAATAGCGGAAGGCTTGGAAGATAAAGTGAGTCCATCAACTCCAACGGCATCACTGAGTGAAAGACAACGACCTATGGCACCTTACTCATCGTCTGAAAAGTCTGCAACATGAACGTTGCAGCCCGAAACAGGTCAGCACATGGAATATGCTGGCAATGTAACACATAGAGTAATGAACAGAATAAATGCTATCACTACATGCATATTTGGCTGGTGGAAAGCTCTATGGTTAACAGTTTTGCATAAAGCCAATTTTTTTCTACAACAAAGGAATAAACTTTATTTAACTATCAAGGTGGTTGTTAAACATTGAGAAGGTTCCTCCAACTCAATCTCAATTAAGCATCATCATTAAACCCAATCAAATTATATTTAGAGTGATGAGAACAACATGATAATCCAAGAAACTAGATACTCAAAAAGTCCATAATCGGGGACACGGCTAACCATGATTAGTTTGTACACTCTGCAGAGGTTTGTGTTTGTTTCTACGGTAGGGTGCGTCGACTGCAAATTAAATTTTCCTATGCGTGCAGAACAACTAAGAACATGCTACGGGAGATGGATCACAGATCATTACCACTAGACGCGCAGTGCCGTGCAACGGAAGAAGAGTTGGGGCAGCGCATCCGCATGGATCGTCTCCTCCTCGTCTGATCTCCCTCGAACAGTCGGTCGTCTGATCCCACATACAAGTTCACCGCGGCGGCGCAAGTGCACCGCCTCTAACGGTATCCGCGCATGCAGGAAGAACACCGTGCGGCGGCCTGCTAGGTCCGATCACACAGTCGGCAGCGAGTGAAGGTGGCTATTCACAATAGAAGCAAACCCTAGTCACGGCGCCGAAGCGATCAACCGCCTGAGTGTGCCGCACCTCCACTTTATATAGGCATCCGTCGCAGGCTCAACACTTGGGCCTCGCACGGACTGAGGGAGTCCTGGATTAGGGGGTATCCGGACAGCCGGACTATATGCTTTGGCCGGACTGTTGGACCGTGAAGATACAAGACTCAAGACTCTGTCCCGTGTCCGGATGGGACTCTCCTTTGCGTGGAAGACAAGCTTGGCGATCCGGATATTATATTTCCTTCTTTGTAACCGACTCCATGTAAACCCTATCCCCCTCCGGTGTCTATATAAACCGGAGGGTTTAGTCCTTAGAGGGACGATCACAATCATAATCACCATAGGCTAGCTTCTAAGGTTTAGCCTCTACGATATCGTGGTAGATCAACTCTTGTAATACCCATATCATCAATATCAATCAAGCAGGAAGTAGGGTTTTACCTCCATCGAGAGGGCCCGAACCTGGGTAAAACATCGTGTCCCTTGCCTCCTGTTACCATTAGCCTTAGACGCACGATCGACCCCTACCGAGATCCGCCGGTTTTGACACCGACATTGGTGCTTTCATTGAGAGTTCCTCTGTGTCGTCACTGCAAGGCTGGATGGCTCCATCAATCAACAATAACGTGGTCCAGGGTGAGACTTTTCTCCCTGGATAGATCTTCGTGTTCGGCGGCTTCGCACTGCAGGCCAATTCGCTTGGCCATCTGGAGCAGATTGATAGCTACGCCCCTGGCCACCAGGTCAGGTTTGGAAACTTGAACTACACGGCCAATATCCGTGGAGACTTGATCTTCAACGGATTCGGGCCTGCGCCAGGAGCGTTGGACAGTCACGATGAGCACGGCTTAGACCTGTTGTCGGACAATGCTCGGGATATCGCCCCTGCAGGAGCCCCGGACCTAAATCCGGACCAGATTGTGTCGCCCGAGGACGGGTGGATGGACCCCGCCCCAGAGGCCGCACACTCATCAGCAGTAGAGCCAAACACAGGCCTCACCCCCAAGGAAGCCTGTGACACCGGATCCCCGGACTCGTATCCGGCTGTAGGTTCCAGTCCGCGCACTCCCGAGCCCGCCGAATCTGGTTGGGTTCCGGTAATGGAGTTCACCGCTGCGGGTATTTTCCAATGCTCGCCCTTTGGCGACATGCTGAACTCATTAAAGTCTCTCTCTTTGTCAGGAGACTCCTGGCTGAACTATGTCCGGCTCAAGGGGCCAGAAGGTGACGAAGAAATCCGTTGCCCACCCACCACCCACTTCATAGCTACTGTCGACGATGTATCAGACATGCTTGACTTTGACTCTGATGATACCGATGGTATGAATGTCGGCGCAGGAGATGATTCAGAACCAACGGGGCGCTGGACTGCCACCTTGTCATACGATATTCATCAAACCGCCCCGATCACAATGATCCCGAGGGACGAATTCATCAAACCGCCCTGGGACAAGAGCACAGTCCGGATGATGATGCATTCATCATCCCGGAAACACGCTTGGAACGAGATAACCTCCACAGAAGGCTTATGGCCACTGCGAGAAGTCTAAAGAAGTAGAAGCAAAGGCTCAAGGCCGCACAGGAAACGCTCAATCGCAGATGGAATAAAGTGCTAGACACTGAAGAAAAGTACGGCGACGATCGCCACACAAAGAGCTATCCAAAACGCAAGATGCTGCCAGAATTCAACGATGAGGCCGTTCCACCAAAGAACAACACGGCCAGGAGGCCGGACAAACCACTTCATAACCGCAACAGAGCAGCTACCGACGCCGCACACGATTTACGCGAGCTCCTGGATAAAAAAGCCGGCGCGGCTAGGTCCATCTATGGATCTAAAGGACACACCCCGGCGCAGGACTATGGTCACCAAAATGATCATACCGATCGGATACCAGTTCGGAATCAGCACCGGACACAACAACAGCCGACGACATGCCACAGCACGTCCAGATACAGAGGGGCTGCTCACCCCCTGTGCTTCACCGAAGAGGTGCTGGACCATGAACTTCCACAGGGTTTTAAACCTGTGAACATAGAGGCATATGACGGAACGACAGACCCAGGGGTCTGGATCGGTATTTTATCCTGCATATCCACATGGCTTGTGGGTACGACCTCCACACTATCAAATACCTTCCCCTCAAGTTGAAGGGACCAGCTCGACACTGGTTGAAAAGCCTCCCCGAAAATTCAATTGGAAGTTGGGAGGAACTCGAGGACGCTTTCAGGACCAATTTTCAAGGGACCTATGTCCGGCCACCGGATGCGGACGATTTAAGTCACATAATTCAAAGTCCGCCCGCAAGCTTTGGAACAGATTCCTCACTAAGAAGAATCAAATCGTCGATTGTCCGGATGTCGAAGCCCTAGCGGCCTTCAAGCACAGCATCCGGGACGAGTGGCTCGCCAGACACCTCGGCCAAGAAAAACCGAGGACAATGGCAGCCTTAACAAGCCTTATGACCCGTTTTTGCGCAGGCGAAGATAGCTGGTCGGCCTGCAAAAGCACCAGCGACCCAAGTACATCCGAAATCAGGGATGGCAACGGGAGGCCACGGCGCAACAAAAACAAACGTCAAAACAAGTAAGAAAGTCTGGAAAACACAATGGTCAACGCCAGATTCAGGGGCTCTCGACCCGGTCAACAAAAGAAGCCATTTAAAGGCAGCAAAGAGGGACCGTCCGGCCTGAACAAAGTCCTGGACAGACTATGCCAAATTCATGGCACCCCCGAAAAACCTGCGAACCACGCTCATAGAGAATGTTGGGTCTTCAAGCAGGCCGGCAAATTAAATGCCGAACACAAGGGAAGGGAAACACCAAGTGAAGACGAGGATGAGCCTCGCCAGCCGAACACTGGGGGACAAAAAAAATTCCCACCAGAGGTAAAAACAGTAAATATGATCCAGGCGACTCACATACCCACAAGAAGGCGTGAATGCGCACTCAAAGATGCATACGCTATAGAGCTCGTCGCACCCAAACTTAACCACTGGTCGGCTTACCCGATCACTTTCGATCATAGGGACCACCCGACTAGTATTCGGCACGAAGGATCAGCTGCCTTGGTGGTCGACCCAATAATCGACGGATACAATCTTACTCACGTCCTCATGCACGGCTGCAGTAGTCTTAATCTAATATACCAGGACACTATCCGTAGGATGGGGATAGACCTATCCAGAATCAACCACAGTAACACCACCTTTGAAGGGGTGATACCAGGCGTCGAAGCCAACTGCAGGGGCTCCCTCGTACTGGAGGTAACATTCGGTTCCCCAGGCAACTCAAGAAGTGAAGAACTACTCTTCACCATCGCCCCCCTCCAAAGCGGCTATCATGCATTGCTTGGGAGAACGCCCTTCGCCGGCTTCAACGCGGTACCGCACTACGCCTACCTTAAACTCAAGATGCCCTGTCCACGTGGCAGCATCACCGTTAATGGAAACACAGAGAGTTCCTTATGCGTGGAAGAGTACGCGACGGCTCCAGCCGCCGGACTCTAAGCAGCCTCTAATACCTGCAAAAATGACTGGTCGTTAAGACCACGGACACGGTTAGACGAGTCCGGCAGCCCAGATGAACCTTATCTAGGCGCCACACATATAATCCCATATAGGACACCACGGGCTATAGATAATTAATAAAGCCCAATCTTCGGCCTGACCTTATTAACAGGCCACTGTCTTACACTTTTACTATCCATTAGTGATAGCCAACTTTTCGCACGCTTACGTCATTACTCTTCTACATGAGTTTTTCTTTCACAGACACCATTCGTGCGACACCCTCCCAGGACATGGCACAATAGAGACAAAGGCGCAGACGTGCAGCAGGGCCCCGCTCAAAGGTTTCTCTTTAGATTAAGCCCCTGTGTAAACCTTCTTTATTGTCTCTTGTTGCTTACACATCCCACGGGTACTACACCCACAGGGAATACTGCCGTTATTGGCATTTCGCCACGACAGACTAATGCACATACCTGGGAATACAAGGTTCATAATAAAGAGCGTTAATCAGCTCAGTATATGTTATAAAGTCCGAATACCTTCGGGAGTGTTCGGCGTTGCGAGTTTGGCCTTATATGCATCAGCTCTGAATCATGTCTGTGGTCAAATGTTGGGTTTGCCCGGCTCCTGGGTTCGCTGCCTTACGTTTCGTTCTTATTGGCTAAGGCGGCCAAAGGAGAACTACTGTGATTGTGCCCTGGTTATTTCGGATGAGCACCTCAGTAGAGAAAGCCGAAAACTGACTATCATGATATAGCAAGAGAATGTTTAACCACGCAAAGACTTATCGGAATCTTTAGGATTCCGCCGCATTAACGAAGGACCATTTTCCAATCATGTACACACGCGCCCGTATTCGGATGCACGCAAAGGTACCAGGGGCTACATAGTAGCCCCACCGTCAAATTCCTATGGCTAAGTGAAAGTCTTACAGATATATAGTCCGGTTGCCTAGTTCGACGTGTGATCACCTCCTTAATGGACCAAGACGTTGGACCAAGTGTGATTACGCATATTTTTCGCGAACACCCCCGCATTGTATGCGTGGGGGCTGAAGCCAACGACTGCTAACTTTCAGATTACACATATACATAAAAACGGCCGCACAGGAGGCACAATAATACTTTCGGGCAAAAAGTATAAATATAGCCTCATAATCAAAATAACATTGTTTTTACAATGACACGATTTGTCACTCGAACATGAAATTCTTCGGGCACTGAGCCTCTATTAAGCGAGCACCTTCTGCTACCTGCTCCAAGATGTGCTCGGCCGGATCCTGGCCACCCGCCGGATCCTGGGTCGCAACGACGGTGGCCTCCATATCCGTCCAGTATGCTTTAACACGGGCAAGAGCCATCCGGGCACCCTCTATGCACGCCGACCTCTGCATGGCATCGATCCGCGATATGGCACCAAGGAATTGTTGCACTAAACCAAAGTAACTGTCCGGCTTCGGCCCCTTCGGCCATATATGGTCTACCATAGACCGCATTGCAAGACCGGACAGCCTGTGGAGCTCGGCCACAGCAGCCATCTTCTCACTCAAAGGCAATTTGCGCGTTGGAGCGCTGAACTGCGACCAGAACAGCTTTTCCACTTCATCATCTTTTTGATCCTCAAAAAACTTGGCTGCATCAGCCGTACTCTTCGACAAATCCGCATAGGCGTCTGCAGGACTCCAGCGTCGATCCAGAGAAGCGTACTTCGGATCTAAAAACTTCATCCACAACAAATAGGGGTTTCTGATGACCCGCAAGTATACGAATAGTTGTAGCCTCTTTCGATAAGTAAGAGTGTCGAACCCAACGAGGAGCTAAAGGTAGAACAAATACTCTCTCAAGTCCTATCGGCCACTGATACGACTCTACGCACGCTTGACGTTCGCTTTACCTAGAACAAGTATGAAGCTAGAAGTATTTTGTAGGTGTTGTTGGATAGACTAGCAAGATAATAAAGAACAAGTAAATATAAACAAGGGGCTGTTTAGATAAAGAAGCAATAAAGTAAATAAAGCGGGTGTGGAAAAGTGGTGGTAGGAGTTGTGGAATTGTCCCTAAGAAACTGACTACATTACTAGACCGGTAATCACTATTGCAATTCTATTTGAGGGAGAGCCATAAGCTAACATATCATCCCTTACTTGGAATTCTATGCACTTATGATTGGAACTCTAGCAAGCATCCGCAACTACTAAAGATTCATTAAGGTAAAACCCAACCATAGCATTAAAGTATCAAGTCCCCTTTTATCCCATACGCAAACAACCTACTTACTCGGGTTTGTGTTTCAGTCACTCACGCAACCCACCATAAGCAAATAATAAATATATTGCAAACCCTACAGCGGGAATCCCTCACGCTTGCGTGACACGGAGGACACAATAGGACAACACCACTAATAAAACATGCAACTCAAACCAATCATAGCAATTCATCAATCACCGATAGGACAACGAAAATCTACTCAGACATCATAGGATGGCAACACATCATTGCAAAATAATATGAAGCATAAAGCACCATGTTCAATTAGAGGGTATAGCGGGTTGCGGGAGAGTGGACCGCTGAATATAGATGGGGGGAGGTGATGGAGATGTTGGTGAAGATGATGGAGGTGTTGGTGAAGATCGCGGTGATGATGATGGCCCCCGGCGGCATTCCGGCGCCACCGGAAGCAAGGGGGAGAGAGGCCCCCTTCTTCTTCTTCTTCCTTGACCTCCTCCCTAGATGGGAGAAGGGTTTCCCCTCTGGTCCTTGGCTCCCATGGCTTGGAGGGGCGAGAGCCCCTCCGAGATTGGATCTATCTCTGCTTTTCGCGTTCTCGATTCTACCCTTCACCGTTTCTTAAATATCCGGAGATCCAGAATCCAATTGGGGTGAATCTTTCGCCCAGATCTTTCTCATAAAATTAGCTTTCTTGCGCCAAAAGAAGAGCGTCAACCGCCTTACGGGTGGCCCACGAGAGCCCAGGCCGCGCCCAGGGGGGAGGGCGCGCCCCCTGTCTCGTGGCCACCCCGGACACTATTTCACGTTGATTTTACTTCCCAAAAATCATAAATATTCCAAAAAAATCTCCGTCCGTTTTTATCCCGTTTGGACTCCGTTTGATATTGGGTTTCTGCGAAACAAAAAACATGCAACAGACAGGAACTGGCGCTGGGCACTGGATCAATATGTTAGTCCCAAAAAATAGTATAAAAAGTTGCCAAAAGTATATAAAAGTTGTAGATTATTAGCATGGAACAATCAAAAATTATAGATATGACGAAGACGTATCAGCATCCCCAAGCTTAATTCCTGCTCGTCCTCGAGTAGGTAATGATAAAAAAGATAATTTTGATGTGGAATGCTACCTAGCATAATCTTGATCATATGTCTAATCATGGCATGAATATTAAGACACGAGTGATTCAAAGCAATAGTCTATCATTTGACATAAAAACAATACTACTTCAAGTGTACCAATAAAGCAATCATGTCTTTTCAAAACAACAAGGCCAAAGCAAGCTTATCCCTACAAAATCATACAGTTTGGCCATGCTTCATTTTCGTCACACAAAATGCCCCCATCATGCACAACCCCAATGACAAGCCGAGCAATTGGTTCATACTTTTTAACGCGCTTCAGCTTTTTCAACCCTCACGCGATAGATGAGCGCAATCCATGGATATAGCACTATAGGTGGAATAGAATATAATGATGGAGGTTATGTGGGGAAGACAAAAAAGGTGAAAGTCTCACATCGACGCGGCTAATCAACGGGCTATGGAGATGCCCATCAATTGATGTCAATGCGAGGAGTAGGGATTGCCATGCAACGGATGCACTAAGAGCTATAAGTGTATGAAAGCTCAACAAAAGAAACTAAGTGGGTGTGCATCCAACTTGCTTGCTAATGAAGACCTAGGGCATTTGAGGAAGCCCATCGTTGGAATATACAAGCCAAGTTCTATAATGAAAATTCCCACTAGTATATGAAAGTGACAACATAGGAGACAATCTATATGAAGAACATGGTGCTACTTTGAAGCACAAGATATGAGACTCACTACATGAAGGACATGGTGCTACTTTGAAGCACAAGTGTGGAAAAAGAGATAGTAACATTGCCCCTTTTTATTTATTTTCTTTTTTTTCTTTTTCTTTTTTTTCTTTTCCTTTTTTTTCTTTGGCCTTTCTTTTTTTTCTTTTTGGGGGACAATGCTCTATAATGATGATTATCACACTTTTATTTACTCACAACTCAACATTACAACTCGATACTAGAACAAAGATATGACTCTATATGAATGCTTCCGGCGGCGGATGTGCAATGATCTAGCGTAGCAATGACATCAAAAAATGGACAAGCCATGAAAACATCATGCTAGCTATCTTACGATCATGCAAAGCAATATGACAATGAATGCTCAAGTCATGAATATGATGATGATGGAAGTTGCATGGCAATATATCTCGGAATCGCTATGGAAATGCCATGATAGGTAGGTATGGTGGCTGTTTTGAGGAAGATATAATGAGGCTTATGTGTGATAGAGTGTATCATATCACAGGGTTTGGATGCATCGGCAAAGTTTGCACCAACTCTCGAGGTGAGAAAGGGCAATGCATGGTACCGAAGAGGCTAGCAATGATGGAAAGGTAAAAGTGCGTATAATCCATGGACTCACATTAGTCATAAAGAACTCATATACTTATTGCAAAAGTTTATTAGCCCTCGAAGCAAAGTACTACTACGCATCCCATAGGGGGATAGATTGGTAGGAAAAGACCATCGCTCGTCCCCGACCGCCACTCATAAGGATGACAATCAAAGAAACACCTCATGCTTTAAATTTGTCACACAACGGTTACCATACGTGCATGCTACGGGACTTGCAAACCTCAACACAAGTGTCTCTACGATCTACAACCACCCACTAGTATGACTCTAATATCACCATCTTTATATCGCAAAACTATTGCAAGGAATCAAACATATCATATTCAGCGATCTACAAGTTTATGTAGGATTTTATGACTAACCATGTGATTGACCAATTCCTATCATCTCTCTAAATAGATATAAGTGAAGCAAGAGAGATTAATTCTTTCTACAAAAGATATGCCCACGCTCTAACAAATATAAGTGAAGCAAAATAGCATTCTACAAACGGCGGTTTTCTATGTGAAGAGAAACAGGCAATCCAAACTTCAAATGATATAAGTGAAGCACATGAACCATTCTATAAAGCCATACTCAAAAGATTTAAGTGAAGTGCAATGAGCATTCTATAAATCAACCAAGGACTATCTCATACCAGCATGGTGCATAAAAGAAAAGTGAAAACTAAATGCAAAAGACGCTCCAAGACTTGCACAGAATGCATGAACGAAACGAATACGAAAACATACCGATACTTGTTGAAGAAAGAGGGGATGCCTTCCGGGGCATCCCCAAGCTTAGACGCTTGATTCTCCTTGTATATTTACTTGGGGTGCCTCGGGCATCCCCAAGCTTGAGCTCTTGCCTCTCTTCCTTTTCCTCATATCGAGACCTCCTCGATTAGACACTACATCCACACAAAACTTCAACAAAAAACTCGGTAAGATCCGTTAGTATAATAAAGCAAATCACCACTCTAAGTACTGTTGCAAACCAATTCATATTTTGTTTTTGCATTGTGTCTACTTTAATATAACTTTTCCATGGCTTAATCCACTAATATAAATTGATAGATTCATCAAAACAAGTAAACTATGCATCAAAAACAGAATCTGTAAAAAACAGAACAGTCTGTAGCAATCTGAACATCCACCATACTTATGGTACCCCAAAAATTCTACCACAATTAGGAAAAATAAAGAAGTTGTATATCAAGACAGTGCAAAAGGAATCAGAACCAAATGTCGTTCCAGTTAAAAATGTAAAATCGCGCACTACAGCCAAAGTTTCTGTCCTGCACCATACAAACCAACAAGCATTGTAAACATCCTAAAGGCAAACCTTAGCACATTATTTTTATAATACAATGGAATTATACAAGGGGATAATTATTTTTGATGAAAAGTTTCTGTAATCAAGATTCACAAAGTTTCCGTGAGCATGAACAAAGTTCAAGGAGCTCCCCCACTTCAACAATTCTTGTCTTTCTCACTTTCACTTTCCTTTTTGAAAAGTTTTTAGGTTTCCCTCTTTATTTTTTGTTTTCAAACTATATGAAAGCACTCAACAGAAATAAATGACTCTCTAAAACTTCCGGGTTGTCTCCCTGGCAGCGCTTTCTTTAAAGCCATTAAGCTAGGCATTTAGTGCTCAAGTAATGGATCCACCCGGATCCCAAGGTATATCAAAGCCAATTTTAATTAACAATGATTTGTAATTTAGTAGTGAGCACAAAGTAACATATATCAAGCAATGACGAAGTCTAACTCTCTACCTATGCATCGGCATGTCATAAAATAACAATTCATGCACACCAAGTAAAGGCCAATGCATAGTATAAGCAGTTTCTTGCAATTCTATCGTGTTGGAAACATAGAGAGGTGGAGATGTAGTTCCTCTATCATAATAATTGCAAGTAGGAGCAGCAAGCACATGCATATTACATTAATCAAAATTATCATGTGCAATGGTAAAAGGCAACCCATCAATATAATCCTTAATAAGCACAAACTTCTCCGATATAGTGTAGTTTGGAGAATTCAAAAAGATAATAGGACTATCATGTGTGGGTGCAATAGCAACAATTTCATGTTTAACATAAGGAACTATAGCAAGTTCATCTCCATAAGCATAATTCATATTGGCATCTTGGCCACAAGCATAGCAAGCATCATCAAAAAGGGATATTTCATGAGAATCAAAGGGATCATAACAATCATCATAGCAATCATCCTTCGGTAAGCACGAAGGGGAATTAAATAATGTATGAGTTGGAGGGTTACTCTCATTAGAAGGTGGGCATGGGTAGCTAATCCGCTCTTCCTCCTTTTGTTCTTCGCTCTCCTCATCATCTTTTTCATCCAATGAGCTCACTGTTTCATCAATTTCTTCTTCCATAGCTTCCTGCAAAATATTAGTCTCTTCTTGGACAGCGTTGACTTTTATCATAAAAGCATTAGTATAGTAATTGTATTCATAATTTTCATAGCAATATCCAAGTATAGCAAGATTTTCTGGCCTACAACCATCATCATCAAAAGCTTCATACTTTTCAAACAAAGCTTCAATATCATAGGCAGCCTTAAAAGCAACAAATTCTTCTATTTGTTCCACATCATAGTAATCATATATACCATTAGCATAAGAAGCTAAGGTTTCATTATCGTTAAATTTGCATGAAAAGGGGAGGTGTGGAGCCTCCATCCTAGAGCAACAAGTAATATCATATCTCAAGCATAGATTCCAGGCATACCAACGCAACATAATAAATTGATCCCATAATTGTTTTCCTTTTTGTGTCGAGCGATAATCCCTAAGGTATTCACATTGATCCAACGTGTCTCCCATTATAAAGTTGAATGGGGTTTTCCCAGGATTATCAAAGTAGTATATAATATCTCTTGCATAATGAGAATCGAGGGTTTTAGGAGTTACCCCATCTACATGAGTAGCAGGAATCCCTCACGCTTGCGCGACACGGAGGGCACAATAGGACAGCACCGATAATAAAACATGCAACTCAAACCAATCATAGCAATTCATCAATCACCGATAGGACAATGAAAATCTACTTAGACATCATAGGATGGCAACACATCATTGGAAAATATATGAAGCATAAAGCACCATGTTCAAGTAGAGGGTACAGCGGGTTGCGGGAGAGTGGACCACTGAATATAGATGGGGGAAGGTGATGGAGATGTTGGTGAAGATGATGGAGGTGTTGGTGAAGATCGCGGTGATGATGATGGCCCCCGGCGGTGTTCCGGCACCACCGGAAGCAAGGGGGAGAGAGGCCCCCTTCTTCTTCTTCTTCCTTGACCTCCTCCCTAGATGGGAGAAGGGTTTCCCCTCTGGTCCTTGGCTCCCATGGCTTAGGAGGGGCGACAGCCCCTCCGAGACTGGATCTATCTCTCTGTTTCTGCGTTCTCAGATTCTACCCCTTCACCGTTTCTTAAATATTCGAAGATCCTTAACTCCGATTGGGGTGAATCTTTTGCCCAGATCTTTCTCATAAAATTAGCTTTCTTGCACCAAAATAAGAGTGTCAACCGCCTTACAGGTGGCCCACAAGAGCCCAGGCCGCGCCCAGGGGAGGGCGTGCCCCCCTGTCTCGTGGCCACCCCGGACACCATTTTGCGTTGATTTTACTTCCCAAAAATCATAAATATTCCAAAGAAAATCTCCGTCCATTTTTATCCCGTTTGGACTCCGTTTGATATTGGGTTTCTGTGAAAAAACATGCAATGCATGAGAACCGCACTAGGCAATCGGATCAATATGTTAGTCCCAAAAAAATAGTATAAAAAGTTGCCAAAAGTATATAAAAGTTGTAGAATATTGGCATGGAACAATCAAAAATTATAGATACGACAAAGACGTATCAGTTTCCAGCCGCGATTTCTCCGGCCTGTCGAAGCTCCTCACACGCATCCCTAAGGTCGGAACGCGTCTCCTTGGCCGCATCAAGGGCCTTCTTCAGGTCAGCCTTATTCGCATGATTTTCTTTTTCAAGAAGCTCATATCGGTTGGTGGCATTTTCTAGCTCCACAACCATTTCGGCTATTCTGTCTTCGCTCCGGTGACGGGCAGTCTGTTCGGCTCTCAACTTGTCGGTCCCCTTTAGGGCAGTCGCATTGCTCGCCCGGGCCTGTTCCTTGGCCGGATCCTTAGACACCTGCACATAAATACAGTGCAATCATTACTTACACAATATGATCCTCCGTTTGCCGCCTAGGGCGGGCAACCAGAGTCTCAGGGGCTACTATCCATATGGAGCACACCTAGCGCGTGTGTCACAGCCAAAAATCAAGTATTTTTCATGACATACCTCAAAACCTCTGAGCAGGCTCATAAAGGCTTCATTCAACCCGCTTGTGGCGGAGGAAAACTTCTCGAGCACCGTGCTCATTAATGAACGGTGCTCCTCCGAGAGAGCAGCCCGCTCCAGAAGGCCCGTCAGTGTGTCCGGCCGGACATCGAACTGTGTCGGACCCTTCTCATCGCCCCCCGTGGGAGCCGAACGCTCCGGGCTTAGGGCGGCCGAAGGATTAGCTTCTGGCTTCGGCAGATCTGGACTCCTCCGTGACGACACCCCGGGTTCGCCCACCTCATGAGGCGGAGAGGTTGGTGGGGTCTCACTCTCCATCATCTCCGGAAGGAGATCCCACGAAGACGAACTCTGTCGAGAAGAGTTGCTAGCCGGACTGCAAAGAATGGATCCTGGTTATTGTTCTCAAAAAAATAGTACCTTCGTATTTACGATTAACTTACAGCTCGGCTGAGGGCTGGCCCGTTGGCGGGCATGACGCCGTGAGGACGCCCTTCGGGGCAGGGCCCCCAGGTGAAGCTTTCTTCCCCTGTTTGGGCACCTCCATCTCCAAGTCTTCGGAGGCGGCCCTCTTCTTCCCGCGAGGGGAGGAGGCCTTAGATTCCCCTTCCCGGCTATCCTCCTTTGGGGAGGTAGCAATTCCCCCGGTTTGGATGTGCAACGTGTGAAGTTCTGCTACCCTGTTCTTCCCTTCGTCTTTCCCTGAGGGCATTTTTCTTAGCACACGACCGAGCATCTTGGCTATGGTGGGACTTGGCGAGCCTTCGGGAAGTGGCGTCGGACACCTGATTCTCTCCGCCTTGCTAAGCCACTCCTGGCCACGGAGAACTTTCATAATAATGTCTATGATAAAAATAGACGAAGTGTTCGGTTTCTGGGTTACTTACTTGGGTATCTGGGCGATTGCACCTCAGGCCCGCATCCTCGCTAGTATCTAGACACTTTACTTGTGGTCCGAAGAATAGTTTACAAATCCCTTCGAGTGTCAGGCCGAAGAAGTGCAGAATAGTCCGTGGACCTTCTGGATTAAACTCCCACATCCGGAGAGGCCGGCGTTTGCACGGCAACATCCGTCGGATTAGCATTACCTGAATTATGCTGACAAGGCTAATGTCCCTCTCAAGAAGCTCACGAATACGGCTCTGCAGTATTGGTACATCACTAGCAGATCCCCAATCCCGTCCTACATTGTCCATGACGCCAGTTGAGAAGGAGGGCCCGGACGGAAGTCGGCGGCAGCCACCCACTTTGTGCCTCTGGGAGCCGTGACGTAAAACCACCTCTGCTGCCATAGATCGGACACCACTGGGAAGGAGCCCTCTGGCCATGGGGCGTCGGCGTTCCTGCTGATTACAGCACCTCCGCACTCCACGTGTCGCCCCTCAATCATCTTCGGCTTCACATTAAAGGTCTTGAGCCATAAGCCAAAGTGTGGAGTGACCTGGAGAAAAGCTTCGCACACAACGATGAACGACGAGATATGGAGGATAGTGTCCAGAGCTAGATCATGAAAATCTAACCCGTAATAGAACATGAGCCCTCTCACAAAGGGATCAAGGGTGAGGCCCAAGCCGCAGAGGAAGTGAGAAACAAATACGACGCTCTTGTTGGGCTCGGGAGTAGGGATGACCTGCCCTGGAGCAGGAAGCCTGTGCTGGATGTCGGCGGTCAGATATCCGACCTCCCTAAGCTTCGCAATGTCCTCCTCTGTGACCGAGGAGGCCACCCACCGGCCTTGGCCTCGGCCCCTTTATAAAAAGGGATGCATATCAAGCGTCCTCAGCGTAACCGCTTGGGACTTACCTAAAAACATGGAGTCATACCAACAGTCGTCGTGGGGCTGCGCACGCCCGTATCGATGGAAGATCCCGCGATAAGGGGAACACGATCTCTGCTTTGGAAGGACGAGCCAATAAAACTGCCTTGCAACGTGTATCAGAGCAGGCTAAGGAAAACCAGTTCGTGTTGGGTCGGGCCACGATGCAGGAGCACGCCGTGCAAAAATTGCCAGCAGATCAGATTTATGAAGTGCTATGCTCTCTACAACGGTATGTGAAGATCATCTTGCAGATCCAGACATGGTTTAGGTGTTTGATAATTACTTTGGAGAATTCGGAGATAGAACCCGCCTTGCAATGCTGAAGACAAAACTGCGCGCCGGACTCATCGTCATTGAAGCCTGGTTTAGGGGCTACTGAGGGAGTCCTGGATTAGGGGGTATCCGGACAGCCGGACTATATGCTTTGGTCGCACTGTTGGACCATGAAGATACAAGACTCAAGACTCCGTCCCGTGTCCGGATGGTACTCTCCTTTGCGTGGAAGACAAGCTTGGCGATCCCGATATTATATTTCCTTCTTTGTAACCGACTCCATGTAAACCCTAGCCCCCTCCGGTGTCTATATAAACTGGAGGGTTTAGTCCTTAGAGGGACGATCACAATCATAATCACCATAGGCTAGCTTCTAGGGTTTAGCCTCTACGATCTCATGGTAGATCAACTCTTGTAATAGCCATATCATCAATATCAATCAAGCAGGAAGTAGGGTTTTACCTCCATCGAGAGGGCCCGAACCTGGGTAAAACATCGTGTCCCTTGCCTCCTATTACCATTAGCCTTAGACACACAGATCGGGACCCCCTACCCGAGATCCGTCGGTTTTGACACCGACACAGACCCTAAAGCCCAAAGTCTACTCGGTCATGTTCCTAGTCCAGTTTGGATCACATCCGACCAGTGTCCTACGAACCGACCTCGTAGGTTCCTTCCCTTAAGCGCGCGACCCCTTAGGTTCAAGTCGGCTTGGTCATAGTTCGGATCACCTCCAACCTGCACGGTTGGTAGTGGCCTCTAGCAAGGCGTGCCGACCACCAAGCAGACTATGAAGCTGGTTAGGCGAACCTGTACAACGTGTCACACTTCTGTTCCCTTTGCCGCACGATATATTTTTTCGGGCTCAAGGCGAGACTGTCATCCTTGTGCTAGCCCGACCTCTTTCTCGTTCCAGTGATACCGACCACAAACCGGATTATCTCATAATCCCTGTCACATGGCCATGCTTATCCTGGTCGGATCACACGAGGGGCCCAGAGTATATCTCTCCTGATTGGAGGGGCAAATCCCATCTTGCTCGACCATGTCTCGCAGCATGGGACTGGACAAACCCGAAACCTACCTTTGTAACTACCCAGTCACGGAGTAGCATTTGGTCGGCCCAAAGCAAGTCTATCACCATCTCGAGTACATGCGTCAGCTCAGGTCTTAGGACATAGAACGTATGTTGTACTAGAGACTCACAGATGACATATCGCTGCGTCTCATAGTTGGGTCTGTCCGACTCGGACCTTATCTCGACTCGGATCTGACTATGGCGAATCCGACCAGACCTTTCCAAGTCCATATTATCCGGTTAGCATCCAATGCTCCATGCTAGTGAGACCAAGCCATCGACTGTGTCATATGCTAGTCTAATCGGATGGGCGTCCACATAGCCCTTTCGACTAGGGACCTTTTAGGACAGTCATCATACAATGCATAGTCCCACAAACAAGCCACGTACTTGTTGATACACATCATTGATAATGTCCAAGGACTATCTTTATTCATAAACACATAGGAAATATCATCATACATGATTGCCTCTAGGGCATATCTCCAGCAATCTCCCACTTGCACTAGAGTCAATCAAATAGACATCAAATGCCCATGGCTCTAACGTGCCCCTCATGCTTGGGTTGTGGAAGTGGCTTAGTCAACGGATCAGCAACATTTGCATCCGTGTGAATCTTGCATAACTCTACATCACCATTCTTTATGATCTTTCGTGTCAGGTGATATTTCCGGTCTATGTGTCTGACATTGTGGTGATTCCTCGGCTCCTTGGCTTGTGCGATGGCACCAGAATTATCACAATAAAGGTCCAACAGTTTCACGAGGCATGGAAAATACCAAGATCATCCAAAAAATGCCGGATCCAAACACCTTCCTTTGCAGCTTCACAAGCCGCAATGTATTCGGCTTCTGTGGTAGAATCGGCCACCGTATCCTGCTTGGAACTCATCCAGTGCACTGCTCCTCCGTTTAGGACGTACACGAATCCGGACTATGATCGACAATCATCTCTGTCGGTTTGGAAACTAGCATCGACGTAACCCCTTACGACGAGCTCTTCCTCACCTCCATAAACCAGAAACATCTCTTTAGTCCTTTTCAGGTACTTCAAAATAGTCTTTACCGCTGCCTAGTGACTCTCACCTCGGTTAGCCTGGTATCTACTTGTTAGGCTTATTGCAAAAGCAACATCAGGCCTTGTACATATCATGGCATACATGATGGATCCGATGGCCGAGGCATACGGAATCCTACTCATCCTGCTTCGCTCATCAGATGTCGAAGGACTCTAAGTCTCGCTTAGCCTTATACCATGTGAGAGTGGCAAGAACCCTTTCTTCGCCTCACTCATGTTGAACCGCTTCAACACTTTATCTATGTACGTGCTCTGGCTTAAGCTGAGCAGCCTCCTCGATCTATCTCTATAGATCTTAATGCCTAAAATATACACTGCCTCACCAAGGTCTTTCATCGAAAACTTGCCATTCAATGACTCCTTGACCGAGTCTAGCATCGAAACATCATTTCGGATCAGTAGTATGTCGTCCACATACAAGATCAAAAACACTATCGAGCTCCCACTTAACTTCTTGTATAAACAAGAGTCCTCTTCACTTTTGATGAAACTGAGACCAGTGACGACCTCATCAAAACGAATGTTCCAACTCCGAGATGCTTGCTTCAACCCATAAATGGATCTCTTGAGCTTGCATACCTTACTAGTGCTAGTCGGATCGACAAAATCCTCGGGTTGTATCATATACACGTCCTTGGTTAAATTTCTGTCAATGAAAGCCGTTTTGACATCCATCTGCCATATCTCGTAATCGAAATATGCAGCTATATCTAGTATGATCCTCACCGATTTCAGCATCGCTACCGGCGAGTAAGTCTCGTCGTAGTCAATTCCTTTAACTTGTCCATAACCTTTAGCGACAAGCCGAGCTTTGTGGATCTGAACATTTTCATCCACATCGGTTTTATTCTTAAAGACCCATTTGCAACCAATGGCAGTTACGCCAGGTGGCGGATCAACCAAGTCCCAGACTTGATTCTCATCCATGGACTTTAATTCGGATCTCATGGCCTCTAGCCATTCCTCGGAATCTGGGCTCACCATCGCTTCCGCATATGTGGCTGGCTCGTCGCTTTCTAGCAACAATACGTCTCACATTCTGCGCAATCTTTCCGACCTCCGTGGTTCTGGTGCTGCTTCCACTACAGGTTCCCTGACTGACTCTAGTATGATCTCAGCACCAACCAAGCCGTCCCTGAGTGGTCCTCGAATTTCTTCGAGTCGAACCGTCCTCCCACTGGCCTCCCGACTGAGAAGCTATTTCTCAAGTAAAACCCCGTTCCGAGCAACAAACACTTTGTTCTCTTCCCGGTTGTAGAAGCTATATCCCAAGGTTTCTCTCGGATATCCCACGAATATGCATTTATCCGATTTAGGTGTAAGCTTGTCTGACATAAGTCACTTGAAAAATGCATCACAACCCCAAATCTTCAGAAAAGATAAACTAGGACTCTTCCCGGTCCACATCTCATGTGGTGTCTTGTCTACGGATTTTGATGGTACCCTGTTAAGTGTGAAAGATGCAGTTTCTAGAGCGTATCCCCAGAATGACAAGGGTAAATCCGATTTGCCCCATCATTGACTGAAACATGTCCAACAAGGTCCTATTCCTCCGTTCCGACACGCCGTTTCTCTGTGGCGTACCCAGAGGTGTGAGCTGAGGTACTATACCTCGGCTTTTCAGATGATCATCAAACTCCTAGCTCATGTACTCACCTCCACGATCTGATCGTAGAAGCTTTATTGTCTTGCCGAGCTGATTCTCAACCTCATTCTGAAACTCTTTGAACTTTTCAAAAGTTTCCGACTTGTGCCTCATCAAATAGATATATCCATATCTACTCAAGTCGTCGGTAAAAGTCACAAAGTACTCATAGCCACCTCTGGCACTTGTGCTCATTGGACCACACACATCACTATGTATAAGCTCCAATAGCTCGGGCACCCTCTCCCAACTCTTTGCGAAAGGAGACTTAGTCATCTTGCCGAGCAAGCATGATTCGCATGTCTCGAACGACTCAAAGTCGGACGAAGAGGAGCCCATCATCATGGAGCTTCTTCATGCGTTTCAGACTAATGTCGGATTTATCTCATTAGGCTTATGCCTCTTGACATTCACGTTATAGACCGGTTCCTGTTCTAGATTCAATATAAATAGCCCATCAATAATGGGTGCATAGCCGTGGAACATACCATTCAAAAATATCGAACAACCATGCATTGTCCTTTATATTGAATCCATAACCTTGACTCATCAAACATGAGGCAGAAATAATGTTTTGACTAAGTGCAGGAATGTAATAACAATTATTCAATTCCATAATGAATCCAGAAGGAAGCTGGAGCTGCATCGTGCCGACCTCTAACGCAGCAACTCTTGCTTTGTTGCCAACCCTGATGTCAATCTCCCCTTGTGCCACACGCCTAGTTCTTACCATCCCCTGCATCGAGTTGCAAACATGAACAACCGATCCGATATCAAATACCCAAGAGCTACTAGGTATGTCAGCAAGGTAAATGTCTATAACATATGCAACAAGTGTACCTTTGCATGAAGCAGCATTCCCGACCTTCTTGCCATGCTTTGCAAGCCACTTGCTACAGTTCCTCTTCCAGTGACCGGTTTCCTTGCAGTGATAGCAAACGGTCTTCGACTCTGGTCCAGACTTCGGCGCAGCGGTGGAGGTTACCATCTTCGTGCCCTTTGCCTTAGCCTTTTTCTTGGACCAACTCTTCTTGAACTTAGCCAATTTTTGCACCGTCAACACTTAATGCATGCCTTTCTTAATATCCTGCTCTGCCACTTTGAGCATCCCATGCAATTCAGTGAGCTTCTTATCCATGCCATGCATATGATAGTTCGAGATGAACGTCCCATAGCTGGGCGGAAGAGAACCCAGAACAGCATTAGTAGCGAGCTCATCCAAGAGCGGGAAGCCCAAACGATCCAAAGCTTGCACATATCTGATCATTTTGATCACATGCAGGCTCAGTGGATCACCTTCCTTCAGCTTGCAATCCATCAACAATCGCCAGACAATGAACCTTTAGGTCCTAGCCTGTGTCTGAAACATGCTCTTGAGACTCTGGATCATATCATAAGCCTCAACATTTTTAAAATGTTGTTGCAAATCGGGCTCCATACAAGCCAGCATCAGACAGTTGATCTCTGTTGATTTATCAACGAGTTTCTGGTAGGCATTCTTAGTTGTGGCATTAGCATTATCGACAGGTTCCTCTGGAAGTGGATCCTTGATGTCTACTACACAACCTTCTTCTTGTAGACGTTGTTGGGCCTACAAGTGCACAGGTTTGTAGGATAGTAGCAAATTTCCCTAAAGTGGATGACCTAAGGTTTATCAATCCGTGGAAGGCGTAGGATGAAGATGGTCTCTCTCAAACAACCCTGCAACCAAATAACAAAAAGTCTCTTGTGTCCCCAACACACCCAATACAATGGTAAATTGTATACGTGCACTAGTTCGGCGAAGAGATGGTGATACAAGTGCAATATGGATGGTAGATATAGGTTTTTGTAATCTGAAAATATAAAAACAGCAAGGTAACTAATGATAAAAGTGAGCGTAAACGGTATTGCAATGGTAGGAAACAAGGCATAGGGTTCATACTTTCACTAGTGCAAGTTCTCTCAACAATAATAACATAGATAGATCATATAACAATCCCTCAACATGCAACAAAGAGTCACTCCAAAGCCACTAATAGCGGAGAACAAACATAGAGATTATGGTAGGGTATGAAAACACCTCAAAGTTATCCTTTTTGATCGATCTATTCAAGAGTTCGTAGTAAAATAACATAGAGCTATTCTTTCCGCTCAATCCATCATAGAGTTCATACTAGAATAACACCTTAAGACACAAATCAACCAAAACCCTAATGTCACCTAGATACTCCATTGTCACCTCAAGTATCTGTGGGCATGATTATACAATATGCATCACACAATCTCAGATTCATCCAACCAACACAAAGTACTTCAAAGAGTGCCCCAAAGTTTCTACTGGAGAGTCAAGAAAACGTGTGCCAACCCCCATTCATAGGTTCATGGGAGGAACCCGCAAGTTGGTCACCAAAACATACATCTAGTGGCACGTGATATCCCATTGTCACCACAGATAAACACGGCAAGACATACATCAAGTGTTCTCAAATAAAGACCCAATCCGATAAGATAACTTCAAGAGGGAAACTCAATTCATCACAAGAGAGTAGAGGGGGAGAAACATCATAAGATCCAACTATAATAGCAAAGTTCATGATACATCAAGATCGTGCCATAGAGAGAACACGAGAGAGAGAGAGAGAGAGAGAGAGAGAGAGATCAAACACATAGCTACTGGTACATACCCTCAACCCCGAGGGTGAACTACTCCATTCCCGTCATGGATAGCGCCGGGATGATGAAGAAGGCTACCGGTGAAGGGTTCCCCTCCGTCAGGATGCCGGAACGGGCTCCCGAGAGGTTTTTGGTGGCTACAGAGGCTTGCGGCGGCGGAACTCCCGATCTATCTTCTCCCTGGATGATTTTAGGGTACGTGGGACTATATAGGCGAAAGAAGTCGGTCGGGGGGCGCTCGAGGGGCCCACAAGATAGGGGGCGCGCCCCCTATCTCCTGGCCTCCTCGAGGATCTTCTGACGTGAACTCCAAGTCTCCGGGATCATATTCTTCCAAAAAATCATGCTGCCGAAGGTTTCATTCCGTTTGGACTCCGTTTGATATTCTTTTTCTTCGAAGTACTAAAACATGCAATAAAAAAGCAATATGGGCTGGGCCTCCGGTTAATAGGTTAGTCCCAAAAGTAATATAAAAGTGTATAATAAAGCCCGTAATCATTCAGAACAGATAATAAAATAGCATGAATGCTTCATAAATTATAGATACGTTGGAGACGTATCAGCATCCCCAAGCTTAATTCCTACTCGTCCTCGAGTAGGTAAATGATAAAGAAAGAATTTATGAAGTGTGAATGCTAGAAGGTGCACAAGTTTGATCAATGATAATTTTAATCACCTTTTCTAGCATGATAAGATGTCATAACAGTAGTTCATCTCATAAAACTTCTCACGATAAAGTAACAAGCAATTCACATGTCAAAGCATAGACCATAAACTTTCTTGAAAACTAGCAAACTTCATTCTTAGTCATCAAACAATTGCAATTCATCTTATTTTTAGGAATAGCAAACTCCACATGCTCAACTATCATATAGTCTTCTACAATTGCTAACACTCACGCAATACTAATGGTTATGGAGTTTTAATCGGACACTGAGAAAGATAGGGGCTTATAGTGTTGCCTCCCAACGTATTCACCTTTGGGTGATGTCAACAATAATAGTTTATGCTAACTTATATCCAATTGGATATATATATCAGGATCACCCCAACACAAAGTGCTTGCCAAAGGATAAAATGAAAAAAGGAAAGGTGAAGATCACCTTGACTCTTGCATAAAGTAAAAGACATAAAGTAAAAGATAGGCCCTTCGCAGAGGGAAGCAGAGGTTGTCATGCGCTTTTAGGGTTGGATGCACAAAATCTTAATGCGAATGAACGTCACTTTATATTGCCACTTGTATATGGACCTTTATTATGCAGTCCGTCGCTTTTATTGCTTCCATAACAAGATCATATAAAGCTATTTTCTTCACACCAAAATATCATACATGTTTAGAAAGCAATTTTTATTGCTTGCACCAATGACAACTTACTTGAAGGATCTTACTCAATCCATAGGTAGGTATGGTGGACTCTCATGGCAAAATTGGGTTTAAGGATATTTGGAAGCACAAGTAGTATCTCTACTTGATGCAAGGAATTTTGGCTAGCAAGAAGGGGAAAGGCAAGCTCAACATGTTTGAATGATCCATGACAATATACTTTAACTGAGATGTCAGAAAACATAAACCATTACATTGTCTTCCTTGTCCAACATCAACTCTTTAGCATGTCATACTTAATGAGTGCTCCCAATTATAAAAGATGTCTAGGATAGTATATTTATATGTTGAATCGCTCTTCCTTCAATATTCTTTCATGAATTGTTCAAATGACCAATACAATGCTTGCTAACCTTCAATAAATTTACAACCTCTACTTCTTAGATGTGAAGTCATAACTCCCCATGGGATAAGCAAATGAGACATATATAATTTCAGATTTATGACATTCAACTCATTCAACCATTTACTCATAGGATACAAGTGAAGCACACGAGTAAATGACAAACTACTCCAAAAAGATATAAGTGAAGATCAATGAGTAGCTAAATAATTATGTAACTATGCGAAGACTCCCTCTCGTTTAAGAATTTCGGATCTTGGTATTGTATTCAAACAGCAAGCAAAACAAAATAAAATGACATTGCAAGGATAGCACAACTCATGTGAAGAAGCAAAAACTTAGGCTCAACCGATACTAACCGATAGTTGTTGAAAAAGAAAGGTGGGATGCCTACCGGGGCATCCCCAAGCTTAGATGTTTGATACTTCTTGAAATATTATCTTGGGGTGCCTTGGGCATCCCCAAGCTTAAACTTTTGTGTCTCCTTAATTCCTCTCATATCATGGTTTGTCTTTTCATCAAAAGCTTCATCCACACCCAACTCAACAAGAACTCGTGAGATAGGTTAGTATAAACCAATGCAAAACCTTATCAAATTCTACTTTAACAAATCACTAAAATTATTATTCAAAATTTCATACTAAATGCCTCTGCATATTTAATACTCCTATCCTCAAATAGAATCATTAAACAAGCAAACATATGCAAACAATGCAACCATAACAGCAATCTGCCAAAACAGTATAGTCCGTAAAGAATGCGAGAGTATCAATACTTCCCTAACTCCAAAAATTATGAGAAAAATACTAAGCTGTAGAAGATTTATCATATCTCATTATGCAAAAAGTTTCAACATTATATCATGCTCTAACTTTTCTAGGGAATTTTTGCAACAGCGGTAAACTTTCTGTTTTCAAACAGCAACGTGTATACTAGCAAAATAAGCATGGTAAAGGCTATCCTTGACTTTTTTTATTTAAAATAAAGATGCAAAACATTATTCTAAATAACATCAATCTAATACTAACAAAAGAAAATGACGCTCCAAACAAAACACATATCATGTGGCGAATAAAAATATAGCTCCAAGTAAAGTTACCGATGAACGAAGACGAAAGAGGGGATGCCTTCCGGGGCATCCCCAAGCTTAGGCTCTTGGTTGTCCTTGAATATTACCTTGGGGTGCCTTGGGCATCCCCTAGCTTAGGCTCTTGCCACTCCTTATTCCATAGTCCATCGAATCTTTACCCAAAACTTGAAAACTCCACAACACAAAACTCAACAGAAAAATCGTAAGCTCCGTTAGTATAAGAAAGTAAAACCACCACTTAGGTACTGTAATGAACTCATTCTAAATTCATATTGGCGTAATATCTACTGTACTTCAACTTATCTATGGTTCATACCCTCCGATACTACTCATAGATTCATCAAAATAAGCAAACAACACATAGAAAACAGAATCTGTCAAAAACAGAACAGTCTGTAGTAATCTGTATTAAACGTATACTTATGGAACTCCAAAAATCCTAAAAACTTAGGAAGTCCTAAGAAATTTGTGTACCAATCCAGAGCAAAAAGAATCAGATCATAATCACGTTTCTGTGAATTAACAAAACTACATTACTAGGTGCAAAAGTTTCTGATTTTCAGCAGGATCAACACAACTATCACCGTAAGTTATCCTAAAGGTCTTACTTGGCACTTTATTGAAACAAAACCTATAAAACATGATTACTAAAGTAGCATAATCATGTGGACACACAAAACAGTAAGGATAAATATTGGGTTGTCTCCCAACAAGCGCTTTTCTTTAATGCCTTTTTAGCTAGGCATGATGATGACAATGATGCTCACATAAAAGATAAGAGTTGGAACATAACGGGAGCATCATGAAGCATATGACTAGCACATTTAAGTCTAACCCACTTCCTATGCATACGGACTTTGTGATCAAACATCTTATGGGAACAATAATCAACTAGTATAGGAAGGCAAAACAAACATAACTCCAAGATTTTAAGCACATAGAGAGGAAACTTGACATTTTTGCAATTCCTACAAGCATATGTTCCTCCCTCATAATAATTTCAGTGGCATCATGAATGAATTCAACAATATAACCAGCACCTAAAGCATTCTTTTCATGATCTACAAGCATAGAATTTTTACTACTCTCCACATAAGCAAAATTCTTCTCATGAATAGTAGTGGGAGCAAACTCAACAAAATAATTATCATGTGAGGCATAATCCAATTGAAAACTAAAATCATGATAAAAAGTTTCATGGTTATCATTATTCCTCATAGCATACAAGTCATCACAATAATCAAAATAGATAGCAACTTTGTTCTCATAATCAATTGGAACCTCTTCCGAAATAGTGGATTCATCACTAAATAAAGTTGACACTCTTCCAAATCCACTTTCATGTTCATCACAATAAGATTCAACATCATCCAAAATAGTGGGATCACTAATTCCTAAAGTTGACACTCTTCCAAACCCACTTTCATCAATATAATCATCTTAAATAGGAGGCATGCTTTCATCATAATAATTTTGCTCATCAAAACTTGGGGGACAAAAAATATCATATTCATCAAACGTAGCTTCCCCAAGCTCGTGGCTTTGCATATCATTAGCATCATGGATATTCAAGGAATTCATACTAACAACATTGCAATCATGCTCATCATTCACATATTTCATGCCAAGCATTCTATGTAATTCTTCTTCTAGCAGTTGAGCACAATTTTCCTTTTCATCATACTCACGAAAGATATTAAAAAGACGAAGCGTATGAGACAAACTCAACTCCATTTTTTGTAGTTTTCTTTTATAAACTAAACTAGTGATAAAACAAGAAACAAAAAGATTCGATTGCAAGATCTAAAGATATACCTTCAAGCACTCACCTCCCCGGCAACAGCGCCAGAAAAGAGCTTAGTTGACGGGGTGTGAGTGCCGCTTACCTAGCCTCCCCGGCAATGGCGCCAGAAAAGAGCTTGATGTCTACTACACAACCTTCTTCTTGTAGACGTTGTTGGGCCTGCAAGTGCACAGGTTTGTAGGACAGTAGCAAATTTCCCTCAAGTGGATGACCTAGGTTTATCAATCCGTGGGAGGCGTAGGATGAAGATGGTCTCTCTCAAACAACCCTGCAACCAAATAACAAAAAGTCTCTTGTGTCCCCAACACACCCAATACAATGGTAAATTGTATAGGTGCACTAGTTCAGCGAAGAGATGGTGATACAATTGCAATATGGATGGTATATATAGGTTTTTGTAATCTAAAAATATAAAAACAGCAAGGTAACTAATGATAAAAGTGAGCGTAAACGGTATTGCAATGGTAGGAAACAAGGCATAGGGTTCATACTTTCACTAGTGCAAGTTCTCTCAACAATAATAACATAGATAGATCATATAACAATCCCTCAACATGCAACAAAGAGTCACTCCAAAGCCACTAATAGCGGAGAACAAACATAGAGATTATGGTAGGGTACGAAACCACCTCAAAGTTATCCTTTTTGATCGATCTATTCAAGAGTTCGTAGTATAATAACATAGAGCTATTCTTTCCGCTCAATCCATCATAGAGTTCATACTAGAATAACACCTTAAGACACAAATCAACCAAAACCCTAATGTCACCTAGATACTCCATTGTCACCTCAAGTATCCGTGGGCATGATTATACAATATGCATCACGCAATCTCATATTCATCCAACCAACACAAAGTACTTCAAAGAGTGCCCCAAAGTTTCTACCGGAGAGTCAAGAAAATGTGTGCCAACCCCTATTCATAGGTTCATGGGCGGAACCCGCAAGTTGGTTACCAAAACATACATCAATTGGCACGTGATATCCCATTGTCACCACAGATAAACACGGCAAGACATACATCAAGTGTTCTCAAATAAAGACTCAATCCGATAAGATAACTTCAAGAGGGAAACTCAATTCATCACAAGAGAGTAGAGGGGGAGAAACATCATAAGATCCAACTATAATAGCAAAGCTCGCAATACATCAAGATCGTGCTATAGAGAGAACATGAGAGAGAGAGATCAAACACATAGCTACTGGTACATACCCTCAGCCCCGAGGGTGAACTACTCCCTCCTCGTCATGGATAGCGCTGGGATGATGAAGAAGGCCACTGGTGATGGGTTCCCCCTCCGGCAGGGTGCCGGAACGGGCTCCCGAGAGGTTTTATTTTGGTGGCTACAGAGGCTTGCGGCGGCGGAACTCCTGATCTATCTTCTCCCTGGATGTTTTTAGGGTATGTGGGACTATATAGGCGAAAGAAGTCGATCGGGGGGTGCTCGAGGGGCCCACGAGACAGGGGGGCACCCAGTACGGGGGGCGCCCCCTATCTCCTGGCCTCCTCGAGGATCTTCTGACGTGAACTCCAAGTCTCCAGGATCATATTCTTCCAAAAAATCATGCTGCCGAAGGTTTCATTCCATTTGGACTCCGTTTGATATGTCTTTTCTTCGAAATACTGAAACAGGCAGTAAAACAGCAATATGGGATGGGCCTCCGGTTAATAGGTTAGTCCCAAAAGTAATATAAAAGTGTATAATAAAGCCCGTTATCATTCAAAACAGATAATAAAATAACATGAATGCTTCATAAATTATAGATACGTTGGAGACGTATCAATCCTCTAGAACATGTTCCTTTTTATCATGCTTGAGAACAATTCTTAGATTTCTATACTAGGTGGTAAAGTTTGTTCCATGTAGTTTATCCTTTTCCAGAATTGATTTCAATGCAAAGTTAGGTTGAGCAGGTGGTGCCATTGATCTACAACAGAAAATATGCAATCACTAAGCAATGTGTTTATGTAGAGTAATTCTAGCCTAAACAGAAATACTCCCACTGAAGTCAGCATCCCTCCGCAGACTCTCAGTGATTCAGGATCCGACTAGCACATGCGACTAGTGAGCTTTAGCATCACTGCTAGCCAACATACCTATTCTGTAAGAAACTCCTTGCTAATCGTATCTCTATACGATTCGTCGGTCGGGAAGGTATCTCATACCCCGACTCCCAACCTTCTTTGACACAAGGCCCAAAACCGTTTTGATAGCCTTGTCAAGTTAACCTGATGCAGTTCATGTCCGTGTCCGACACGAACCCTTCAGTTTAAGGACATCCAGCAACACCCCAATTTTATGAGCCCACTACTAGACGTACTTGACGTGCGAAGGTGCAACATCGGGGATGGCAATTCGCTTGATATTCATGAGGGATCATTCTACCATTCTAACATGCATAGAAACAAAGAAGCATAACAATCACAAATATAACACATATTGTAAAATAGTATGGCTCCTTCATGGACGTTCTTCCAGGTCGGCTCCGACTCCGATGACCATCTACGAACTCCATCTTGTTTGTCACGTCGGGATGCCAAGCCACCAACCTGATCTCTATTATCCAACTACTACAACTAGTAATGAATTTTACATAGAGTCACGAGTCGACACGCAGATTGTTATACAATATAATGACAGCACTTTGGCTCCTGCCGGCTGACAAACATGACACGCAGGCCACGTATAAATTACACACATGCATCACATACACATGAGCCATACTATTCACATCAAACCTGCAAAACAAAGTTATGCATAGAATCGCATTCCACTGGTTTGTGTGTCGGGTACGAAATACACGGTGCTATGCACACGGCGGTCCCGATCACGCTGAATTCTCTGATCTGACCGATATTATCAATCATCGCGAATCCGATTTGGATTTACGTTTCACTATTAACCCCGATGGCGGATGACCGACCGGTAGGGGTAAATCGTGTCACGACCTCATCGATCCCGATTGACAGAAAACATAGCCTCAACGATACCCATGTGCACTTGATCACATCAACCGTGCACATAGCTGATCTCATCAATAGCAATAGATCTCATATGCCGCCTCCACATATCTAATATGCATACGATCTGAATCCAAATCCTATAGCAGAGGCTCTGATACCACTGTTGGTTTCTACGGTAGGGTGCGTCGACTGCAAATTAAATTTTCCTACATGCAAAACAACCAAGAACATGCTACGGGAGATGGATCACGGATCATTACCACTAGACGTGCAGTGTCGTGCATTCAGAAGAAGAGTTGGAGCAGCGCGTCCGCATGGATCATCTCCTCCTCGTCCGATCTCCCTCGAATAGCTGGTCGTCCGATCCCACGTACCAGTTCGCCAGAGTGGCACAAGTGCACCGCCTCTAACGGTATCCGTGCGTGCAGGAGGAACACCATGCGGTGGACTGCTAGGTCCGATCACACAGTCAGCGGCGAGTGAAGGTGGCTATTCGCAACACATGCAAACCCTAGTCGCTGTGCCGAAGCGATCAACCGCCTGAGTGTGCTGCACCTCCACTTTATATAGGCATCCGTCGCAGGCTCAACACTTGGGCCTCGCCCGGACCCTAAAGCCCAAAGTCTACTCGGTCACGTTCCTAGTCCAGTTCGGATCACATCCGACCAGTGTCCTACGAACCGACCTCGTAGGTTCCTTCCCTTAAGCGCGCGACCCCTTAGGTTCAAGTCGGCTTGGTCATAGTTCGGATCACCTCCGACCTACACGGTTGGTAGCGGCCTCTAGCAAGGTGTGCCGACCACCAAGCAGACTATGAAGCTGGTTAGGTGAACCTGTACAACGTGTCACACTTCTGTTCCCTTTGCCGCACGATATATGTTGTCGGGCTCAAGGCGAGAGTGTCATCCTTGTGCTAACCCGACCTCTTTCTCATTCCAGTGATACTGACCACAAACCAGATTATCTCATAATCCATGTCGAATGGCCATGCTTATCCTGGTCGGACCACACGAGGGGCCCAGAGTATATCTCTCCTGATCGGAGGGGGAAATCCCATCTTGCTCGACCATGTCTTGCAGCATGGGACTGGACAAACCCGATCTACCTTTGTAACTACCCAGTCACGGAGTAGCATTTGGTCGGCCCAAAGCAAGTCTGTCACCATCCCGAGTACATGCGTCAGCTCAGGTCTTAGGACATAGAATGTATGTTGTACTAGAGACTCACTGATGACATATCGCAGCATCTCATAGTTGGGTCTGTCCGACTCGGACCGTATCTCGACTCGGATCTGACTACGTCGAATCCGACCAGACCTTTCCAAGTCCATATTATTCGGTTAGCATCCAATGCTCCATGTCTAGTGAGACCAAGCCATCGACCGTGTCATATGCTAGTCTAGTCGGCAGCGCGTCCACATAGCCCTTTCGACTAGGGACCTTTTAGGACAGTCATCATACAATGCATAGTCGCACAAACAAGTCACGTACTTGCTGATACACATCATTGATAATGTCCAAGGACTATCTTTATTCATAAACACATAGGAAATATCATCATACATGATTGCCTCTAGGGTATATCTCCAACAGTTTGCGCACTTTTCCCCACAAGACTCGAATATATCCATGGTCGGAGAATTGAGACACAGTCTTTCTGAAACAATAGCTCTTTACTCTGGGTGGACAGTTACACCTACTTTCCCCTACATCTGCTAGCCCACCACTGAAAGAGGTCTTGCAACTTACTCAACTATGCTAGAGCCCATAATAGCTTGTGGCTGCACACGGAAGTTTCTAGCATGAATAATCTTATGATCCCTTTGAGCCTGGGTGGCGGACCGTAGGATGATCACACGGGTACTCCGGGATATCCTTGGACAACACTGGATTCTCCAGGTGCCCTAACAACCACTGGGTACTCCAGAGTGCCTTAAGAAATCCACCCAGATGTGTATTAAGTAGCCACCTTAAGTTAACCATTAATTAACAATACTCACATCTGTCATGAATCACTCCAACCAAACCACGTCTACAAGCATAGCATAGCAATATAAGCAACGTAGAAGTAACTCCCAAGGTTCCAATAATAAACAGGACAATAGGTTCTACCTCATCATCTACTTCCCAAAACCCACATATTAATCAGATCCTAACCATGCAATTATTTGAGGATTGATCTAATGCAATAAAACTATGTAGTAAAGAGGTATGATCAAAGTGTTTCTTGCCTTGCTGATGATCCGTGTAACCTAGAGACTCGTAGTAGCACGCTTCACACTCCGGGTACTCTATCGCAAACAAACAAGCATACAATAAGCACTCAACTAGAAGCATGGGTAAAACTCAAATAAGATATCTAACCAGACTGTTCAACTTAAGAACTCCGATTTGCAAAAACAATCAAATCAAACGATGCAACGAAACTCAAACTGCGAAAGAAACAAGATCTATTTACTAATCTGGAGTAAAGTCAAATTTTACAGTACCAAAATCTTGTTCAAGTTGATTAAATAGAAAGAGGGCTTCGAGACGAAAATCTAGGTGCTTGAATCGCCTGATTCTGATAAACGAGCGAAAAGATAAACTAAAACGAAAATCAGGGCAGAAATCGCGATCGAAAATAATTGCGGAAAACCCTGGAAAAAGAAAAACTGACGAACAGGCTAACGAACGAAAGTTCGCTGTCTGCGACTAACGGGTGAAAATCGTTCGTTAAAACAAACGTACGAACGGGCGGTCGCTAAATAACTAAACCGGGAAAAAATAAACTGATCTAAAAAAATAACCGCGGGTTTCTAAAGAAACTGTGCGGTTTTCCTGCAAAAACTGGCAGCGGCGGCGGCTACCTCAGGACGGGATGGCGGCGGCTCCGGCGGCGGCGGGGTCGGGTGGTGGTGGCGGGCTTGGGTGGCGAGGCGTCGGGCGGCGGCGGTGGCGGCGAAACGCGGCGGCGAGATCCGGGCGAAGCTAGAGTTTCGGGGGTGGGGCTGCGGCTCGGGCCTCCTAGCTCTTAAAGGGCCGGCCAGGCGCAGTGTCCGGGTCGGACACGACCCGTTAAGTCGGTTGGTGTCTTTTTTAATAATTCCACGCACAGAAAAACAAAGAAAAGAAATACTAAACGGACTCCAAAAATCCTTAAATAAATTTTTCCCGTCCTCTAAAAATATAGCATACAAAGTGAACATTTATTTGGGCCTCTAATGCAATTTTGAAAACACATATTTTTCCTAATTCAAATAAAATAGCGATAAAACTCCGAATAAAATTCTTATTTGATTTTAATATTTAATCTTCAATATTTTTTTATTTTGGGGAAGTCATTTTATCCCCTCTCTTTTATTTTCATAAAAGAAATATTCGAAGAGAAAATAATTAAAATCAAACGATCCTCTTTTCAAAATTTGAGAAAACTCAAATATGAAAATAACGAAATCCCCAACTCTCTCCGTGGGTCCTTGAGTTGCGTAGAATTTCTAGGATCAAGCCAAAATGCAATAAAATATGATATGCAATGATGATCTAATGTATATCATTCAAAATTAAAAATTTGGGATGTTACAAGCGCCATCTGCAATTATGCATATAGCAACGTGTGAGCTTGTAAACTAATTCAATTGAGTATAGAGCAGTTGAAAACATACCTTGCGCCTCGTCGAGCCACTTGTTAATCTAGATATTGTCCTCATCGACCAGCTGTAGTTTCCGCTTCAGTTCGGCAACTTCGGTGGCCTGAGCAGTCACCGCTAACAGAGAAGCCAGATTTTTCTCGAAAAAGGATAAGTATGTTATTTCCTACGGATACATATAGACCCTCTGTTCACCCTCCTTCATTGGCCAAACAGAGTCTCAGGGGCTACTATCTATATACAGACGGATTTTTTATGGAAAACGGCTAAAAGACATTACATCGCATACCTCGAAGCCTGTTAGTAGGCTCGTGAAGGCTTCACTCAGTCCGCTCTTAGCGGACTGAACCTTTTCAACCACCGTACCCATCAAGGTACGGTGCTCCTCTAAGACAGATGCACTTTGCAGAGCATCCATCAGCATGTTCGGCGCCTCTACATTAGTATAGGTCACCGCCGGAATGGCCATCTCCCCCTCCTATAGAGGGGTTGCTGACTCGATTCCGGAACCGTTTGGGTCTCCGAAACAGTATCTGGCCGAGGGTCTGATGATTCAGGACCCCTGTTGCCGGTCTCCATGGGGGTTTTCCACCCCATGTTCTTGGCAGCCTCCGGCGCCGTCTTGGTCCTCTGATGCACTTCTCCGGAGCCCGGAGAAATCCTTTGGGACGACACCTCAGGATCGTCCGCCCTAGGAGGCGGGGAAGCTTGTGGAAGCGTCTCGCTCTCCATCTTCTCCTGCGAAAGATCCCCCGATGACGATGATTCTCGAGGAATGTCATGGGCCAGACTAGAACATGAAATTTGATATTATTCTTATAATCTATAAAAATATTAGATGTATATAAGGCATCTTAAGGTACTCATGATTTGGCAAGGGGCTTGGTTCGGGGGGGTGCTTGGGGATGGCCTCGGTGCCCGAATCCGGGTCATCTGAGAGGGATATTCTTCCCCTCTTGGACGCCCCCTCCTCCGGATCTACAGAGGCCTCCCTCTTTTTACCTTTCGGAGGAGGTTTCTCTACTTCCTCCTCCTCGTCCTCCTCATCCTCGTCTTCGTCTTCCTCGTGAGAGGAAGGAGCTTTGGTTCCTCCGAACATGGCGCCCGAAGTTTCTTCGGTATGGAGGCCACCTTCGGCCTCCTTGGTCTTCTTCTTCTTGTCCTTCTTTGCCAGCGCCTGGTAGGGCACCGGGACCAGCATCTTCATTAACAGAGGCTCGGTTGGGCTTTCGGGGAGCGAGGCCGGACACTTAATCCACTCGGCCTTCTTTATCTAGTCCTGTTTAGGAGATGGAATTTTCAGGACCCCTCCCTAAGATCTACAAGCTAAGTAGTGTTCGGAAATATGATACTTACTGGGGATGCCGGATTGTTGCAGTCGAGGCCGGTGTCGTCGGACGTCTGTGGGCACGTCTTCTGCTTCTTAAAGAGCAGCTTTCAGATCCCTTTATGCATCGTACCAAAAAAGTACTGCATGGTCCGTGGCCCCTCCGGATTGAGCTCCCACATTTTGAGAGGTCGTCGTTGGCAAGGGAGAGTTCGGCGGATGAGCATCACCTGAATCACATCAGCAAGGGTGATGTATTTTTTATCATTCTCTTGATATGCTTCTGCAGCATCGACACTTCGTCAAGGGATCCCGAATCTAGACCCTTGTTGGTCCAGGATGCAAGCCGCAGCGGAGGTCCAGATCTGAAAGCAGGAGCAACAGCCCACTTGGTGTCGCGGGGTTCGGTAATATAGAACCACTCCTGCTGCCACACCTTGACAGTATCCACAAATCTCCCTTTTGGCCAGGTAACATGGTTGAGCTTGCTCACCATGGCGCCGCCGCACTCGGCGTGTTGGCCTTCAAACACCTTCGGCTTCACATTAAAAACTTTGAGCCAAAAGCCGAAGTGTGGAGGGACACGGAGAAATGCCTCACACACGACGATAAACGTCGAGATGTGGAGGAAGGAATTCGGGGACAAATCATGGAAATCCAGCCCGTAGTAGTACATGAGACCTCGGACGAAGGGGTGAAGGGCGAACCCAAGTCCTCGGAGGAAGTGGGGGATAAAAACCACCCTTTCATCGGGCTCTGGGGTGGGGATGACTTGCCCTGGGGTTGGAAGCCTGTGTTTGATCTCTGCTGTCAGGTACCTCGCCTCACGCAGATCATGGATGTTCTTCTCTGTTATGGAGGAGGCCATCCACTTGCCCTGAAAGCCGGAGCCGGCCATTGTTGGAGAAGTTGGGGCGAAGGGAAAGTTTAGAACTTGGGAGCTAGAGCTCGGGGGATAGAAAGGCAGAGGAAGAAGAAGGCGTGAGGTGAACAGATGGGTTTTTGTCTTCTTATAGAGGCAGCGAATATCAAGTGCCCCTCGTAAGCCTTAAATCTCGCCTATTCCCAAGGGGACATGTGGAAGGCAAGGTTGGATTACCCAAAACCCCTATTGATGAGAATCCCATGATAAGGGGACACGATCTCCGCTTTGACAAGACGTGTCAATGACCGTGCCTCGGAATACAAAACGGGGCTGTAAAACGGTCCAGAATAATAATAAGGCCAGAACATAATGTCTCACTGGAAAAGTTGCCCATGGACGTGACTTATTTTAAGTATTGTTTCCTTTTACAGCTTAGGGTTGTATGCATTAAGCAGGGCCGGATACCGCTCTTGTGTGCGGAAAGCTGCTTTGGTCTTTGGAGTATTTGGAGAAGGAACCCGTCTTGCAATGCTGAAGACAATATGCACGCCGGATATGTCGTCATTGAAGCCTGGTTCAGGGGCTACTGAGGGAGTCCTGGACTAAGGGGTCCTCGGGCGTCCGGGCTATGTTATATGGGTCGGACTAATGGGTCGTGAAGATATGAGATTAAAGACCTTTCTCCGTATCCAGATGGGGCTCTCCTTTGCGTGGATGGCAAGCTTGGCGTTCGGATCATGCACCTTCCTTTCCCTGTAAACCGACTCTATACAACCCTAGATCCCTCCGGTGTCTATATAAGCCGGAGGGTTTAGTCCGTAGAGCAACCACAATCATACAGGCTAGACAGCTAGGGTTTAGCCATTGCGATCTCGAGGTAGATCAACTCTTGTAACCCCTATACTCATCAAAGTCAATCAAGAAGGAAGTAGGGTATTACCTTCATTAAGAGGGCCTGGACCTGGGTAAACATCGTGTCCCCTGCCTCATGTTACCTTCGATCCTTAGATGCACAGTTCGGGACCCCCTACCCAAGATCTACCGGTTTTGACACCGACAGTGCCCACCTCGGGTACCTTCAGGACTCCGTTTTTCTCCCGTTTTCTTGTTTCCCAAGATAAAAAAATATGTATATACCCCCCGAACCTATTGACCATCATATCGCGGAGAAATCTTCTGTTCTTCTTTCTTGCTATTTTTTGGCAAATCTGAAAATATGTCATCGCAAGATTCGGAGGAGAATTGCCTAGTTTCTTATCAGCCTCTAGACAAAAATATCTTCAAGGACACCTATCCCTATATATGGTTCATAGATGAGGAGGATGAAGATGAACCAGTCCCTCCTTGTTTAAAGCTGGAAAGCAAGGAGGCATTATGCAAGAGGATAATAAAGCTCGAGATAGAGAATGAGAATCTCAGGGAAACCAATTTTAGCCTCCGACGCAAGCTTGATAAGCTCGCTAGTACCTCATCATCATCACCACCATCACCTTCTTCACCACCAAAGGAGACTTGAGTATCGGGTACGGACACTCTCCTTGGCTAGTGACAAGCTTGGGGGAGGTGCCTCGGTATCATATTACACCACCTCTTTTGCCTTTATTTTTCTTAGTTTGATCTTTATTTATCTTTTGAATTATTTGAATAAAAGTTTAGTTCGATCCTTTTCGAGTGTTTTGCTCAGTGATGTATCTATCTTTGTAATCGTGTGCGAGATATATAATAAAGTTTAATTCGAGTTTTACTTTCTTTACTTTTTTGTTTCAATCAAAATAAATAAAAAGAATAACAAAAAAGATCATATGCTAATCTTATGGTAAGTAATGACATCACATAAGGAAAAATATAAGTGGTAAAATTTATTGGAGATTGACAAACATAGCATTGGTCCATGATGCAATTCATGAAAGAATTAATAAGGGAAGAGAAGATTCACATGCAAATACACTATATTGGACATCTTTTATGATTGTGAGCCCCCATCAAAATATTTTATGCCAAAATTGTTGACGTTGGACAAGGAAGACAATGTAATGATTTATGTTTGTCCATATTCACAAAGAAGTTATATTGTCATAAATACTTTAACATGTGGAGCTTGCCCTATCTTTGCTAGACAAAAATTCCGCACTAAGAAGAGATACTACTTGTGCATCCAAAAACCCTTAAACCCAAATCTTGTTTTGAAAGTCCACCATACCTACCTATGGATTGAGTAAGATCCTTCAAGTAAGTTGTCATTGATGCAATAAGGCAATAAAAATTGCTTCTATGTGTTGGATCATTTAGTGTAAGACAAAATTGAGCGTTGTACGAACTAGTGATGGCAAAATAATAAAGGCGACAGACTGCATAATAAAGGTTGCTATCATAAGGGTCAATACAACATGATGTTCTTTTGCACTAAGAGATTGAGCATACAAACCAAAAGGCGCATGACAACCTATGCTTCCCTCTGCGAAGGGCCTATCTTTTACTTTTATGTATTTAATTTTATGCAAGAGTCAAAGTATTCTTCCCCATTCCTTTTTATTTTCTCTTTTGCAAGCATCATGCGATGAAGAAAGATGTAGGCACATATATCCAGTTGGATATGCGTGAGCATGAGGTATTATTGTTGACATCACCCCTGAGGTGAATACGTTGGGAGGCAAAACTATAAGCCCCTATCTTCCTATGTGTCTGATAGAAACTTTTTGCTCATGGGTATGCAGTAAGTGTTAGCAATCATAGAAGATTATATGATGGTTGAGTATGTGGAATTGCCAAAAGGCTCCAATATGTGCCCCTTCCTAAAATTTGATGAATTGTAGTTGCAAAGTTGATTGAGAACATAGTTTGTTGGTTTCCAGTAGAGTTTATGCTTTATACTTTGATGTTGTGATGAATTGTTACGTATTCATGAGAAGTTTATGATAAAAGTTATGTGGTAAAAGTTCTATGATAAAGTTTATTGCTGTTTTAACAATATGCATGATGCTTCTATGTATGTATCTTGTTTTCATCGACACCTCTCTCTCTCTAAGCATGTGGACATGTTCTTTTCGCTTGAGGACAAGCCAGGTCTAAGCTTGGGGGAGTTGATACATCCATTTTGCATCATGTTTACCTACTGTTATTTACTATGTTTTTATGCATAATAGTGCTTCTTGGAGTAATTCTAATGCCTTTTCTCTCATAATATGCAAGGTTTACACAAAGAGGAAGAATGTCGGCAGCTGGAATTCTGGACCTGAAAAAGCTATGTCAGAGTAACCTATTCTGCACATCTCCAAATGACCTAAAAATTTATGGATAATTGTTTTGGAATAAAATAAAATACTGGAGCAAATAACTACCGGAGGAGGCCCACCAGGTGGGCACGACCCACCTAGGCGTGCCAGGCACCCCAGGCGCGCCCTGGTGGGTTCTGCCCACCTCCGGTGCCCCTCTTCTGGTATATAAGTCATTTTGACCTAGAAAAAATAAGGAGAGGACTTTCAGGACGGAGCGCCGCCGTCTCGAGGCGGAACTTGGGCATGAGCACTTTTGCCCTCCGGCGGAGCGATTCCGATGGGGGAACTTCCCTCCCAGAGGGGGAAATCATCGTCAACGTCATCACCAACAACCCTCAAATCTTTGGGAGGGCAATATCCATCAACATCCTCAATAGCACCATCTCCTCTCAAACCCTAGTTCATCTCTTGTGTTCAATCTTTGTACCGGAACCTCTCATTGGTACATGTGGGTGACTAGTAGTGTTGATTGCATCTTGTAGTTGACTACTATATGATTTATTTGGTGGAAGATTACATGTTCAGATCCATTAGCTATTTAATACCCCTCTGATCTTGAGCATGTTGTCATTTGTGAGTAGTTACTTTTGTTCATGAGGTCATGGGAGAAATCTTGTTGCAAGTAATCATGTGATCTTGATATGTGTTCGATATTTTGATGATATGTATGTTGTGATTCCCTTAGTGGTGTCATGTGAACGTCCACTACATGGCACTTCACCATATTTGGGCCTAAGGGAATGCATTGTGGAGTAGTTATTAGATGATGGGTTGCTAGAGTGAAATAAGCTTAAACCCTAGTTTGTGCGCTACTTCGTAAGGGACTGGTTTGGATCCAAAAGTTTAATCTTATGGTTAGATTTTATCTTAATACTTTTCTCGTCATTGCGGATGCTTGTGAGGGGGTTAATCATAAGTAGGAGGTTTGTTCAAGTAAGAATAGCACCTAAGCACTGGTCCACCCACATATCAAATTATCAAAGTAGCGAACACGAATCGAACCAACATGACGAAAGTGACTAGATGAAATTCCCGTGCACCCTCAAGAACGCTTTGCCTATTATAAGAAACGGTTTTGGCCTATCCTTTGCCACAAAAGGATTGGGCTACCTTCCTACACTTTACTTGCCGTTACCATTACTTTCTCATTACAAATGACCTTGCTATCAAACTATCTATTACCGACAATTTCAGTGCTTGCAGAAATTACCTTGCTGAAAACCACTTGTCATTTCCTTCTGCTCCTCGTTGGGTTCGACACTCTTACTTATCAAAAGGACTATGATTGATCCCCTGTACTTGTGGGTCATCACAATTGTATTGTCTATTGAATATGAGATTTAGGGAAAACAGAAATACATGTGTGGAAATATAAACACCAAGTGATCACTAGTCTAGCCTTGATAACCCACAAGTATAGGGGATCGCGACAATCTTCGAGGGGAGTATTTCATCCAAATTTATTTATTCAACACAAGGGGAGCCAAAGAATATTTACGAGCTTAATAGTTGAGTTGTCAATTCAACCACACCTGGAGAACTAAATATCTGCAGCAAAGTGTTTAGTAGCATAGTGGTACGATAGTTTTGAAAGAAGAGGTAATGGTAGCTGATACGTCTCCAATGTATCTATAATTTGTGAAGCATTCATGCTATTATCTTATCTATTTTGGATGTTTATGGGCTTTACTAAGCACTTTTATATTATTTTTGGGACTAACCTATTAACCGAAGGCCTAGCCCATATTGTTGTTTTCTTGCCTATTTCAGTGTTTCAAAGAAAAGGAATATCAAACGGAGTCCAAACGGAATGAAACCTTCGGGAGCATGATTTTTGGAACGAACGTGATCCAGGAGACGTGGAGCTGAAGTCAGGGAAGCTTCAAGGAGGCCACGAGGTAGGGGGGCGCCCTCCACCCTCGTGGGCCCCTTGTGGCTCCCTTGACTGACTTCTTTCGCATATATATCTCCATATACCCTAAAAACAACGGGGTAAACAATAGATCGGGAGTTCCGCCGCCGCAAGCCTCTGTAGCCACCTCTCGGGAGCCCGTTCGGCACCTGGGGGGGATCCTCACCGTGGCCATCTTCATCATCTGGTGCTCTCCATGACGAGGAGGAGTAGTTCACCCTCGGGGCTGAGGGTATGTACCAGTAGCTATGTGTTTGATCTCTCTCTCTCTCTCTCTCTCTCTCTCGTGTTCGCATGCGATATTGATGTATCGCGAGATTTGCTATTATAGTTGGATCTTATGATGTTTCTCCCCCTCTCCTCTCTTGTAATGCATTGAGTTTTCCCTTTGAAGTTATCTTGTCGGATTGAGTCTTTAAGGATTTGAGAACACTTGATGTATGTCTTGCCATGTTTATCTGTGGTGACAATGGGATATTCACGTGATCTACTTGATGTATGTTTTGGTGATCAACTTGCGGGTTCAATGAATCTATGCATAGGGGTTAGCACACGTTTTTGTCTTGACTCTCCGGTAGAAACTTTGGGGCACTCTTTGAAGTACTTTGTGTTGGTTGAATAGATGAATCTGAGATTGTGTGATGCATATCGTATAATCATACCCATGGATACTTGAGGTGACAATGGAGTATCTAAGTGACATTAGGGTTTTGGTTGATTTGTGTCTTAAGGTGTTATTCTAGTACGAACTCTATGATAGATTGCACGGAAAGAATAGCTTCATGTTATTTTACGACAGACTCTTGAATAGATAGAACAGAAAGGATAACTTTGAGGTGGTTTCGTACCCTACAATAATCTCTTCGTTTGTTCTCCGCTATTAGTGGCTTTGGAGTGACTCTTTGTTGCATGTTGAGGGATAGTTATATGATCCAATTATGTTATTATTGTTGAGAGAACTTGCACTAGTGAAAGTATGAACCCTAGGCCTTGTTTCCTACCATTGCAATACTGTTTACGCTCACTTTTATCATTAGTTACCTTGCTGTTTTTTATATTTTCATATTACAAAAACCTATATCTACCATCCATATTGCACTTGTATCACCATCTCTTCGTCGAACTAGTGCACCTATACAATTTACCATTGTATTGGGTGTGTTGGGGACACAAGAGACTCTTTGTTATTTGGTTGCAGGGTTGTTTGAGAGAGACCATCTTCATCCTACACCTCCCACGGATTGATAAACCTTAGGTCATCCACTTGAGGGAAATTTGCTACTGTTCTACAAACCTCTGCACTTGGAGGTCCAACAACGTCTACAAGAAGAAGGTTGTGTAGTAGACATCAAGCTCTTTTCTAGCGCCGTTGCCGGGGAGGTGTGTGCTTGAAGGTATATCTTTAGATCTTGCAATCGAATCTTTTTGTTTCTTATTTTATCACTAGTTTAGTTTATAAAAGAAAACTACAAAAAATGGAATTGAGTTTGCCTCATACGCTTCATATTTTTAATATCTTTCATGAGTATGATGAAAAGGAAAATTGAGCTCAAGTGCTAGAAGAAGTCTATAAAATGTTTGGTATTACATCTTTGAATGATGAGCATGATTTCAATGTTGTTAGTATGAACTCCTTGAATATCCATAGTACTAATGATGATTGCACTAGTCATGATGAAAATATCTCTTATAAGCATGTCGATTTTTGTGGAGTGTATTGGGTTTGCAAGTACACACTAAATAGGGAAAGATATTGCAAGAGGCATAAGCATTTAGAAACTAAATTGTTGCAAGAAAGTCTTGATGTTTGTGCTGAAAAACTCAATATTTTTCGTGATCCTTGTGAACTTTGCAATGAACATGGTCATTTAAATCTCCAATGCAAATTGTTTCATGATCGACTCGTGTCCAAAAATTGTGATGACTTGATTTCCCTTGCACATCATAATGAACTTAGTTTGCTTTTGGGTAATGAAGAATTGAAACGTGCAACTAAGAATATTCCAGAATTTGCCCTTAAGAGATTTCTTGATTTTGATCTAGAGAAGATTTATTTGTATTGTGCGGTGAATTGCATTGAAAATCCTTATATTGCCAATTACCTAAAGGAAAGAAAGCAAATAGAAGATGAAGAGAATAGTAATGAAAGGGAAGAGACTTCCCACTATCCTCCTATTATTTCTTATGATGAATTAGGTAACGAGGAGGAGTTTTCTATTCAACCAATCTCATCAATAAGGAGCTCAAAGAAGAGGGTTGAACCCACACATGATGTGAAGAAGAAAAAGAAAAAATGGAGAATCAAAGGTAAAAAGCTATCCCTCCCAAATGATGTTGCTCCTACTACTCATTGTGATGATGATAATTGCTATACTATTGGTGCTATCCATACTATTAATGATGAGAGTGATTATTCTTATGATATGAAAAGGCCCAAGCTTGGGGATGCTATGTTTGATGAGGATGACATATTTGAGAGTATATTTTCTGAAATTAATGTTTGTCCCAAGCTTGGGGATGCTACGTTTAATGAAGATGATATTTTTAGCCTCCCAAGTTTTGATATGCAAAGTTGTTAAGATGATAGCATGCCTCTTACCTATGATGATTATATTGATGAAAGTGGGTTTGGAAGAGTGTCAATTTTAGTAAGTAATGATCCCACTATTATGGAGGATTTTGAATCTTATTGTGATGAATATGAAAGTGGGTTTGGAAGAGTGTCAACTTTATTTAGTAATGATTCCACTATCTTGGAAGAGGTTTCAATCGATTATGATGAGAACAAAGTTGCTACTTATGATGATTATTATGATGAAACTTACGCTATAAAAAGTAGTGATGATTATATTTACAAAACTTGTCATGATTATGATTACCCTTTTCTGAACATTACTCTTTTAATGTGGAAACAATTTATAGTATTCAAGTCTCGTATGATACTCCCACTATTCCGAATGAGAAGAATTTTTCTTATGTGGAGAGTAATAAATTTTCTATGCTTGTAGATAATGAAAATAATGCTTTATGTGCTGGTTATATTGTTGAATTCATTCATGATGCTACTGAAAATTATTATGAGGGAGGAACATATGCTTGTAGGAATTGCAATAATATCAAGTTTCCTCTCTATGTTCTTAAAGTTTTGAAGTTGTGCTTGTTTAGCCTTCCTATGCTAGTTGATTATAGTTCCCATAAGTTGTTTGCTCAAAAAATCCCTATGCATAGGAAGTGGGTTAGGCTTAAATGTGCTAGTCATATGCTTCATGATGCTCCCGTTATGTTTCAATTCTTATCTTTTATCTGAGCATCATTGTCATCATCCTGCCTAGCTAGAAAGGCATTAAAGAAAACGCTTGTTGGGAGACAACCCAATATTTACCCTTATTGTTTTAGTGTTTCAACATGATTATGCTACTGTAGTAATCATGTTTTATAGCTTTTGTTTCAATAAAGTGCTAAGTAAGACCTTTAGGATAGCTTACGGTGATAGTTGTGTTGATCCTCCTGAAAATCAGAAACTCTTGCGCCCAGTCAATTAGTTTTGATAATTCACAGAAATGTGCTTTTTATCTGATTCTTTTTTCTCTGGATTGGTACACAAATTTCTTACGACTTCCTAATTTTGTAGGATTGTTGGAGTTCCATAAGTATACGTTTGATACAGATTACTACGGACTGTTCTGTTTTTGACAGATTCTGTTTTTATTCTGTTTTTTGCTTATTTTGATGAATCTATGAGTAGTATCGGAGGGTATGAACCATAGAGAATTTAGAATACAGTAGATATTACACCAATATGAATTTAGAATGAGTTCACAACAGTACCTAAGTGGTGGTTTTATTTTCTTATACTAACGGAGCTTACGAGTTTTCTGTTAAGTTTTGTGTTGTGAAATTTTCAAGTTTCGGGTAAAGATTCGATGGACTATGGAATAAAGAGTGGCAAGAGCCTAAGCTTGGGGATGCCTAAGGCCCCAAGGTAATATTCAAGGACAACCAATAGCCTAAGCTTGGGGATACCCCGGATGGCATCCCCTCTTTCGTCTTCGTTCATCGGTAACTTTACTTGGAGCTACATTTTTATTCACCACATGATATGTGTTTGCTTGGAGCGTCATTTTATTTTGTTAGTATTTGCTTGATGTTATTTAGAATAATGTTTTGCATCTATATTTTCAGTAAAAATGTCAAGGATAGCCTTTACCATGCTTATTTTTCTAGTATACATGTTGCTGTTTGAAAACAGAAAGTTTACCGCTGTCACAAAAATTCCCTAGAGAAGTCAGAGAATGATATAATGTTGAAACTTTTTGCATATTAAGATATGATAAATCTTCTACAGCGTAGTATCTTTCTCATAATTTTTGGAGTTAGGGAAGTATGATGAATCTTGCATTCTTTACAGACTATACTGTTTTGGCAGATTGCTCCTATGTTTGCATTGTTTGCATATGTTTGCTTGTTTAATGATTCTATTTGAGGATAGGAGTGTTAAATATGCAGAGACATTTAGTATGCAATGTTGAATAATAATTTTAGTGATTTTTTACAGTATAAAATGATAAGGCTTTTGCATTGGTTTATACTAACTTATGTCACCAGTTCTTGTTGAGTTTGGTGTGGATGAAGCTTTCGAGATTTAGGAAACCAAGGTATAAAAGGAATTAAGGAGACACAAAAGCTCAAGCTTGGGGATGCCCAAGGCACCCCAAGATAATATTTCAAGAAGTCTCAAGCATCCAAGCTTGGGGATGCCCCGGTAGGCATCCCACCTTTCTTCTTCAACAACGTCTACAAGAAGAAGGTTGTGTAGTAGACATCAGTAGCATTAGTAACGGTGACAGTAATTATAGTTGTTTTGTAGTGGTTGTAACAGCGGCGGCAACAGTAGTAACTTAGCAAAGATCAATATGAGAAAAGCGTAGGTATTGGATCAGCGAAGGATATTTGTGTTGGATGACATTCATCATGTAAGAGTCACAACCTAGAGCGATACACAATAGCTCCAATTCATCAATATAATGTAGACATGTATTTCGTATATAGTCATACGTGCTTATAGTAAGAACTTGCATAACATCTTTTGTCCTACCCTCCCATGGTTGCGGGGTCCATAAGGAAATCTAAGGGATATTAAAGCCTCCTTTTAATAGAGAACCAGAACAAATCATTAACACTCAATGCATACATGAACTCCTCATATCACTGTCATCACTGGAGTGAATCCCGATTATTATCACCTTTGGGTCTGCGGATCATAACACATAATAGGTGCATACAACTTGGAAGATAGGATCCAAAACACACTTATATTCATGAAAACATAATATGTTCCAATCTCAAATCATGGCACTCGGGCCCTAGTGACAAACATTAAGCATAGCAAAGTCATAGCAACATGAATCTCAGAACATAGTGGATACTAGGGATTAAGCCCTAACAAATTGACTCACTACATGATAAATCTCATCCAACTCCATCACCGTCTAGCAAGTATACGAAGTAATTACTCGCTCCCCGCGGTGAACAACATGGAATTGTTGATAAAGAAGGGTTGGTAATGATGATGGCGATGAACCCCCCCCCCTCCCCGGAACCCCGACCGGACTCCAGAACAGCCCTCCCAATGAAGAACAGGAGGTGGCGGTCAGTCCATATCGTAAAACGCCATGAAACTTCTCCTCTTATTTTTTTTCTTGGGAAAACAAAATTTATAGGCTTGGATAGGTCAGACGACCGCCTGTGGGACCCACAAGGCATCAGGGCGCGCCCTAGGGGGTAGGCGTGCCCTGTTGCCTTGTGAGCAACTCATGGCCCCCCTCTGGTGGATCTTCATTCCAGTATTTTTTTATTTATTCACTAAAAAATCTCTAAAAAGTTTTGTCTAATTGCAAGAACTTTTATATCTACACAAAAACAACACCATGACAGTTCTGTTGAAAACAACGTTACTACTTGTGAGCTGCATTGGAATTTCCTCGAAGAGGAGATGATGATGTAGTACAGTAGAGATAAGTGTTTCTCTTAGTTGTGAAACCAAGATTATCAATCCAGTAGGAGAACCAAGCAACGACTCGTGAACAACACCTGCACACAAACAACAAATACTTGCAACCCAACGCGAACAAGGGGGTGTCAGTCCCTTGACGGTTTACGAGCAAGATTAAATTGTATAGTTTTTGATAGATAGATCAGACAAAATACAAAATAAATAAATAAGAGAGAAAATTAAAACCATGAGAGGAGCACAATGGTGAAAAATATTCAGAATTTGAGTGTCTGATTCGTTTAAAAATTTAAAACCCAAAACAGTTTACAAACAATGGCCAATACATCTCCTAGAACTGTCGGAAAATCCTTCTAGATGACCCCAACACATTTGTGAGGGAATGACCCTAGCGCCTTGAAGCGACCACATGACACAATTACACAGCATGGTACCCCTGGTCAGTGATTACAGAATAACAAAATTATGAACCCATAAGACCTTCCATTACTTGGTCGGATGAATTAGCTTTGGCTAACGAAGACTCCTTCAAGTTGGTGAGTTGAAACCGAATAGAGCACTGCAATTAGCTTTTCCTATTTCATGCCTCTAGCGTAAGCGTGAAATAGTAGCCATTTTCAGAATTGGATTTATCACACACCCAGTGTCATCTGTCTTCATGCAGCCTGTAGGGAAGGAAGGCATATGGGAAAGTGTTTTAGTTCGCCCAGGCATGAAGCTTGCATGATGAACAAATTGTCCTCAATTGCGCGTATCTCATTTCTTCATGCGCGAGGCACTTGTTTTCTTCTTGGACAAGGACCACGCTAGACAAGATATTGAATTTTGAACGATATTCACAAGGATTTTATGGATGTGACATTCAATTGGCTTACTTGGAAAGAACCTAAGCATTATATAAATTCAAATTATTTTCCAAATTCATGATCATTTTTTTTAATTTTTTAATATTTTTTAAAATTCATGAAGATGTTAAAGTTTCATGAGTTTGAAAAAAATTGTAAACATTTTAAAAATAAGTGTACATTATGCAAAAATTTTGATTCTTTTTAATCCATGAACTTGTTTTCATTGCACGAGTTTAAAAATATTAAAGATTCTGAATGGTCTTAAAAGCACGAGCAGCGAAGCAAAAGACAAGCCGGAAATAAAAGAAGCAAGAATGGGACCAGACATCGACAGGGAGTTGGTGCTACTGGTTCGTGGCCCATGAGTTAATAGGGGCGAATGGCCCAGTAAAATATGAAATAGGAGGTTCCCTCCAATATGGGAGTCCTATTCCCCGGGTACTGCAGGGATACCCACATATCGCAGGGCGCTGCTATACCTCGCTTCTGGCGAGACCGGGTGAAGCCACGTCTTAATGTAGGAGCGAGATGTCTGACCCGGGTTTTTGTTTTCTGTTTTTGTTTTTTAGGTTCTTTGTTTTTGTTTTTGTTTTCTTTTTTTACTTTTGTTTACACTTCCAAAAATTCTAAATAAATATATTACAAAAATGTGTAAAGCATTTGAAAACAATGTTAACTAGACATTTCAAAAGTGTTAAATGTGTATACAGAAAATGTTTCTTAAGTATACCAAAAATGTATACAGAAAAATACAGTGTGTCTGAAGAAGTTGGTCATGTATATCAAAAATATTAATAAAGCATTTGAAAAACAACCTTGTATTTGAAAAATGTTAATCTAGCATTCGTAACATGTTAAATGTGTATAAAGTTCAATGTGAATTGTACCCGACAGACTGTGGTCTTTGTTAAATAAAGTTCAATGGTGCCGCTACCTCAGTTCAGCCGGCCCAACTAGCTGCATCTTTCAGGTTCTGAGAAGGTTCTACCGGTTGTGTATTTTTTTTCCTTTTCCTTTTTCCATTTTATACTTTTATTTTCAATTTACCTTTAGTTTTGTACAATTGTGACCATTTTTAAAGAACTTGAACATTTTTTAAATTCGGGAAATTGTTTGCAAATTCGTAAATAATTTATGAAATCAGAGGATGTTTTGGAAATCATGAACATTTCTCAAATTTGACCAACATTTTTAAATCCAAGAAATTTTTCATATTTATTTAAAATCCCTGATTTTTTTTTTTGTTATACGTGAATTTTTTTAATTTAATGAATATTTTTTGAACTACCGCCCTAAGCAAGAAATAGGAGCCCCCTGCAATAGACCACCTGTAGTGGGCAATACACCATGTTCGCACATGCCTTTGAGATATTTCGATACCAAAAGTTGGCATCAAACCAATTATGCTTTAAGTCGCAACTGCGTGGTCATTAGAAGGTATTATTTTTATGGAATTTCTTCGCTCATAAAAATAAATAAAATTTTGAGTATTGTAGAAATGGTGCTTTTATAAATACTTTCATGTGTCCTCAAAATATGTTCATGAAATTTAGTTTCAAAAGATGTTCATTTGATTTAAAATGTGTTTACCTATTTTGAGAAACTGTTCGTGCATTTTTAATAATATTGCTGTTGTATTTAAAAGATATTCAATGGAATTTGCAAAAAATTCATGTATTTTATAACATAGTTCTTGTATTTTGAAAATATGCTCAAAAAATAAAAAAGTGTTCATATTTTAAAAGTGGTAATTTAAATTTTAAAAACCTTAATTTTTAATAACAAATAATAATGCATTTTAAAGAAAATTTGTCATGTCATGTAGAAAGAATGTTCTTGCAATTTGAAAAAGTGTACACGTAATTTAGAATTATTCGTGTATTTTTATGAATTATACACATGTTTCTAGAGAATGTTTATGTAAGTCAAAATGTTTTTTTTGTCCAAAAGTATCTCTACGCAAAAGTGCTATGTAATCAGTCTTTCGCAACAAATTCCTTGCCACTTTAGGGAAGAGTGGATGTCCTGTCAAGTTTGTCAAACCAATCGATTTGCACAATTTTTTGCTTTGTTTTATGCAAAAGTGCTGTGCAATCAGTCTTGCCGTGCACTTGGCACAAAGATGTAACGCCAGGATTAGGTGATCTTCATGGAGTGACAGAAGAGTCTGACTATACAGAAAGTATGAATCTCCATTAGGTTATATCACCATGTTATTTTGTCTCTTCAGGCTGATGCTGACTCCAGATGATACGGAGAAATACATAGTCCTTTTTCCTTGCGGGGAGTGATACATGAATTAACACTGACTCTAAATTTGTGCATGCATCGTGTAATAAATCAATTTTTGATTTAGGGAGCAGATTACTGTGGAACAAAATTCGTTGTAGGCATGAACTCAATTATACTCCCCGCAACAACAAAACTCAAGTATATAAAACTTACCGCAAAAATATCAGTATTCGAATTCGAACACGCATACGTTTTCGATCCGATGACATTACTCGAGCAATTTTTGAGATAGATGGGCCACAAAAGTTTCGTGAGGACTTGCATAATAAAGTGAAGTTACAAATACAGGGCGCCGGTAGATTTGAAACACACACGACACACGACACACACGACGCATGAGGTGTGGGAGCCACTGCATGAACAGCAACCCCACTTATTCAGGCACGCGGAAGCTAGCACGCAGAGAAAATCACGCACAGGCGAGCACGAGACCGGGCCCACGTCCCAGCCTCTCTCACTTATGGAACACACGTAACGTAAGCACAAGCACGGCCGGCGGCGAGGCCGGCCACCGCACGTCAACGATGATCTAGCCGAAGTGGTGGTGCTTCTTCTCGCCGCTGGCCTCCTTGGCCTCCTTGTGGTCCTGCTTCTTCTCGTGGTGCTCGTGGAAGACGAAGCCGCCGGCGCCGACGGCTGCGGCGGCGGCCACCTCCTCCTCGATCTTGTGCTTGTGCGCGTGCTCCGGGTCCTTCTTCGCCTCGTGCTTCTCGTACTGCACGTAGACACGCAGTCCATTAGCCAAGCCCGACAAGAGCTATATGTGTGCATGGTAATTAGTTATGATGAGAGAGAAAGAGAGCGTACGAGGGCGAAGGCCCCGGCGGCGGCGGCGCCCATCTCGCCGAGGTGCTCCTTGTGCTTGTGGTGCTTCTCCTCCTTGGTGATCCGCTCGTACTCGCCCTCGTTGCCGGTGGCGGTCACCACCGTCTCGGTCGAGTACCCGTACGTGTCGACGCCGCCGTCAGCGGCGGGCTGGAAGTCCTCGCCCTCCTTCTTGTGGTGGAACAGGTGGTGGTGCTTCTCCTCCGCCATGGCCGGCTGATCGATTAGCTAGCTTGCACACGAGCTAGTATGTGTGTGTGTGTGTGTGTGTGTGTGTATGTGACAGTAGGACAGTTGCTTATCTGCTTGGTTTGTGTAGGCTTCCGGTGGCCGGGTTTTATAGGCTGAGGCGACTGTTAGAATGGACGGTGGAACTAACCGTTCCGTTCCACGGGTTATGGATACTGGATCCATTAAATATACGTATACATACGATTGTGATCTTCTTGTGTACGTGTCCCGGAGTCATTGGAGCCCTAGCACTCCGGCAAGCGACAGGACAGGGGGCCACGTTCTGATGGACAACGGTGCAGCACCCCACCACCTTCTTGGCACTTGGCGGAGTTGCAGCTTGGGGTAGCTCCCGTGTGAGTAACAAAAGTTTAGAAAAGTGTCGGCATGCACGGATTGGCTGACCGTGATGTGGCACCGCGCACGCCTTCCCTGCTCACCGCGTCCACTATCCAGCAACCCTGTACTCGTATGCAGTTACGTGTGCGCTGTGGAAATTGCGCAAATCACCTACTTTTGGCGCTAGGGTTGCACAAAACACTCACTTTACAGGTTTGTTGCACAAAACACCATATATTGGGGTAATTCGTTGCAAATAAGTTTAATCCATCAGTTAGGTGTGTTGACATGATCCCTAACAAGTGGATCCATTTTATAGGTGCACCGGCGGCAAAAAAAGAAAAATCAGCCACGTCAACATCCAGCTAAAATTGTCAATATCTCACAATCCTTTGCTCCAATTGAGTGGAGTTTTCCCCAGAATATTAGCGAGTGCATTTATAATTTATTAAATTATTTTGCATTTTTATTGCACAAAACACATTGCACCAAAGAGCAGGCCGCAGCAGCAGCTGGCAAAGTGGCTGCCGGTGATGGAGCCTAGCCAGCTCTCCTACGTCGTCGGGTAAGCCTGTCTCCGCTCCCCACCCCCAAGGCCTGCTCGTCTCCACTACCTCTGCGTGTTGGTTAGGTACCCCCCCCCACACACACACACACACCCGCCGCGCGTGAGACCCTATATTTTTAGGTGGAAATTTTGTCGTTGATCGATCTAAATTTGGGCGTTTATGTAACAGCATGAAACAATAAAAACTTATAGATATGTTTGAGACGTATCAACGGCCACCCCCTACCCCTCTTAAGGTCGGCCTGCATCAGAGATTGTTTGCGCACTGTAATGGAAATCCTAGTTCTAGATTTCATGTATAGACAATCCATCCTATCAACAAACCTGAAAAAAGAAACCAATGTTTCACGGTCTTTTCTTTGTTCTATATGCGCAAATCAAAGGGTTTAAGACTGGATGCAGGCCTTTCATTGGTAAATATCCCACCTCCAATCAAACGGTTTAAGAATGGATGCAGGACTTCCATTGGTCAACTTTTTTGTTCATAATTTTAACATTTGGAAAATTCAAAAATAATCCAATAAATCATAAATGCACTCACTAATATTTTCGAGAAAAATCAGCTCAATTGAAGTAAAGGATTCATTTGTTATTGAACAACTCAAATTGATCCTGGCAAATCGACTGACCCAATTCATGTTTTCACATGACTTACAGTTAGCCAGTCCCTACTGACAAACATGCACAAATGTTCCATAAGGGTAATATACATGTAAAAAGAACTACTGGCTTCCTTTACAACATGAATTTTAAGGAATGTAAAAGTAAACAAATTTAATTGCAAAAAAATAGAACCTCTCGTACTTTATTGGATCCTTTAGGTTTAAAAACCATAGAATTGATTGTTCAGCTCTTGGTGTGGTGGTTCATACAGAAACACTCTCGTTGTCGGCTAAGGTGGCCACCATTTTCTTTGCTAGACTGTTCATCGGTTATCCTCTTTTTCGTATTGCGTCTCCTGACTCTATATCCGCCCTGGTGTGGCCGTCGTGGGTGATGTGTGGGAGCCGATGGTTTGGGTACCACATATCGGTGACTCTTGGTTCTGTAGATAGGTGTCTCGTGCTTAGCCTGTATTAAGAGATGTGATGACATTGGTGATGTATGTCATGATCTTTCTATTTGTTCTTCCTTTTTTTTGTTTTCCTACTATAATATTTATCTTCTTCCTCAATAATATGGAAATGAAATAATTGATGGCAATTTGCCCTGTGAGGGGTGTCTACCTCACCACAAAGCGTTCAAGGGCTCTAGATCCCCCATCTCTTAGTGTGGGATGGCTCATATGGCATTGAAAACCTATGAGGTTAGTTGAGGTTTGGTAGGTTTTTCCTTTTCTAATGCTTCTTCATCGAAGGCATGGATGAACATCCAATGATTTGGATGTATCTTCTAAGTACTTCAGTTGCCTTTGTTATTCACTTCCATCCAATATACTATCTTTATAAACAAGATCATTCTTTTCTTCTTATCTTAAAAATAAATGAATTGAGGTGGTCTTCCAAGGCGTCTTCCGGCAGAATGGATGATGTGGCTTCGTGTCTTGGTCCTCTGGCTTCTTCTACAGACCTTCGGCTTGCTTCTTGTTCGTCGGATAGCTTGTGGGGTCATCTCACTTTAGATATTTGTCTGGTGGGATTTGCAATAGACGTCCAACCTTCTTCATCGTCTTCTTCTCTAGGATGACGAATTGTTCTGCAGATCTCACTGGTATTGGCGTATGTTGGCTCCGACCATCGACTTTCTGGTCATTGCATCAACAATGTTCTCCTAGCTTTGATGGTGTCTTGAAGATCAAGAGGCGGCATCAAGCTTCGCTCACAGCGCGTCGCCGATGAATCCAAGAGGAAGATGGCATCGATTTCCACAAAGGTGTGTGTGTAATTATTAATTTCTATAAAGATGACATTGTAAGGGTTTGTCAGACTTTAATATATGGTCTTTGGCCTTCTTAAAAAATGAATTTGAATTGTGTTTGAGTACACCAAAAAGAAATCATAAACTTGTGAGGCACATACATATTTTTCCAAGGGATTACGCTCAATGTAATTCATTTTGCAGTACGGAGCAAAGCCACAATGCGAGAGAGAAATCTAATACCATGTAGCAAACAAGCTAAGAATGGAAATTTGGCGGTCGCAGATGAACAGACCGAGCAAGTTCAAATTGGCGTAACATGAAACCTATTAGTGCAAAGACCCGTGGAGGGCTACCAAATTCCATAGACCGCATAGTCGACATCAACGGGTTAAATCTCCTTGTGCTCTCCCCCCCCCCCCCAATAAAAAACAAAGAGTGTGATAAACAATTCGCGGGGTAGAAATTTATGCAGTTCGGAAATTACATCCTTCCGAATAAGAACCATGGGTATACTCGGAAGTTACAAAAGTTGTCCCTCTAAACCAACCCCCTAAAATGAAATAGCACAAGGAAAAAACAATAGGCCAGACCATCCTACAAAAAACAAAATGGTCCCTTCATAACTAGTCATCCATAGTATCAAATAGATCATTTTCTTCTTTACGAACTCTACATAGGGCTATAAAAATTATATTGCCATTTACTCCCTCCGTTCCGAATTACTTGTCACACGTATGGATGTATCTAGATGTATTTTAGTTCTAGATACATCCATTTTAATGACAAGTAATTTGGAACGGAGGGAGTACCTTTTAGTTATATTATTTTTATTAGTGTTACTAAAGAAGAACAAGAAAATCTTCATTTTTTTCTTCTAAAAATTGATATTGGCCGAGAGACATCAAATAGATTTTCTCTTTAGTGGGCATTTCCATGTAGGACTTGTTATAATATAACATTAGAGTTATATAAAAAAACTTTTTGTCAATTATATTTATCAAGAAAGCAAAAAATGATTCTTATAAATCCACCAACTTGTGTTGTCACAGATCAGCTAAAACAATAACTAACTCAGACTAGGCCCATATATGGATTGTTATAGTGCATATGTCAGACATCATCTAAATGCGGATTAAAGTTACTTAAAAATAAACGAATAATGGATACGGCTATCTGCTATGACAGAAGAAAAAATCGTTGCCTGTGGCTGAAGTAATCGTCAGCTATTGGAGGTGTGGGAAAATTGCAACGAATCTGATCTGTTGAATAATTAAAGGTAAACGTTTGTGGCCGGCAGACCGGCTCAAACTTCTGCCGGTCCCATGCTCACGTGCCCGTGAAAAAATCGTCCGCCCGCGCTAGAAACTGCTTACCGCTGGCCACACAAATTCTATCCACACCCCCGTGAGTATCTGCTTCCGTACACTTCTGTCTCACCGCTAGCCACCTGCACCTGCGCTGCTCCGGCGAGCGTCGCTCCCCACCTGCCCCCACGCCGCTCCGGCGAGCACGCTCCCCACCTATCCCTATGCTGCTCCGGCGAGCGCCGCTCCCCACCTGCCCCCGCGCTGCTCCGGCGAGCGCCGACTCCACTGTCTTTGGACGGGCTGCTACGCCATAAGCAGCGGATGAGATGCTGGAAAGCCTCGGTGGGAGCTGCAAGCGGGGATTTTTTTGCTACAACTGGTGTTTTGTTTTGCTGGAATCAGCAATATTTTTTGCTACGATCCAGATTTTGAAAGTGCTTTTTTGCTGGAACAGTCGAATTTTTTGCTGGAACCGGCAATCATTTTGCTACAACCGTGTTTAGTTTTTGTTACTACCGGTGTTTTGTGGATTTGTGCTACATCCATCTTCATGACATCGTCTGTTTTTCCAGTTGATTTTTTGCTACAACCATGCTATGATTTTGTTGGAGCCGAAGACAAATTTTGCTACTTCTAGCCACGGTGGCGATGGCTTTTTTCTTCGATGGGATCGACAACCAATTTTTGATACAAACGACGAGCAGTTTTGCTTCAACCAACATCTTTTTTAGCTGGAACCATTGGATTTTTTTGCTGGAACCTATGCTTTTTTCAAAGATGCAAAGCTATTTTTGATACAACTGGCAAGAAATTTTGCTTCAACCAAATCTAATTTTGCTGGAACCAGCAATTCCAAAGCTGCGACAAGCGAAGCTTCAATTTGCTTTTCATTTTTTGCTACCACCGTTTTCTAGTTTGCTGGAAGCATCACAATTTTGCTACCACGTTGTTTTGGATGCGAATCATGGCGGCGCCATTGATTCTGCAAGCGAAGAGAGAGGTGAGGATGGGCAGCACCGCCGAGCAGCAATGAGCTGCAACCAAGAACTCATCGGCGTCGAAGCGCCGACGGCGGACGGGCTGACAAGCGTTAGTAGCGCCATGACCGGGCGGCGGCGCCGACCGGCGACAGCGCCGTGGCGGCAGCCGAGCCGACGAAGTGGGTGGCCCCATGGCGGGCGATGGGGCGCCGGCGATGGCGGTGAGGGGCGCCGCAGGTGAGGCGACCAGCGTAGGAGGAGGATGAAGTGAGGGGGCACATCCGACGGCTAGGCGCGCTGGATCGTACGGTCCTGCGTAGACCGGTCAAATCGTTGCGCCGGTGCGCCGGCGCAGAGTGGTGCCCATAATTAAAGCAGCGTTTTAGAACAAAGTTGATTCAGTAGTGATCACGATGCAACGACTTCAAGCCTGGCCAACAGCGATATACTCCATACATACATTTTTTTGCGCGGGATATACATAGGAGTAGTTTTTTTTGCGGGAATATACATAGGAGTAGTTTCCTGCAAATACGGTTAGTTTGAGCGATTTTAGAAATAAATACGACAAAAATAAAATTTTAATAAAAGTTCAAAAACAATTAATAAGGTTGAACGCTTATATATGTGTTTTTTTCTCTTCTCGCAAAAAATATATATGTGTTTTTTCTCAACTGAAAATTGCATCGTGGGTAGATTTATTTCCAAAAAAAGATCACAGCATGATATTTTATGTTTGCTTTGTCTAGTTTTCCTTTCGGTAATTTTTTTTAGGGACCTTTCGGTAGTTTGTTGTGTTTATTAAACTATATCACAATTTTCCCTATGCCTTTCGCCATTTACATCTCTGACTTTTCGATGAAGATTTGTTCGACTCAAGACATGAGCAGAAATTGTCGGTCACTTGGATGACGAACACTAACGATATCCGTAGATAGGCGGTCGCTACGACGGCGCCCCTTCTCCTATATGTCATTATCAATATTCATTAATCAACCATAGTCAATAGTGTCGTTGTTCTTAATGAATTCGTGGGGCGCTGGAGCTAGTTTCAGCCAAACTAATTTTTAGATGTTTCAAAAATTTCTGGAAAAAGTGTAGATGTTCACATGGAATATGTCTACAAGGCCTGGAAATTTAAGAATGAAATTCGAAATGCACGTTGAGAGAAATAAAATGACAAATCCATATGTGAATAGTGTCGTTTTTGGTTTTGTCTTCTGTGACACTATTCATGTTAAAGTTTTCATTTTTGTTTCTCGGTGACTGTTTTGAATGTGGATCTGGTTTTTTTAGGAGTTGTAGTCACTGTAGAATTGTATTGAATAATTGTTGATGCAATATTGTGCTGGTACAAGAGGTATATATAAGAGCCAAGCCGCACCTGACCTAGCCCTTTACAAACCGAGTAGGAGCCCTAATCCTATTACAAGTTGTATTCTAACATCCCCGCAGTGTCAACGGTGGGCTCGACGACGTTGAGACTGAAACGAATGTTTTGAAACGGAGTAGTCGCCAGGCCTTTAGTAAAGAAATCATCAAACTGAGCAGAAGTAGGCACGTGGAGAACGCGAACTTGACAGAGAGCCACCTTCTCTCGAACAAAATGTATGTCGATCTCAATATGCTTGGTGCGACGGTGTTCAACAGGATTCCCTGACATGTAGACAGATGAAATATTATCACAGTAAACAATGATAGCTTGCTCAATAGGACGGTGCAGCTCTGACAACAACTGGCGCAACCAAACCGTATCAGCAACCGCATGAGCCACAACGCGGTACTCAGCTTCAGCAGACGAGCAGGAGACCATAACCTGCCTTTTTGAAGACCAAGAAACCAAATTGTTACCAAGGAAAACACAAAATCCGGATGTGGACCTACGAGTATCTGGACAACCAGCCCAGTCTAGTGTGCCTTTGAGATACCAGAGGTGGGAGAGGATTTGTTGATATGAAGACCTAAGTCTAGTGTGCCTTTGAGATACCGAAGAATACGTTTGACATGATTGTAGTGTGGAATACAAGGATCATGCATGTATAAACAAGCTTGTTGGACAACAAAAGAAATATTAGGACGAGTGAGAGTAAGATACTGAAGTGCACCAGTAAGACTACGATAAAGAGAAGGATCAGAAAAAGGGTCACCGTCGGCAGAGAGTTTGGAACCTGTATCAACAGGGGTACGGGAAGTTTGACAATCAAGCATACCAGAACGAGAAAGAAGATCCAGAGTGTACTGATGTTGAGACAAGAAAAGACCAAAGGAGTCACGGATAACAGCAATACCTAAGAATTGATGAAGAAGACCTAAATCTATCATAGAAAATTCGTGGCGAAGAAGAGAGATAATATGATCTAAAAAATGTTGTGAGGAAGCTGTGAGAATAATATCATCAACATATAAAAGAAGGTAAGCACTGTTTTTGTTGTGATGAAAGGTGAAGAGTGAAGTGTCAGAACAGGAAGGGGTAAAACCGATTGTTTGAGCATAAGTAGAAAAGCGTTGGAACCATGCACGTGGTGCTTATTTAAGACCATAAAGAGATTTTTGAAGAAGACAAACATGATTAGGATAGGAGGAATGTTCGAAGCCAAGAGGATGTTGACAATAGACTATTTCTTGAAGAGAGCCATGAAGAAAAGCATTTTTGACATCTAGTTGATGAATTGGCCAGGAAGAAGAGACGATGATGCTAAGGACATTACGAATAGTGTTGGGCTTGACAACTGGAGAGAAAGTCTCATCATAATCGATGTCGTGTTGCTAAGAGTAACCACGGCATACCCATCAAGCCTTATAACATGTAAGACTCCCATCAGAATTAAATTTATGGCGAAAAACCCATTTGCCCGAAACGATATTTGTATTGGAAGGACAGGGAACTAACTGCCACGTGTGATTCTGCAGAAGGGCATCATATTCATCTTTCCTAGCTGCGGTCCAATTAGGATCTAGGAGAGCTGATTTGTAAGATTTGGGTAGAGAGGAAGGAGATAAAGATGATGAAGATTGAGATGATCTTTTGCAGGTAAACGAAACCCGGACTTGGCACGTGTGCGCATGGTATGATCGTTAATAGGAGCCGGAACGGGAATAGCATGAGCAGGAGGGTGGGGGAAGATGTGGTGGACGTGTCCGGCGCAGCGGAGGAAGCGAACGCGGGAGATGGTGGTGAAGACTGCGGCTACAGCAGGTCTGCCGCGTCAGAGTGTAATGCGTTTTCCTCTGCCGGGACAGAGGTGATGACAGAAGTGGTGGCGGCAGGATTTGCTACTGCGGCTCGTTTCGCTGGATTGGTCGGTGGGTGAAAGAGGGGAAGATAATTGTGACGAGAGGGACTAATGGACGGCGCGGTGAGTTGGAATCTAATTGTTGACCCTCGGAAAAGGGAAAATGTTTTTAGCAAATGTTACATGACGAGATACATGAACACGGCCACTAACAAGATCTAGACAACGATAACCCTTGTGCTCATCGGAAAAACCTAGATGGACACACGGGATAGAGCGCGGGGAAAGTTTGTTAGGAGAAGTGAAGGAAATATGCCCTAGAGGCAATAATAAAGTTATTATTTATTTCCTTATTTCATGATAAATGTTTATCATTCATGCTAGAATTGTATTAACCGGAAACATGATACATGTGTGAATGCATAAACAAACAACATGTCACTAGTATGCCTCTACTAGACTAGCTTGTTAATCAAAGATGGTTATGTTTCCTAACCATGAACAAAGAGTTGTTATTTGATTAACAAGGTCACATCATTAGTTGAATGATCTGATTGACATGACCCATTCCGTTAGCTTAGCACACGATCGTTTAGTATGTTGCTATTGCTTCCTTCATGACTTATACATGTTCCTATAACTATGAGATTATGCAACTCCGTTTGCGGAGGAACACTTTGGTACTACCAAAGCGCCACAACGAATCGGGTGATTATAAAGGAGTACTACAGGTGTCTCCAAAGGCGGATGTTGGGTTGGCGTATTTCGAGATTAGGTTTTGTCACTCCGATTGTCGGAGAGGTATCTCTGGGCCCTCTCGGTAATACACATCTTTGAAGCCTTGCAAGCATTACAACTAATGAGTTAGCTGTGAGATGATGTATTACGGAACGAGTAAAGAGACTTGCCGTAACGAGATTGAACTAGGTATTGGATACCGACGATCGAATCTCGGCAAGTAACATACCGATGACAAAGGGAACAACGTATGTTGTTATGCGGTCGACCGATAAAGATCTTCGTAGAATATGTAGGAACCAATATGGGCATCCAGGTCCGCTGTTGGTTATTGACCGGAGGCGTGTCTCGGTCATGTCTACATTGTTCTCGAACCGTAGGGTCCGCACGCTTAAGGTTTCGATGGCGATGTTATTATGAGTTTATATATTTTGATGTACCGAAGAAGTTGAGTCCCGGATGTGATCACGGACATGACGAGGAGTCTCGAAATGGTCGAGACATAAAGATTGATATATTGGAAGCCTATATTTGAGTCCGGAATGGTTCGGGTGAAATCGAATTTTCTGAGTACCGGAGGTTACGGAACCCCGGGAACTAAATGGGCCTTAGTGGGCCTCGAGGAGAAGAGGAGGGGCGGCCGGGGCAGGGCGCGCCTCCCCTAGTCCGAATAGGACAAGGAGGGCGGCGCCCCTTCCTTCTTCCCCTCCCCAATCCTACTCCAACTAGGAAGGGGAGTCCTACTCCGGTGGGAGTAGGACTCCTCCAGCGCCTCCTCTAGGCCGGCCGCACCCCTTGCTCCTTTATATCACAGGCAGGGGGCACCCTAGAACACACAAGTTTGATCTACGGATCGTTCCTTAGCCTGCGGTGCCCCCTCCACCATATTCCACCTCGGTCATATCGTCGAAGCTTAGGCGAAGCTCTGCGCCGATAGAACATCAAGATCGTCCCACGCCGTCGTCTTGTGGAACTCTCCTCGACACTCGGCTGGATCGGTCTACGAGGGCGTCATCGAGCTGTCGTGTGTCAAGAACTCGGGGCGCGGAGCTTGGCGCGGGATCGGTCGGATCGCGAGGAGAACGTCGACTACTTCCTCTACGTTGTGATCGCTTCCGCTTCGGGTCTACGAGGGTACGTAGACAACACTCTCCCCTCTCGTTGCTATGCATCACCATGATCTTGAGTGTGCGTAAGAAAATTTTTGAAATTACTACGTTCCCCAACAAGAAGTGGAGTAGGAGTTTGGAAAACAAAGACAACCGAAGACGCGAACGTCAGAGTAATTTGAATGAGAGAGAAATAAAGAGAAGTAAGGAGTAGTTTGTGGGTTAACTTCAAATGGACGAATATTGAGTAAATATGTGGCCATGTGAAGTACCTCTGCCCAGAACATCGACGACATAGAAGATTGAATAAGCAGAGTGCGAATGATGTCGTTAAGAGTACGAAGAGAACGCTCGGCTTTGCCGTTTTGAGGGGAGGTATAAGGACAGGAGAAACGTAAGAGAATTCCATATTGTAGAAAGAAATTCTGATTTTTAAAGTTGTCAAATTCACGACCATTATCACATTGTATGAATCTTATAGGAAGGAAAAAGTGGACCGAGACATAGCGCTGAAAGCTAAGGAATATATTATGAACGTCGAATTTGTTACGTAAAGAAAAAGTCCAAACATAATGAGTAAAATCATCAAGAATCACGAGATAATACTTAAAACCAGATGTACTTTCTATTGGTGATGTCCAGAGATCACAATGAAGTAATTCAAAAGGAAAGGTACTAGAGGATTGAGAGGAACTAAAGGGAAGGCGAACATGTTTGCCTAATTGACATGACTGACACATGGAAGAATTATGAGAGTCTCTATTACAAGGTATTGAAAATTCACTAAGAAGTGCGGATAACACATTTTTATTGGAATGGCCGAGTCGTTGGTGCCACAGATCAACAGAGGCCACCATAGATGTTGGAGGAGCAGCGACCGAAACACCATGGAGAGAATATAAATCACCGGAGCTATTGAATTGAGTGATCTCGGCCTTGGTTGGGTAGTCTTTCACGGACAAACCAAAGGGGTCAAACTCAACAGAAACATGATTATCAGTGGTGATTTTGCGAACAGAAATCAGATTTTAAATAAGAGTAGGAGCTACAAGAACATCACGAATAAGCAAAGGCTTAGTTGGGGATTGGATTTGAGCCTGACCGACATAGTAAATAGGAATAGAAGATCCATCACCGAGAGTAATAGAGGGAAAAGACGAAGGTGTGCAAGAAGAAAGCAAATTACTCGATGCAGACATATGACGAGAAGCACCAGAATTGAAAATCCAATCCGTACCCGAGTTCCCTTGTGCAGCAAAGTTGTTCATGGCTTGTAGAAAAGCAGATTGGTCCCAGTTCGGAGTCGAAGTAGAGGCCGGTGTAGTCATGGGAGCTTGCGGGTGTGGTGGCGTCGGCTGTAGGGCCGACATCAGCGTAAAGAGGGAGACACCATCATTGTACTGCTGCATATAGGAGGGGTGATGGAGCCCCATAGGATGCACAAGGACTGGTGTTGTAGATCGGTGGCGCGTAGGAGGGAGCAGCGTGGTACGCGACCATTGGTTGTCGGGGCGCGAGGACGGGCGCGCCGGTGTGAGGGCGAGCACCGGGCTGCCAGCCACCGGTATAGGCAGGCGGGGCACCATATGGCATAGGGGCGGACCAGGGCATAGGCCACGCCTGGACTAGCCCTGTCCATGGATCAGGGGGGCAGTGGTGGTGCAGTTGGTGGAGTCGAGGGCGGAGCAGGAGCAGGCGCCGTGCGGAACTGCGGCGGCCTAGGGTTTTTGCCCCGGTAGTTGGGACTTGGACGCCAGCCAGATGGTTGAGGAGGTGTTGTTGGTGGAGGTGGCGGTGGCGGCGTCGACGCAGGCGGGAGAGGAGAAGCAGCGCGCCGCTCGAAGTAGTCGGGCGGCGGCAGCGGTGGCGGGGCTGGCGGGTTAGCCATACCCTAGGATCGAAAGTACGATACCATGTAGAATTGTATTGAATTGTATTGAATAATTGTTGATGCAATATTGTGTCGATATAAGAGGTATATATAAGAGCCAAGCCGCACCTGACCTAGCCCTTTTACAAACCGAGTAGGAGTCCTAATCCTATTACAAGTTGTATTCTAACAGTCACATACACCGTGAAGATTCAAAAACTCAGAATTTTCTAAAACATTTAAATTCGTTTTTTCAAGGTTGGTACCGTGGGAGCATTTAAGGTTTAGACGTGTAGAAATTTGACAACTACGTAACCATTATTTAGACCATGTCAAATGTGTGGGCACGCTTGTTGAACCAGTTTTCCTCGTATTCCCTACAACCAGGTTCAACATGTCCAATTTGCAAATATCAATGTTGATAACCTTGTTCTAAATTGATCTAAAAAAACTTGTTCTAAATTGCAACAAATAGCAATATCTGGTCTTAAGTGCAACAAAGGCAAGAAGGTGCACATATAAATATTTGGCAGGAGTCATGGATTCCATCGAGTCCGTCATGGAAAGTCCTTACTCCTATAGTGCAACAATGCTTACATATGTTGAGGAACTCATTAGTTCACATACGGGTCAGTGGATGAAGGTTTCATAAGGGATGTTTTCTCGCCCATGGATGCCTGTAGAATACTACAAATCCCTTTAAATGTTCATATGGTGGAGGACTTTGTGGCATGGAATTATATGAGGTTTGGGACGTTTTCTGTCCGGTCCGCATATCACCGAGAGTTTGAGCATCAACATGGCCAGCGCCTAGCTCGTTCTGATGGACAATGTAAGAGCATCTACAGCTAGGCATCTCAAACTCGTCTCATACGCCCGGGCAGGGCGCCCGGTCACTGTTCGGTCACATTTTTGACCCAGACAGCCCCCTCAAAAGGCTCTCAAACGCCTGGGCTGACCGGCACCCCTCATATCCAGCCCAAATATGGTATGGGGGCGCCCGGGCGCGCCCGGGCACATCCACCACGTCGGACCCGGCCCACGCTGGCCCACCCAACCCCACATAAATTCCTCCCATCCGCTCGCCGGACCAAACCCTAGCCACTTCATTCTCCTCCCCTCGGCGACCCAAACTCGTCTCCGGCTCCTTTCGGCCGTCTCCAGCATGGCGGGTAGCAGATCTGAGTCCTTCACCTCCAGATCTATCGACCTCGAGCTCATCCCACGCGGCCCCGAGGAGGAGATGGCCGTCCGGCTTGCGCTCCATCGTGCCCGGGAGAAGGCCCGTGCACGGCTGTGCTCGGACTCCTTCCGTCGGGAATCCATTGCGTCCGCCCAAATGGCGCATGGATCCGGTGCTAGGCCAGCTATAGCCTCCTTGCTAGAGGCAGTGCGGTCCGTCTGGCGACCGAACGCGCTGGCGGACACGCAACCCCCCCATTGGCACGCCGAGCATCGGTACGCACCATTGGCCTCGACCAACGAGGCCATGGCACGGCGTGCCCGCCGTGCATGGCATCGGGCACGGGAGGTGGCAGTAGCCCTCGCTGCGATAGACGTCGGCAAGGCGGAGTCACATTCTCCGACTCCTCGTATGGCGCATCAGTCGAGGCGACGCAACCGCTGTTGGGGAACGTAGTAATTTCAAAAAAATTCCTACGCACACGCAAGATCATGGTGATGATATAGCAACGAGAGGGGAGAGTGTTCGTCCACGTACCCTCTTAGACCGTAAGCGGAAGCGTTAGCACAACACGGTTGATGTAGTCGTACGTCTTCACGATCCGACCGATCCAAGCACCGAACGTATGGAGCCTCCGAGTTCAGCACACGTTCAGCTCGATGACGATCTCCGGCCCTCCTATCCAGCAAAGGCTCCGGAGATGAGTTACGTCAGCACGACTGCATGGTGATGATGATGATGTTCTACCGGCGCAGGGCTTCGCCTAAACTCCGCGACGATATGACCGAGGTGGAATATGGTGGAAGGGGCACCGACTGCGGCTAAGGAATGATCCGTAGATCAACTTGTGTGTCTATGGGGTGCCCCGCCCCGTATATAAAGGAGCCAGGGGGGAGGAGGCCGCTGGCCTAGGGGGCGCCAGGGGGGAGTCCTACTCCCACCGGGAGTAGGACTCCCCTTTTCCAAGTTGGAGTAGGAGAGAAAGGGAAAGAGGAGGAAGAGGGAAGGAAGGGGGGCGCCGCCTCTTCCCTTGTCCTATTCGGACTAGGAGGGGAGGCCTTGCGGCCCCTCCTGGATCCTTCCTCTTCTCTCTCTTGGCCCATGTAGGCCCATTAACCCCGGGGTTCAGGTAACCTCCGGTACTCGGTAAAATGCCGATTTCACGGAACCATTCCGATGTCCAAACATAGGCTTCCAATATATCAATCTTTATGTCTCGACCATTCCGAGACTCCTCGTCATGTCCGTGATCACATCCGGACTCGAACAAACCGGTACATCAAAACTTATAAACTCATAATAAAACTGTCATCAAAACGTTAAGCGTGCGGACCCTACGGGTTCGAGAACTATGTAGACATGACCTAAAACTATTCTCGGTCAATAACCAATAGCGGTACCTGGATGCCCAAATTGGTTCCTACATATTCTATGAAGATCTTTATCGGTCAAACCGCATAACAACATACGTTGTTCCCTTTGTCATCGGTATGTTACTTACCCGAGATTCGATCGTCGGTATCCAATACCTAGTTCAATCTCGTTACGGCAAATCTCTTTACTCGTTCATGTCGTCATCTCATAACTAACTCATTAGTTATAATGCTTGCAAGGCTTAAGTGATGAGTATTACCGAGAGGACCAGAGATACCTCTCCGACAATCGGAGTGACAAAACCTAATCTCGAAATCGCCAACTCAACATGTACCTTTGGAGACACTGTAGTACTCCTTTATAATCACCCGATTACGTTGTGATGTTTGATAGTACCCAAAGTGTTCCTCCGTAAACGGGAGTTGCATAATTCTCATAGTTACAGGAACATGTATAAGTCATGAAGAAAGCAATAGCCAGAATACTAAACGATCAAGTGCTAAGCTAACGGGATGGGTCATGTCAATCACATCATTCTCCTAATGATGTGATCCCATTAATCAAATGACAACACATGTCTATGGTTAGGAAACATAACCATCTTTGATTAATGAGCTAGTCAAGTAGAGGCATACTAGTGACTATATGTTTGTCTATGTATTCACACATGTATCATGTTTCCGGTTAATACAATTCGAGCATGAATAATAAACATTTATCATGATATGAGGAAATAAATAATAACTTTATTATTGCCTCTAGGGCATATTTCCTTCAACCTCATCACGGTGGACGTCGGCGGCTCATCCCCGGAGGATCCTATTGGGGAATGTAGCATGCAATTTCAAAAAAATTCCTACGATCACGCAAGATCTATCTAGGAGATTCTTAGCAAGGAGAGGGGAAGAGTGTGTCCATGCACCCTCATAGACCAAAAGCGTAAGCATTAGATTAACGCGGTTGATGTAGTCGAACGTCTTCGCGATCCAACTGATCAAGTACCGAACATACGGCACCTCCGAGTTCAGCACACGTTCAGCTCGATGACGTCCCTCGAACTCTTGATCCAGCAGAGGGTCAGGGGAAAGTTTCGTCAGCACGACGGCATGGTGATGGTGATGGTGATGTGATCCACGCAGGACTTCGCCTAAGCACTACGTGAATATGGCCGAAGGAGTAAACCGTGGAGGGAGATGCCGCACACGGCTTGGAACAATTGGTGTGTCTCCAAGGGATGCCCTGCCCACATATATACAGGAGGGAGAGGAGGAGGCCGGCCACCAGGGGCGCGCCAAGAGGGGGGAGTTCTACTAGGACTCCAGTCCTAGTAGGATTCGCCCCCCCCTTTCCTTCTCATGGAGGGGGAAAGTGGGAAGGAGAGGGAGAGGGGGAAAGGAAAGAGGGGTCGCGCCCTTCCCCTTGTCCAATTTGGACAGCCCATGGGGGGGAGCCACCCCTTGTGGGCTCCCCTCTCTCTCCCCTACGGCCCATGGTTGCCCATTACTTCCCCGAGGGGTTCCAGTAACCCCTCGGTACTCCGATAAATATCCAAAACGTCCCGAAACCATTTCGGTATCCAAATACTATCGTCCAATATATCAATCTTTATGTCTCGACCATTTCGATACTCCTCGTCGTGTCCATGATCTCATCTGGGACTCTGAACAATCTTCGGTCACCAAAACACATAACTCATAATACAAATCGCCATTGAACGTTAAGCGTGCGGACCCTACGGGTTCGAGAACTATGTAGACATGACCGAGACACATCTCCGATCAGTAACCAATAGCAGAATCTAGATGCTCATATTGGTTCCTACATATTCTACGAAGATCTTTATCGGTCAAACCATAATAACAACATACGTCATTCCCTTTGTCATCGGTATGTTACTTGCCCGAGATTCGATCGTCGGTATCCTCATACCTAGTTCAATCTCGTTACCGGCAAGTATCTTTACTCGTTCCATAATGCATCATCCCTTAACTAACTCATTAGTCACATTGCTTGCAAGGCTTATAGTGATGTGCATTACCGAGAGGGCCCAGAGATACCTCTCTGATACATGGAGTGACAAATCCTAATCTTGATCTATGCCAACCCAACAAACACCTTTGAAGACACCTGTAGAGCATCTTTATAATCACCTAGTTACGTTGTGACGTTTGATAGCACACAAGGTGTTCCTCCGGTATTCGGGAGTTGCATAATCTCATAGTCAGAGGACTATGTATAAGTCATGAAGAAAGCAATAGCAATAAAACTTAACAATCATTATGCTAAGTTAACGAATGGGTCTTGTCCATCACATCGTTCACCTAATGATGTGATCCATGTCTATGGTCAGGAAACTTAACCATCTTTGATTAACGAGCTAGTCTAGTAGAGGCATACTAGGGACACTTTGTTTGTCTACGTACTCACACATGTATCAAGTTTCCAGTTAATACAATTCTAGAATGAATAATAAACATTTATCATGATATAAGGAAATATAAATAACAACTTTATTATTGCCTCTAGGGCATATTTTCTTCAATCTCCCACTTGCACTAGAGTCAATAATCTAGTTCACATCTGAAGGAAATATGCCCTAGAGGCAATAATAAAGTTATTATTTATTTCCTTTCATATCATGATAAATGTTTATTATTCATGCTAGAATTGTATTAACCGGAAACATAATACATGTGTGGATATATAGACAAACAGAGTGTCACTAGTATGCCTCTACTTGACTAGCTTGTTAATCAAAGATGGTTAAGTTTCCTAACCATGGACAAAGGAGTTGTCATTTGATTAACAAGGTCACATCATTAGTTGAATGATCGATTGACATGACCCATTCCATTAGCTTAGCACCCGATCGTTTAGTATGTTGCTATTGCTTTTATCCATGACTTATACATTCCTTTGACTATGAGATTATGCAACTCCTGCCATCAGAGGAACACTTTGTGTGCTACCAAACGTCACAACGAATCGGGTGATTATAAAGGTGCTCTTCATGTGTCTCCAAAGTATTTGTTGGGTTGGCGATTTCAAGATTAGGATTTGTCACTCGAATGCTCGGAGAGGTATCTCGTGGCCTTCTCGGTAATGCACATCATATAAGCCTTGCAAGCATTGCAACCAATGAGTTAGTTATGGATGATGTATTGAACAGTAAAGAGACTTGCGTAACGAGATTGAACTAGGTATTGATACCGACGATCGAATCTTGGGCAAGTAACATACCGATGACAAAGGAACAACGATGTTGTTATGCGGTCTCGACCGATAAAGATCTTCGAGAATATGTAGGAGCCAATATGGGCATCCAGGTCCCGCTTATTGGTTATTGACCGAGACGTGTCTCCGTCATGTCTACATTGTTCTCGAACCATAGGGTCCGCACGCTTAAGGTTACGATAGCGATTATTATGAGTTTTGATGTACCGAAGGAGTTGAGTCCCAGATGAGATCGGGATATGACGAGGAGTCTCAAATGGTCGAGACGTAAAGATCGATATATTGGACAACTATATTCGGAGTTCGGAAAGGTTCCGAGTGATTCGGGTATTTTTCGGAGTACCGGAGAGTTATGGGAATTCGTATTGGGCCTCATTGGGCCATACGGGAAAGGAGAGAAAGGGCTCAAGAGGTGGCCGCGCCCCTCCCCTTGCTCTAGTCCGAATTGGACTAGGGAAGGGGGGCGCCCCCTTCCTTCCTTCTCCTTCTCTGTTCCCTTTCCTTCTCTCCTACTCCCCTACATGGAAGGATTCCTAGTTGGACTAGGAAAGGGAATCCTACTCGGTGGGAGTAGGACTCCCCTGGCGCGCCAAACCTAGGGCGGCCTCCTCCTCCCTTGCTCCTTTATATATGAGGCAGGGGCACCCCATGGACACACAAGTTGATCATTAAGATCATTCCTTAGCCGTGCGGTGCCCCCTCCACGATATTACACCTCGGTCATATTGTAGCGGTGCTTAGGCGAAGCCTTGCGACAGAGAACATCAAGATCGTCACCACGCCGTCGTCTCGACGGAACTCCCCTCGGAGCCTCTCTTGGATTGGAGATCGAGGGTGCGTCATCGAGCTGTCGCGTGTCAAGAACTTCGGAGGTGCGGAATAGCGGTGCTTGGATCGGTTGGACCGGAGGACGTCGACTACTTCTTCTACGTTGTGTCAGCGCTTCGCTTCGGTCACGAGAGTGCGTAGACAGCACTCTCCCTCTCGTTGCTATGCATCACCATGATCTTGCGTGTGCGTAGGAAATTTTGAAATTACTACATTCCCCAACGGTGGCATCGAGCCAGGTTTTATGGTTTGATGTTATATGCATGAATAGAACACAAGTGAGTTGTGGGCGATATAAGTAATACTACTTACCGGCATGTCATACTTTGGTTGGCGGTATTGTTGGATGAAGCGGCCGGACCGACATTACGCAGACGCTTACGCGAGACTGGTTTTACCGCCGTGCTTTGCACACGGTGACTAGCGGTGTCGGTTTCTCCAACTTTAGTTGAACCGAGTATAGCTCGCCCGGTCCTTGCGAAGGTTAAAACAGCACCAACTTGACAAACTATCGTTGTGGTTTTGATGCGTAGGTGAGATTGGTTCTTGCTTAAGCCCATAGCAGCCACGTAAAACTTGCAACAACAAAGTAGAGGGCGTCTAACTTGTTTTTGCGGGGCATGTTGTGATGTGATATGGTCAAGGCGTGGTAAGATATAAGTTGTTGTATGAGATGATCATGTTTTGTTGAAGTTATCGGCAAGCTGGCGAAGCCCTATGGATGTCTCTTTGTTGCATAAGATGCAAGTGCCAAATAATTGCTTTACTTTATCGCTATCGATAGCAATAGTTGCAAGAGCAATAGTTGGTGAGACAACCATGTGATGACACATTGATATAGATCAAGATGATGAAGATCATGGTGTCGTGCGAGAACGATAGAGATCATGTGATACTTTGGAGATGGAGATCAAAGGCGCAAGATGATCATGGCCATATCATGTCACATATTTTGATTGCATATGATGTTTATCTATTATACATCTTATTCTTGCTTTGATTGACGGTAGCATTTTAAGATGATCTCTCACTAAAATTATCAAGAAGTGTTCTCCCGAGTATGCACCGTTGCCAAAGTTAAATCGTGCCCGGACACCACGTGATGATCGGGTGTGATAAGCTCTCGTCCATCTACAACGGGTGCAAGCCAGTTTTGCACACGCAGAATACTCGAGTTAAACTTGACGAGCCTAGCATATGCAGATATGGCCTCGGAACACGGAGACCGAAAGGTCGGCGTGAATCATATAGTAGATATGATCAACATAAGATGTTCACCATTGAAAACTACTCCATCTCACGTGATGATCGGTTATGGTTTAGTTGATTTGGGTCACGTGATCACTTAGATGACTAGAGATGTCTATCTAAGTGGGAGTTCTTAAGTAATATGATTAATTGAACTTAAATTTATCATGAACTTAGTCTGGTAGTATTTTGCAAATTATGTTGTAAGATCAATAGCTTGCGTTGTTGCTTTCATATGTTTATTTTGATATGTTCCTAGAGAAAATGTATTGAAAGATGTTAGTAGCAATGATGCGGATTGGATCCGTGATCGAGGTTTATCCTCATTGTTGCCTGAGAATAATTATGTCCTTGATGCACCGCTAGGTGATGGACCTATTGCAGGAGCGGATGCGGACATTATGAGCGTTTGGCTAGCTCAATATGATAACTACTTGATAGTTTAAGTGCACCATGCTTAGCGGCTTAGAATCGGGACTTCAAAGGCGTTTTGAGCGTCATGGACCATATGAGATGTTCCAGGAGTTGAAGTTAATATTTCAAGCAAATACCGAGTTGAGAGATATGAAGTCTCCAACAAGTTCTATAGCTTAAAGATGGAGGAGAATCGCTCAACTAGTGAGCATGTGCTCAGATTATGCAGGTACAACAATCGCTTGAATCAAGTGGGAGTTAATCTTCCGGATAAGATAGTGATTGATGAATTCTCTAGTCACCATCACCAAGTTAGTAGAACTTCGTGATGAACTATAGTATGTAAGGGATGATGAAAATGATTCCGAGTTTTTCATGATGATGAAATCGTTGAAGGTAGAAATCAAGAAAGAACATCAAGTGTTGATGGTTAACAAGACCACTAGTTTCAAGAAAAGGGCAAAGGGATAGAAGGGAACTTCAAGAAGAGCGGCAAGCAAGTTGTTGCTCAAGTGAAGAAGCCCAAGTCGGACCTAAGCACGAGACTATGTGCTTCTCTTGCAAAGGGACTGATTCTCGAAGCGAACTACCCCAAGTATTTGGCGGATAAGAAGGATGGCAAAGTAAACAAAGGTATATTTGATATACATGTTATTGATGTGTACTTTACTAGTGTTTATAGCAACCCCTAGGTATTTGGTACTGGTTCAGTTGCTAAGAGTAGTAACTCGAAGCAGGAGTTGCAGAATAAGCGAAACTAGTTAAGGGTGAAGTGACGATGTGTGTTGAAAGTAGTTTCAAGATTGATATGATCATCATCGCACACTCCCTATACTTTCGGGATTAGTGTTGAACCTAAATAAATGTTATTTGGTGTTTGCGTTGAGCATGAATATGATTTGATCGTGTTTATTGCAATACGGTTATTCATTTAAGTAAGAGAATAAACTGTTGTTACATTTACATGAATAAAACCTTATATGGTTACACACCCAATGAAAATGGTTCATTGGATCTCGATCGTAGTGATACACATATTCATAATATTGAAACCAAAAGATGCAAAGTTAATAATGATAGTGCAACTTATTTGTGGCTTTGCCGTTTAGGTCATATTGGTGTAAAGCGCATGAAGAAACTCCATCTTGATGGGATTTTGGAATCACTTGATTATGAGTCACTTGATGCTTTGCGAACCATGCCTCATGGGCAAGATGACTAAGACTCCATTCTCGGAACAATGGGCGAGCAACTGACTTATTGGAAATAATAAATCTTGATGTATGCGATCCAATGAGTGTTAAGGCTCGCGGCGGGTATCGTTATTTTCTGACCTTCACAGATGATTTGAGCAGATATGGGTATATCTACTTGATGAAACATAAGTCTGAAACATTTGAAAAGTTCAATAAATTTCAGAGTGAAGTGGAAAATCATCGTGACAAGAAAATAAGGTTTCTACGATCTGATCACGGAGACAAATATTTAAGTTACGAGTTTGGTCTTCAATTAAAACAACGTGGAATAGTTTCACAAATTCATGCCACCTGGAACACCACATCATAATGGTGTGTCCGAACATCGTAACCGCACTTTATTGGATATAGTGCAATCTATGATGTTTCTTACTGATTTACCAATATCGTTTTGGGATCATGCATTAGAGACAGCTGCATTCACGTTAAATTGGGCACCATCTAAATCCGTTGAGACGACACTATATGAACTGTGGTTTAGCAAGGAACCCAAGTTGTCGTTTCTTAAAGTTTGGAGTTGCGATGCTTATGTGAAAAAGTTTCATCCTGATAAGCTCGAACCCAAATCGGAGAAGTGCATCTTCATTGAATACCCAAAGGAAATTGTTGGGTACACCTTCTATCACAGATCCGAAGGCAAGATATTCATTGCTTAAGATGGATCCTTTCTAGAGAAGGAGTTTCTCTCGAAAGAAGTGAGTGGGAGGAAAGTAGAACTTGATGAGGTAACTGTACCTGTTCCCTTATTGGAAAGTAGTTCATCACAGAAATCTGTTCTTGTGACTACTATACCAATTAGTGAGGAAGCTAATGATGATGATCATGTAACTTCGGATCAAGTTACTACCGAACCTCGTAGGTAAAAGCAGTGAGATCCGCACGAGTGGTACGGTAATCTGTTACGGAGGTCGTGTTACTTGACCATGACAAACCTATGAACTATGAGGAAGCGATGATGAGCCCAGATTCCATAAAATGGTTTGAGGCCATGAAATCGAGATATGATCCATGTATGAGAACAAAGTATGGACTTTGATGGATTTGCCCGATGATCGGCAAACCATAGAAAATAAATGGGTCTTCAAGAGGAAGGCGGACGGCGATAGTAGTGTTACTATCTACAAAGCTAGACTTGTCGAAAAAGGTTTTGACAAAGTTCAAGATGTTGAATACAATGAGATTTTCTCACTCGATCGATGCTTAAAAGTCTGTCCGAATCATGTTAGCAATTGCCGCATTTTATGAAATCGGCAAATGGATAAACAAAACTGCATTCCTTAATTGAGTTATTAAAGAAGAGTTGTATGTGATGCAACCAAGAGGTTTTGTCGATCCTAAAGGTGTTAACAAAATGTGCATCTATGGATTTGGTGCAAGCATCTCGGAGTTGGAATATACGCTTTGATAAGTTGATCAAAGCATATAGTTTATCTGAGACTTACAAATGAAGCTGTATTTACTAGAAAGTGAGTGGGAGCACTACAGCATTTCGATAAGTATATGTGAATGACATATTGTAGATCGGAAATAATGTAGAATTATTACGCAAAGCATAAAGGAGTGTTTGAAAGGAGTTTTTCAAAGAAAGACCTCGGTGAAGTTGCTTACATATTGAGCATCAAGATCTATAGAGATAGTTCAAGACACTTGATAAGTTTTTCAATGAGTACATACCTTGACAAGATTTTGAAGTAGTTCAAAATGGAAGAGTCAAAGAAAGAGTTCTTGCACTGTGTTACAAGGTGTGAAATTGAGTAAGACTCAAAACCCGACCACGGCAGAAGATAGAAAGAGAATGAAAGTCATTCCCATGCCTTGGCCATAGGTTCTATAAAGTATGCCATCTTTGTGTACCAGATCATTGTATACCCTACAATTGAGTTTGGCAAGGAGTACAATAGTGATCTAGGAGTAGATCACTAGACAGCGGTCAAAATTATCCTTAGTGGAATAAGGATATGTTTCTCGATTATGGAAGTGACAAAAGGTTAGGTAAGAAGGGTTACGTCGATGCAAGTTTTGACACCGATCTAGATGACTCTAAGTCTCGATCTAGATACATATTGAAAGTGGGAGCAATTAGCTAAAGTAGCTCCGTGCAGAGCATTGTAGACATAGAAAATTGCAAAATACATAACGGATCTGAATGTGAAAGACCCGTTGACTAAGATTCTCTCACAAGCAAAACATGATCACACCTTAGTACTCTTTGGGTGTTAATCACATAGCGATGTGAACTAGATTACTGAATCTAGGAAACCCTTTGGGTGTTGGTCACATGGCGATGTGAACTATGGGTGTTAATCACATGGTGATGTGAACTATTGCTGGTAAATCACATGGCGATGTGAACTAGATTATTGACTCTAGTGCAAGTGGGAGACTGAAGGAAATATGCCCTAGAGGCAATAATAAAGTTATTATTTATTTCCTTTCATATCATGATAAATGTTTATTATTCATGCTAGAATTGTATTAACCGGAAACATAATACATGTGTGGATATATAGACAAGCAGTGTCACTAGTATGCCTCTACTTGACTAGCTTGTTAATCAAAGATGGTTAAGTTTCCTAACCATGGACAAAGGAGTTGTCATTTGATTAACAAGGTCACATCATTAGTTGAATGATCTGATTGACATGACCCATTCCATTAGCTTAGCACTTTCGATCGTTTAGTATGTTGCTATTGCTTTTATCCATGACTTATACATGTTCCTTTGACTATGAGATTATGCAACTCCGTTTACCGAGGAACACTTTGTGTGCTACCAAGCGTCCTGGCAACGAATCGGGTGATTAGAAAGGTGCTCTCTGGTGTCTTCAAAAGTATTTGTTGGGTTGGCGTATTTCAAGATTAGGATTTGTCATTCCGAATGTCGGAGAGGTATCTCAGGGCCTTCTCGGTAATGCACATCATATAAGCCTTGCAAGCATTGCAACCAATGAGTTAGTTGCGGGATGATGTATTACGGAACGAGTAAAGAGACTTGCGTAGCGAGATTGAACTAGGTATTGGATACCGACGATCGAATCTTGGGCAAGTAACATACCGATGACAAAGGAACAACGTATGTTGTTATGCGGTCGACCGATAAAGATCTTCGTAGAATATGTAGGAGCCAATATGGGCATCCAGGTCCCGCTATTGGTTATTGACCGGAGACGTGTCTCCGTCATGTCTACATTGTTCTCGAACCGTAGGGTCCGCACGCTTAAGGTTACGATGACAGTTATTATGAGTTTTGATGTACCGAAGGAGTTCGGAGTCCCAGATGAGATCGGGGACATGACGAGGAGTCTCGAAATGGTCGAGACGTAAAGATCGATATATTGGACAACTATATTCGGAGTTCGGAAAGGTTTCGAGTGATTCGGGTATTTTTCGGAGTACCGGAGAGTTATGGGAATTCGTATTGGGCCTCATTGGGCCATACGGGAAAGGAGAGAAAGGGCTCAAGAGGTGGCCGCGCCCCTCCCCTTGCTCTAGTCCGAATTGGACTAGGGAAGGGGCGCCTTCCTTCCTTCTCCTTCTCTCTTCCTTTCCTTCTCTCCTACTCCCCTACATGGAAGGATTCCTAGTTGGGCTAGGAAAGGGAATCCTACTCCGGTGGGAGTAGGACTCCCCTTGGCGCCAAACCTAGGGCCGGCCTCCTCCCTCCCTTGCTCCTTTATATACGGGGGCAAGGGGCACCCCATGGACACACAAGTTGATCATTAAGATCGTTCCTTAGCCGTGTGTGGTGCCCCCTCCATGATATTACACCTCGGTCATATTGTAGCGGTGCTTAGGCGAAGCCTGCGACAGAGAACATCAAGATCATCACCACGCCGTCGTCTTGTGGAACTCCCCTCGGAGCCTCTCTGGATTGGAGATCGAGGTGCGTCATCGAGCTGTACGCGTGTCAAGAACTCGGAGGTGCCGGAATGCGGTGCTTGGATCGGTTGGACCGGGAGGACGTCGACTACTTCCTCTCGTTGTGTCAATGCTTCCGCTTGGTCTCACGAGGGTGCGAGACAACACTCTCCCCTCTCGTTGCTATGCATCACCATGATCTTGCGTGTGCGTAGGAAATTTTTGAAATTACTACGTTCCCCAACAACATCGCCATGTGATTTAACACCAATAGTTCACATCTTTATGTGATTAACACCCATAGTTCACATCACCATGTGACCAACACCCAAATGCTTTACTAGAGTCAATAATCTAGTTCACATCTCTATGTGATTAACACCCAAAGATTACTAATGTGTGATCATGTTTTACTTGTGAGAGAAGTTTAGTCAATGGGTCTGACACATTCAGATTCGTATGTATTTTGCAAATCTCTATGTCTACAATGCTCTGCATGGAGCTACTCTAGCTAATTTCTCCCACTTTCAATATGTATCCAGATTGAGACTCAGAGTCATCTAGATCGGTGTCAAAGCTTGCATCGACGTAACTGTTTACGACGAACTCTTTATCACCTCCATAACCGAGAAATATTTCCTTAGTCCTCTAAGGATAACTTTGACTGCTGTCAAGTGATCCACTCCTGGATCACTATTGTACCCCCTTGCCAAACTCATGGCAAGGTACACAATAGGTCCGGTATACAACATAGCATACTTTATAGAACCTATGGCTGAGGCATAGGGAATGACTTTCATTCTCTTTCTATTTTCTGCCGTGGTCGGGTTTTGAGTCTTACTCAACTTCATACCTTGCAACACAGGCAAGAACTCCTTGTTTGACTATTACATTTTGAATTACTTCAAAATCTTGTCAAGGTATGTACTCATTGAAAAATTTATCAAGCGTCTTGATCTATCTCTATAGATCTTGATGCCCAATATGTAAGCAGCTTCACCGAGGTTTTTATTGAAAACTTCTTATTCAATTATCCTTTTATGCTATCCAGAAATTATATATCATTTCCAGTCAGCAATATGTCATCCACATATAATATCAGAAATGCTACAGAGCTCCCACTTAATTTCTTGTAAATACATGCTTCACCGCAAGTCTGTATAAAACTATATACTTTGATCAACTCATCAAAACGTATATTCCAACTCAGAGATGCTTGCACCAGTCCATAGATGGATCGCTGGATCTTGCACACTTTGTTAGCACCTTTAGGATTGAGAAAACCTTCTGGTTGCATCATATACAACTCTTCTTTAATAACTCCATTAAGGAATGTAGTTTTGACATCCATTTGCCAGATTTTATAAAATGCGGCAATTGCTAACATGATTCGGATAGACTTTAAGCATCGATACGAGTGAGAAAATCTCATCGTAGTCAACACCTTGAACTTGTCGAAAACCTTTTGCGGCAATTCGATCTTTGTGGATAGTAACACTACTATCAGTGTCTGTCTTCCTCTTGAAGATCCATTTATTCTCAATGGCTCGCCGATCATCGGGCAAGTCAATCAAAGTCCATACTTAGTTCTCATACATGGATCCTATCACGGATTTCATGGCCTCAAGCCATTTATGAGAATCTGGGCTCATCATCGCTTCTTCATAGGTCGTAGGTTCGTCATGGTTTAGTAACATGACTTCCAGAACAGAATTACTGTACCACTCTGGTGCAGAACGTGCTCTGGTTAACCTACGAGGTTCGGTAGTAACTTGATCCAAAGTTTCATGATCATTATCATTAGCTTCGTCACTAGTTGTTGCAGGCATCACGGGAATGGTTTTCTGTGATGAACTACTTTCCAATTCGAGAGAAGGTACAGTTACCTCATCAAGTTATACTTTTCTCCCACTCACTTCTTTCAAGAGAAACTCCTTCTCTAGAAAGGATCATTCTTAGCAATAAAGATCTTGCCTTCAGATCTGTGATAGAAGGTGTACCCAATAGCTTCTTTTGGGTATCCTATGAAGACACACTTCTCCGATTTGGGTTCGAGCTTATCAGGTTGTAGCTTTTTCACATAAGCATCGCAACCCCAAACTTTAAAAAACGACAGCTTAGGTTTCTTGCTAAACCACAGTTCATATGGTGTCGTCTCAACGGATTTAGATGGTGCCCTATTTAACGTGAATGCAGTCGTCTCTAAAGCATAACCCCAAAACAATAGTGGTAAATCAGTAAGTGACATCATAGATCGCACCATATCTAATAAAGTATGGTTGCGACGTTCGGACACACCATTACGATGTGGTGTTCTAGGTGGCATGAGTTGTGAAACTATTCCACATTGTTTTAAATGAAGGCCAAACTCGTAACTCAAATATTCGCCTCCGTGATCAGATCATAGAAACTTTATTTTCTTGTTACGATTATTCTCCACTTCACTCTGAAATTCTTTGAACTTTCAAATGTTTCAGACTTGTGTCATTAAGTAGATATACCCATATCTGCTCAAACCATCTATGAAGGTTAGAAAATAACGATACCCGCCGCGAGCCTCAACACTCATCGGACCACATACATTGGTATGTATTATTTCCAATAAGTCAGTAGCTCACTCCATTGTTCCGGAGAACGGAGTCTTAGTCATCTTGCCCATGAGGCATGGTACGCAAGCATCAAATGATTCATAATCAAGTGATTCCAAAAAGTCTATCCGCATGGAGTTTCTTCATGCGCTTACACCAATATGACCTAAATGGCAGTGCCACAAATATGTTGCACTATCATTATCAACTTTGCATCTTTTGGCATCAATATTATGAATATGTGTATCACTACGATCGAGATTCAATAAACCATTTACACTGGGTGTATGACCATAGAACGTTTTATTCATGTAAACAGAACAACAATTATTCTTTGACTTAAATGAATAACCGTATTGCAATAAATATGATCTAATCATATTCATGATCAACACAAATACCAAATAAGTTTTATTTAGGTTCAACACTAATCCCGAAGGTAGAGGGAGTATGCGATGGTGATCTTATCAACCTTGGAATCACTTCCAACACACATCGTCACCTCGCCCTTAACGAGTCTTTGTTCATTTTGCAATTCCTGTTTCGAGTTACTAGTCTTAGCAACTGAACCGGTATCAAATACCCTGGGTTTACTATGAACACTAGTAAAGTACACATCAATAACATATATATCAAATATACCTTTGTTTACTTTGTCATCCTTCTTATCCCCAAGTATTTGGGGTAGTTTTGCTTCCAGTGACCATTCCCTTTGCAGTAGAAGCACTCAGTTTCAGACTTAGGTCTAGCTTTGGTTTCTTCACGGGAGTGGAAACTTGCTTGCCATTTTTTCTTGAAGTTCCCTTTCTTTTCCTTTGCCCCTTTTCTTGAAACTAGCGGTCTTGTTAACCATCAATACTTGATGCTCTTTCTTGATTTCTACCTTCGCTGATTTTAGCGCCGCGAAGAGCTCGGGAATCATTTTAGTTATCACTTGCATATTATAGTTCATCACGAAGTTCCAGTAACTTGGTGATAGTGACTAGAGAACTCTGTCAATCACTATCCTATCTGGAAGATTAACTCCCACTTGATTCAATGATTGTAGTACTCAGACATTCTGAGCACATGCTCACTGGTTGAGCTATTCTCCTCCATCTTGTAGGCAAAGTACTTGTTAGAGGTCTCATATCTCTCGACTCGGGCATGAGTCTGAAATACCAATTTCAGCTCTTGGAACATATTATATGCTCCGTGGTGTTCAAAACATTTTTGAAAGTTCCAGTTCTAAGCCGTAAAGCATGGTGCACTAAACTATCAAGTAGTCATCATATTGAGCTTGTCAAACGTTCATAACGTCTGCATCTGCTCCTGCAACAAGTCTATCACCTAGCGGTGCATCAAGGACCCAGACCGCATCATTGCTACTATCATCTTTCAACTTAGTTTTTCTCTAGGAACATATCATAAATAAAATAGGGGAGCTATAAGCGAGCTATTGATCTACAACATAGATATGCAAATACTATCAGGACTAGGTTAATGATAAATTTAAGTTCAATTAATTTTATTACTTAAGAAATCCCACTTAGATAGACATCCCTCGAGTCATCTAAATGATCACGTGATCCATATCAACTAAACCATGTCCGATCATCACGTGAGATGGAGTAGTTTCCAATGGTGAACATCTCTATGTTGATCATATCTACTATATGATTCACGTTCGACCTTTCGGTCTTAGTGTTCCGAGGCCATGTCTGTACATGCCAGGCTCGTCAAGTTTAACCCGAGTATTCCACATGTGCAAAACTGGCTTGCACCCATTGTATGTGAACGTAGAGCTTATCACACCCTATCATCACGTGGCGTCTCGGGACGACGAACTGTCACAATGGTGCATACTCAGGGAGAACACTTATATCTTGAAATTTTAGTGAGGGATCATCTTATAATGCTACCTCCGTACTAAGCAAAATAAGATGCATAAAAGATAAACATCACATGCAATCAAAATATGTGACATGATATGACCATCATCATCTTGTGCCTTTGATCTCCATCTCCAAAGCACCGTCATGATCTCCATCGTCACCGGTGAGGGAGTCCTGGACTAGGGGGTGTTCGGACAGCCGGACTATCATTATCCGCCGGACTCCAAGACTACGAAGATACAAGATTGAAGACTCCGTCCTGTGTCCGGATGGGACTTTCCTTGGCGTGGAAGGCAAGCTTGGCAATACGGATATGTAGATCTCCTACCATTGTAACCGACTCTGTGTAACCCTAGCCTCCTCCGGTGTCTATATAAACCGGAGGGCTTTAGTCCGTAGGACAACATACATTACAACAATCATACCATAGTCTAGCTTCTAGGGTTTAGCCTCCTTGATCTCGTGGTAGATCCACTCTTGTACTACCCATATCATCAATATTAATCAAGCAGGACGTAGGGTTTTACCTCCATCGAGAGGGCCCGAACTGGGGTAAAAACATCGTGTCCCTCGTCTCCTGTTACCATCCGCCTAGACGCTGATTCGGGACCCCTACCGAGATCCGCGGTTTGACACCGACATTGGTGCTTTTGTTGAGAGTTCCTCGTGTCGTCACCGATAGGCTTGATGGCATCTTCAACCAACAACGCTGTCGAGGTGAGACTTTTCTCCCGGACAGATCTTCAGATTCGGGCGCCGCCGCTGCGGGCAATTCACTTGGCCATCTGGAGCAGATCGAAGCTACGCCCTGGCCGTCAGTCGGATTCGAAGCTTGAACTTCACGGGCGATGTCGCGGAGACTTGATCTTGACGGACTCGAGCCACCGCCAAAGCGCCCAGACTTTGTGGCGATGGGCATGATCTAGCTCGCCACGAGCGAGTGCCTTGGAGGCGCTGCGGATCCGCTTCGCCATTAGCCGGAGCCGATCGCCCGGATCGAGGCGGTGGATAGATGCCGCCACAGGGGCTTCAACATCCACGGCGATGGAGCCAAACACCGATCTTGTCCCTCGAAACTTCGTGATTACGGCGCCGGACTCCTCGCCGAACTCCGAACCTCCCGCGCCTACCAATCGATCCGGATTGGGCGCGGTTATAAATTCACCGCCGCGGACATCTTTCAATACTCGCCTTTTGGCGATATCCTGAATTCACTAAAGCATCTCGTTATCGGGAGAGTCTTGGCGGACGATGGCCAGGATGGTTGGGGTATGGACGACGGAGAAATTGAGCCGCCCACCACCCACTTTGTAGCCACTGCCGATGATCTAACCGACATGCTAGACTACGACTCCGGCGACATCGGCGCTATGGACGGCGATGGGAGGCGTAACGAGAACCAGCGCCTACGGGGCATTGGAAGACCACCTCGTCATCGACATATATATGGTGGACACCCCAAAAGATGGGGACGGCGAAGAAGCAGCGGAGGCAGACTCTCTAAAGAAGTAGCCCAAACGCCGACGTCAGCGGCGCCGCTCTAAATCCCGCCACAGCAAGAATGTAGATTTCGGCACAGGAGATAATATTACTCCAGAGAGTGCCAAAGACAATCCCCCAAGCAAGACTCAGTAGCGGGAGGATGCGAAGCAAGCCCTCACGAGAGGCGGAAGGCGAAGAGGTTGAGGATCATAACTATATGCCTCCCTCCGAAGACGAAGCAAGCCTCAGCGATGATGAATTGGCTGCACACGAGGATCCCGTCGAACAAGAGCGCTTCAAGCGCAGGCTTATCGCCACACAAACAGCCTAAAGAAAAGCAGCAACAGCTTCAAGCTGATCGGGACCTCTTGGCGATCGATGGACCGAGGTCCTCGCGGCAAGAGTATAAACTTCGAGCGCCCCTCCAAAAGTTACCCAAGACGCAAGCTGCTCCCCGATTAGAGGAGGAAGCATACATACCTCCATCACCGGCGACGATATGGCTGACCGACCACCCGTGGTCGTGACGAGAGAGGCATCGAGCCCCAGCCAAGACCATACCCGGCATCGCTCCAAAAGTGAAGCCAAGAGGGAACGCGCCGGACTTGCGAGACATATTGGAGGACAAAGCAAGGCAATCCAGATCCATCTATGGATCACGTGGGCGCCCTCGACCCACGGCGAATACCGTCGCACGAATACAATAACCTGGCGGGCGAACACAGCAGACGGCGCTCTCTCGAGCTGCGTCGCGATATTGCTCAATCTGAGGCGCCGCACACCGCTATGCTTCATCGACGAAGTAATGGATCATCGATCCTGAAGGGTTTAAACCCGTAAACGCCGAATCTTACGATGGCACAACAGACCCGCGGTTTGGATCGAAGACTATCTTCTCCACATCCATATGGCCCGGCGGCAATCTCCACGCCATCAAGTACCTCCCACTCAAGCTTAAAGGACCAGCTCGGCATTGGCTTAACAGCTTGCCTGCGAGTCAATTGGGTGTTGGGAAGACACGAGGCCGCATTCCTTGATAACTTCCAAGGCACATGTGTGCGACCACGAGACGCCGATGACCTAAGCCACATCATTCAGCAGCCGACGAATTGGCGGACAATTACGGACACGGTTCTTGACGAAGAAAAATCAAATCGTCGATTGTCCGGATCAGAGGCCCTTGCAGCCTTCAAACATAACATCCGGGACGAATGGCTAGCCCGGCACAGGGGCAGGAAAAGCGAAATCCATGGCAGCCCTCACATCGTTAATGACCCGCTTTTGCGGGGAGAGGACAGCTGGCTAGCCGCAGCAACAATCTCCGTAAAAATTCGGCGGTCCGGATACTAAGGACAACAACGGCAGGTCACGTCGAAACAAAAACAAGTGCGCGTGCTTGGCGAGGATAAGGAGGATCTGGCGGTCAGCGCCGGATTCGAGGCTCTAAACCGGTCGCCGGAAGAAGCCATTCAAAAGAACCACTCCGGGTCCGTCCAATCTAGACCGAATACTCGACCGCTTATGCCAGATACATGGCACCTCTGAAAAGCCAGCTAACCACACTAATAGAGACTGCTGGGTGTTCAAGCAAGACGGCAAGTTAATTGCCGAAAACAATGACAAGGGGCTAAACAGCGACGACGAGGAAGAGACCCGACCGCCGAACAACAGAGGACAGAAGGGTTTTCCCCCACAAGTGCGGACGGTGAATATGATATACGCGACCCACATACCCAAGAGGAAAGGAAAGCGCGCACTAAGGGGCGTCTATGCGATGGAGCGATCGCCCCAAAGTTCAACCCATGGTCCTCTTGTCCGATCACTTTCGATCGAAGAGACCATCCGACCAGCATACGCCATGGCGGATTCGCGCATTGGTTTTAGACCCAATCGTCGATGGGTTCCACCTCACGAGAGTCCCGATGGACGGCGGCAGCAACTGAACCTGCTTTATCGGGATACAATGCGCAAAATGGGCATAGACCCATCAAGGATTAAACCTACAAAGACAACCTTTAAAGGTGTCATACCAGGAGTGGAAGCCAAGCATGCGAGCTCAGTCCACACCGAAGTGGTCTTGGATCCCGGATAATTTCGGGCGAAGAGTTAATCTTCGACATAGTCCCGTTTAGCGGCTATCATGCTCGCTCGGACGAACGCGTTCGCAAAATTCAATGCAGATGCCGCATTATGCATACCTAAAGCTCAAGATGCCAGGCCCTCGTGGAGTCATCACGGTCAATGGAATCTGGGCGCTCCCTCGAGCGGAGGAACATACAATGCTCTCGGCGAAATCTGAGCAGCCTTCTAAGGAAATTCTCAAGTCCGGCCGTTAAAAGGCGGATACTGCAAAGCGCGCCGAGCAATGCCAACCAAGACCACTGGCGCGATCGAGCACGCAGAGTAATGCGGCCCCAACCCTCGCTGCGCATGATCGCAAGAATAACACTCGCGTACATCATTACGCTTTGGAGATACCATGGGCGCAGGGGGGGGGCACGATCGCAATGGACCCAGTGCGGTTCGACCACACCGGGGCTCGCAAGTGTGCCCCCCTTTTTATTTTATTTTCTTCTTTTATGTACACAGGACTCTGTTAACGGAAGCCACATGCGGCGCGAACCTGCCAAACTCATGATGCAACAGTCAGGGACTAAAGAAGGCCGCGAAGAACACTCAGGTGGTCTCAATTACGAGCATTAAATTCGATAATATACACCAAGTCCGCAGCTCATCCCTTGAGGGGGACATGTTTACTTAGTCCAAATCCCTTGCTCACCGCACTATTTGTATCAGTCCGCTCCACTAGCAGACTTTCTTTCATAAATAATGCAGCACCTTTTTGATCGCAATTGCATTACCTTTTATATGTATGCTCATTATATGACATCTTGCACCCGTATATTTTGGTACGGCCTAATACACCGGGGGCTTATGTTCCCCATCCTATGGTGTGATAAGTCCGAACACTTTCACAAGTGCGGCACCCCGAACTTATAGCATTATATGAATCGGCTCCGAATCATGTCTTGGGTCAATAGTTGGGTTTGCCCAGCTCCCACGTTTTGGTGCCTTACGTTCCGTTCCGTCGGCTAAGGTGGCCTTTGGGAGAACCACTGCGATTGCGCCTCGGTTGAGCAGGCGGCGCCTCGATGGAAAGCTAAAACTGGCGGCATGATAAGGCGAGAGCGGTCGCTGTTCGAGAGGTTTTTCGGGTCATAAAGACTCACGCCGCTTGACGAGTTAGGACAATGTCCGATGAAGGCGTGGATAGCGCCCGGATTGGTCTTCGAATACCGGGGCTTCACGAAATTAAAATTATAGAATTCTATGGCTAAGTGAGAGTGTTCAAGCATTATAAGTCCGGTTGCCTTGTTACGTTGTGTTGGCGCCTCCTCGATGGACCCCTTGGTGGGAACAAGAGTGCTCAAGTTTATCCCGAACACCCCAAAGCACTTTCGTGGCTTGGGGCTGAAAGCCAACGACTTGCCATCTCTCAGATTTTATAAGCGGCCGCAAAGAAGGTAATATTTTAAATTAAACAAGCGTTTAGCAGCACATGAACAAAGCTTCAGTAGCGAGGATAATACATAGCAAAATTCATTCAAAGATTACATTTACGGGGCACTCATCCGCAATATTGCGGGCTCCCTTGAGACAGTTTTATAATACATTTGGGCGTGCGATACTCCTTGCCCGTGGCGGTGGGTCCGTGAGAAGCTTCTCCGCATCCAACCTGCCCATTGCACCTTTGTGCGGGCGAGGGCCCCAGCGAGCGCCTTCAATACAAAGCGGGCGCTTGATGACATCCACCGAGGGCATGCATCCACCAGCCGCCGCCGAGGCCAACGTAGCTCCCGGGCATGGCCTGTCCGAGCCACAGTTGGACTATAAGGCCCCTCATGGCCTCTTGACTACCTTGTGGAGTTCGACCAGCTGCTTCATTTGGTCGCTTGGGGCACCGGGTGTCCGTCCTCGATATCTTGAGACCGAAGACTTTTTCCGTCAAGCTCCCTCCTCGCCACGATAGAATGCGGCGGCATCGGACGCCTCGTGGCAGATCTGCAAGCATACTCGAGAGCTCGAATGCGGGTAAGTATCGGTATTTTACATTAACATGCTTGCTCTGCATGAAAAATGCCTTACCCGCGGCTATTTTCTTTATATCTTCAACCTCTTGAAGGGCCTTATGGGCCTCGGCCTTGGCGGACTTGGCACTTTCGAGAGCCGAGGCAAGCTCGGACTCTCGAGTCTTGGAGTCACGCTCCAAATTCTCATGCTTTTCCATGAGAGCCTGGAGCTCTTGCCGAACTTCCGCGACCCGTGCCTCTTGCTTTTCTCGCTCCGCCCGTTCCGTGGCCGCACTGTGTTCGGCCGCGGACACAACATCCTTCAGGGCTGCCACCTCGTTAGTGGCCCCTACGATACACATGTTATCCTGGTCAATTTTAGTGCAACCAAAATCCTTTTCTGTAAGGTAAATTTTCAAAGTGGTGTTACTCACCTTCTTTGTCCTCGAGCTGCTTCTTCGCATGGCCGAGCTCTCGCTCGGACCGCTCGAGATCCTGCTTCAGCACATCGACCTCCGCCGTTAATGCGGCAGAGGCGGCAGCGCAACTGCAAACCCATATTGACATATTTTTAGCAACCTCGATATCTTGTTAGATCCTCGGTCCGGCTTTTTTCCGAACACGAACCGAGCATCGAGGCTACCGTCTATGCGGTATTACATTACATAATTTTAACTTCTTACCTCAAAGCTTTGTTAAAAGGCTGCTGCGAGCTTCAGTCAGCCCGCTTTTGGCGAGCTGAACCTTTTGAATCACCGCACTCATGATAGTGTGGTGTTCTTCCTCGATGGAAGCGCCTTTAAGCGCCTCCGGCAAGTTATCCGGCGCCTCCGGTTGGGCCGGAGGCCGCGGCGTCACGATCTTGCCCTTCTTTGAAGGGGCGCTTGCGGACTCTGGAACCACTGCGGGTCCCGATGTAGAGTCCGGGCAAAGTCCGGAGGCTGCTGACGGCGCCTCCGGAGCCTCCTCTGATGGGTCCCTCTGGGATCCCACCTCGGCGTCCTCGTCGGTAGCGTGGGGTAGAGCGATCGGGATTGAATTCACATCCGGCGAGGCGGCGACCCTTCGATGAGTCGGGAGATCGTCATCGGCGGACTACGGGTAGAATGCGGCATTAGAAGGACACCACGTGACATAAAAGATATTGCATATAAAGGATCCGGATACTTACGATCTCGCCGGACGCCTGGCCCTTGGAGGCCACTCATTCTCGCCAACGCTGGTGTTGGCGAAACTGTCCGGGGGGATAGCTCTCCCCCTCTTGGACCCTCCGGCCTCCCCTATTGGGGAAGCCTTCCTCTTCTTCTCTCCCCCCTCCGGGAGAGAGTACTCCTCCTCCTCCTCGTCTTGGGAGAGTCCGTGTCATCGTCGGGCGCTGATTGCGGGAACTCTTTGAGTCGCAGCCACCTTCTTGGCCTTCTTCTCGGCACCACGTGCGGTGCGGAACCAGCAGCCCCTGCTAAGCGGGCGTCCACTGGATCTTCGGCATGGGGCCGGGCTGATAAGCTGCCTGGACTTCTCCATCCATTCCTGTCAAAGGAAAGGAAGGGATGAAACCCTCTTATAATCAATTCGATTACTACAAAGTGTCCCGTAATGGCGTTGAATCACTTACCTCGTCAGTTGGATACTGCGAGCTGAATCCGCGATCTTCCATCGCGGATGCGGGGGCTTCGGTGCCCTTAAACAGCACCCTCCAGGCGCCTTCGTATGTCGTATCAAAGAGCCCGCTCAGCGCCTGGTGCTGTTCCGGATTGAACTCCCACAGATTGAATGCTCGTTCTTGGCATGGGAGAATCCGGCGGATGAGCATGACTTGGACCACGTCGACGAGCCTGAGCTTATTGCTCACCAGCTTCTGGATGCAGGTTCGGAGTCCAGTCACCTCCTTCGGATCGCCCCACGGCAAGCCCTTCTCTTTCCAGGAGGTAAGCTGCGTGGGGACGCCAGATCTAAACTCGGGGGGGCCGCCGCCCATGTGGGCTTGCGCGGCTCGGTGATGTAGAACCACCCCGATTGCCACCCCTTGACGGAGTCCACAAAGGCCCTTCGAGCCAAAGGACGTTGGGTAATTTTCCCAACATGGCGCCTCTGCATTCCGCTTGCGTGCCCTTCACAACCTTGACAGCGTTGAAGGTCTTGAGCCACAGGCGAAGTGGGGCGGATGCGAGAGGAAGGCCTCACACACTGACGATAAACGCCGAGATGTTGAGGATGAAGTTGGCGCCGGATCGTGGAAATCCAGGCCATAATAGAACATGAGCCCCGGACGAATGGATGGGCGGAAAGCCAGTCCAGCGGAGAAAGTGGGGAAGGAAGGCGACCTCTCGTGAGGCCCGGGGTAGGGACGAGCTGCCCCTCGTCAGGCGATTGATCGCGATATCGCCGGAGAGGTATCCGGCGTTGCGCAGCTTGGTGATGTGCTCCTCCTTAACGGTGGAGGCCAACCACTTGCCTCCCCCTCCGGACATATTCGGAGAAGGTCGAGGTGAGATGCGCGAGCTTGGGCGTTGGAGCTTGAGTGCGCGGAGATGTGTAAGCAAAGGAGGAAGAAGGCGTAGGTGAGAAGGTAAATCCTTATCCCTTATATATGGGCGGACGAAACTGTGCGTCCTCCACCGGCCTGGTAAAACTCGCTTATCTCCCAAGCGCCACCATCAATGGCGCGGTTGGGTTACCCACGTCCGTATTGATGAGAATCCCGGAATAAGGGGAACACGATCTCTGCTTCGACAAGACGTGCCAAGAAAACCGCTTCGCTAAACGTGCTGAGGTGGTATAGTAAAAAACGATTCAGACAAAGGCTTGGTAGCGGTGTGATGTCACGCCGCATAATACGTCAGCAGATTGAACTAAGTGTACATTTTATTCTCTCTATGGTGGAATGTGGAATTTATTTTGCGAGCGGACACTATCTGGTGTTCATGATCTTCTGGATTATTCAAAGAAGGAACCCGCCTTGCAATGCCGAACATTATGCGCGCCGGACTAATCGTCATTGAAGCCTGGTTCGGGGCTCTTGAGGAGTCTGGACTAGGGGTGTCCGGACAGCCGGACTATCATTATCCGCGGACTCCAAGACTACGAAGATACAAGATTGAAGACTCCGTCCTGTGTCGGATGGGACTTTCCTTGGCGTGGAAGGCAAGCTTGCAATACGGATATGTAGATCTCCTACCATTGTAACCGACTCTGTGTAACCCTAGCCTCCTCCAGTGTCTATATAAACCGGAGGGCTTTAGTCCGTAGGACAACATACATTACAACAATCATACCATAGTCTAGCTTCTAGGGTTTAGCCTCCTTGATCTCGTGGTAGATCCACTCTTGTACTACCCATATCATCAATATTAATCAAGCAGGACGTAGGGTTTTACCTCCATCGAGAGGGCCCGAACTGGGGTAAAAACATCGTGTCCCTCGTCTCCTGTTACCATCCGCCTAGACGCACAGTTCGGGACCCCCTACCCGAGATCCGCCGGTTTTGACACCGACAACCGGCTTGACACCTTGATCTCCATCGTAGCATCGTTGTCGTCACGCCAGCTATTGCTTCTACAACTATCGCTACCGTATAGTGATAAAGTAAAGCAATTACATGGTGATTGCATTTCATACAATAAAGTGACAACCATAAGGCTCCTACCAGTTGCCGATAACTTTTACAAAACATAATCATCTCATACAATAACTTATATCACATCATGTCTTAACCATATCACATCACAACATGCCCTGCAAAAACAAGTTAGACATCCTCTACTTTGTTGTTGCAAGTTTTACGTGGCTGCTACGGGCTTCTAGCAAGAACCGTTCTTACCTACGCATAAAAACCACAATGATTTTTTGTCAAGTGTGCTATTTTAACCTTCAACAAGGACCGGATGTAGTCAAACTCGATTCAAATAAAGTTGGAGAAACAGACACCCGCCAGCCACCTTTATGCAAAACAAGTTACATGTCCGCCGGTGGAACCGGTCTCATGAACATGGTCATGTAAGGTTGGTCCGGGCCGCTTCATCCAATAATACCGCCGAATCAAACTAATACGTTGGTGGTAAGCAGTATGACTATTATCGCCAACAACTCTTTGTGTTCTATGATACGTCCACTTTGCATCATGCTTTTATATCAATATTTATTGCATTATGGGTTGTTATTACACATTATATCTCAATACTTATGGCTATTCTCTCTTATTTTATAAGGTTTACCATGAAGAGGGGGAATGCCGGCAGCTGAAATTCTGGCTGGAAAAGGAGCAAATATTGGAAACCTATTCTGCATAGCTCCAAAAATCCTGAAACTCCACGGAACTTATTTTTGGAATTTATAAGAATTATTGAGCGAAAGAAACACCCGAGGGGGCCCACACCCTGGCCAGGAGAGTGGGGGAAGCACCCACCCCTACTAGGCGCGCCCCCTGTCTCCTTGGCCCCCTGGTGGCCCTCCGGTGTCCATCTTCTGCTATATGAAGGCTTTTACCCTGGAAAAAATCGTGGGCAAGCTTACGGGACGAAACTCCGCCGCCACGAGGCGGAACCTTGGCGGAACCAATCTAGAGCTCGGGCAGAGCTGTTCTGCCGGGGAAACTTCCCTCGGGAGGAAATCATCGACATCGTCATCACCAGCGATCCTCTCATCGGGAGGGTCGATCTCCATCAACATCTTCACGGCACCATCTCCTCTCAAACCCCTAGTTCATCTCTTGTATCCAATCTTGTATCAAAACCACAAATTGGTACTGTGGGTTGCTAGTAGTGTTGATTACTCCTTGTAGTTGATGCTAATTGGTTTACTTGGTGGAAGATCATATGTTCGGATCCTTAATACATATTATTACTCCTCGATTACGAACATGAATATGCTTTGTGAGTAGTTATGTTTGTTCCCGAGGACATGGGTGAAGTCTTGCTATTAGTAGTCATGTGAATTTGGTATTCGTTCGATATTTTGATGAGATGTATGTTGTCTTTCCTCTAGTGGTGTTATGTGAATGTCGACTACATGACACTTCACCATTATTTGGGCCTAGAGGAAGGCATTGGGAAGTAATAAGTAGATGATGGGTTGCTAGAGTGACAGAAGCTTAAACCCTAGTTTATGCGTTGCTTCGTAAGGGGCTGATTTGGATCCATATGTCTAATGTTGTGGTTAGGTTTACCTTAATACTTCTTTTGTAGTTGCGGATGTTTGCAACATGGGTTAATCATAAGTGGGATGCTTGTCCAAGTAAGGGCAGTACCCAAGCACCGGTCCACCCACATATCAAATTATCAAAGTACCGAACGCAAGTCATATGAGCGTGATGAAAACTAACTTGACGATAACTCCCATGTGTCCTCGGGAGCTCTTTTCTCATTATAAGAATTTGTCCAGGCTTATCCTTTGCTACAAAAAGGATTGGGCCACCTTGCTGCACTTTATTTACTTTCATTGCTTGTTACTCGTTACAATTTATCTTAACACAAAACTATCTATTACCTACAATTTCAGTGCTTGCAGAGAAAACCTTACTGAAAACCGCTTATCATTTCCTTCTGCTCCTCGTTGGGTTCGACACTCTTACTTATCAAAAGAACTACGATAGATCCCCTACACTTGTGGGTCATCATTCTACTCGTGCAAATCATCTACGCATAGACCTGGCTCGGATGCCACTATTGGGGAACGTAGCATGCAATTTCAAAAAATTCTTACGACCACGCAAGATCTATCTAGAAGATGCTTAGCAACGAGAGGGGGAGAGTGTGTCCACGTACCCTCGTAGACCGAATGCGGAAGCGTTAGATTAATGCGGTTGATGTAGTCGAACGTCTTCGCGATCCAACCGATCAAGTACCGAATGTATGACACCTCCGAGTTCAACACACATTCAGCTCGATGACGTCCCTCGAACTCTTGATCCAGCAGAGGGTCGAGGGAGAGTTTCATCAGCACGACGGCGTGGTGACGGTGATGGTGATGTGATCCGCTCAGGGCTTTGCCTAAGCACTACGTGAATATGACCGGAGGAGTAAACCGTGGAGGGAGAGGCCACACACGGCTTGGAACAATTGGTGTGTCTCCAAGGGGTGCCATGCCCACGTATATACAGGAGGGAGAGGAGGTGGCCGGTCACCAGGGGGCGCGCCAAGAGGGGGGAGTCCTACTAGAACTCCAGTCCTAGTAGGATTCCCCCCTTTTCCTTCTCATGGAGGGGGAAAGAGGGAAGGAGAGGGAGAGGGGAAAGGAAAGGGGGGCCGCGCCCCTTCCCCTTGTCCAATTTGGACAGCCCATGGGGGGGCGCCACCCCTTGTGGGCTCCCCTCTCTCTCCCCTATGGCCCATGTTGGCCCGTTACTTCCCCGGGGGGTTCCGGTAACCCATCGGTACTCTGATAAATATCCGAAACGTCTCAGAACCATTCCGGTGTCCAAATACTATCGCCCAATATATCAATCTTTACCTCTCGATCATTTTGAGACTCCTCGTCATGTCCGTGATCTCATCTGGGACTCTGAACAATCTTCGGTCACCAAAACACATAACTCATAATACAAATCGTCGTTGAACGTTAAGCATGCAAACCCTACGGGTTCGAGAACTATGTAGACAAGAGCGAGACGCATCCCCGATCAATAACCAACAGCGGAACCTGGATGCTCATATTGGTTCCTACATATTCTACGAAGATCTTTATCGGTCAAACCTCAATAACAACATACGTCATTCCCTTTGTCATCGGTATGTTACTTGCCCGAGATTCGATCATCGGTATCCTCATACCTAGTTCAATCTCGTTACCGGCAAGTCTCTTTACTCATTTCGTAATGCATCATCCCGTAACTAACTCATTAGTCACATTGGTTGCAAGGCTTATAGTGATGTGCATTACCGAGAGGGCCCAAAGATACCTCTCCGATACACGGAGTGAAAAATCCTAATCTTGATCTATGCCAACCCAACAAACACCTTCGTAGACACCTGTAGAGCATCTTTATAATCACCCAGTTACGTTGTGACGTTTGATCGCACACAAGGTGTTCCTCCGGTATTCGGGAGTTGCATAATCTCATAGTCAGAGGAATGTGTATAAGTCATTAAGAAAGCAATTGCAATAAAACTTAACGATCATTATGCTAAGCTAACGGATGGGTCTTGTCCATCACATCATTCTCCTAATGATGTGATCCCGTTCATCAAATGACAACACATGTCTATGGTTTGGAAACTTAACCATCTTTGATTAACGAGCGGGAGGATGGAATGAGTCGGCGAGGGGATCAACCATCTTCTTTCAGTAAAGGCCCACACATTATCCTTAATGTTGGGATAAAAGGACTCTGAAGAAGGAAACTCTCTTCCCCTCTTGCGTAATTGAC